>BSBM01000502.1:14527500-14542500 GCA_027924585.1 Larix kaempferi | reverse complement strand
ATCTCAATATATGGACGAGGCGGGCATACCCATGCTCGTATCAAGATACATAAAATAACTGTGAGGCCCAAAAAGAGGGACCTAAAAGATACATAGAGAACCGTTGTGTACATCATAAGTGTCCAGAGGGGACACAAAATATGGGACATACTGCTGGGCTGACCATGTCTGAGTTGAAGAACTGATACACTGGAACAATCAACAATGCTACTGAATGTGGTACCAAAGGAACTAATGAGCTGCTGGATCAGAGTGACAAGGGGTACACTCGCATTGGTACACTGAACTGGAACTGATCTGGGACTGAAACTGGGTACTCAAGGAAGCATGTAACTGGATGGCTTCCGAATACAAAGGCCAACGCAGCCCGGACATCCACGGGAACATATAACTGGCCGTTCCGAAGTGACTCACCAATGTGCTAGAGTCGGGGTAAATCCGGGGTCTTCGACAAAAAACTGATGGGATATAATCCTACGCGATCCTCAACGATGCGATCAAGGTGCTGAAGTCGAGCATGTGAGGAACAACCACTCGGAGAGGCAATGATGACTCCTCTCCGAATGGTCCGTAGGCACTTACCACAGATGGTGATAAGTCCAAGGCGTAGGGACCTCTGGGCCTATTCTCTGGAATAGAGGGGCTGTCGTCGACAGAGGGAGACCTGCAACTATCAAGGCAATGATGTTTCCTTGATAGGAGCGCGAGGTGTAGAACCGAAATGTGATAGTATTGATGGCAGGACTGACCAAACTGGGGGGGGACAACTGGGCAAGTAGAGTGGGTGGACTCAAACTTCCTTTGTTCAGAGTATGAAAATGGGAATGATCTGGCAGCATATGAAACTGACTGAGGGGGAAGGGATCATAGCTGTAGTGGATCAGGGAGGATAACTGGGCTGAGGGAGACTCAAGCTGGAGTAAAATGGCAGGAGACTGTAGAATACTCTCAACAAAGGCGACCTGATTGGGGGTGCTGCTGAGATGATCGATCGTAGTGCCTGGAGGCACGGGTGGGGACTTCTTCATGGGTTAAGGAACTAGAAGAAGTTTGTGTAAAAAGATACTATCATGTGGATTTTACGAGCCCACGACAGTTCATGCTCGTGGTTGCTTTCAATTTTAAGGAGTCTGAAAGCGATAAGAAGACTCTGAAATGATGGAATGGTACTGTCGTGTGGATTTTACGAGCCCAGGACAGTTCATGCTCGTGGTTGCTTTCAATTTTAGAGAGTCGGAAAGCAAATAAGAAGACTCCAGGGGGTTTCTTTTTCGTAGATTTAGTCTCCAAGGCCCAAAGAAGCATAAAAGGATGCAATGAAGAACTCTTCTAGTCGGTGTGACTAGAGTATTCGTTTTTCGTAATTAGTCTACCAGGTCCGGAAAAGGGGTAAACTTATACCAGATAGACACCCTTTCAGGTACTTTAGCGAGCATGAAAGGAAGCAAGATTGCTCGGCGATCTTTTCATTGTTTTAGGAGTCAGAAAAGAGCTTAACGGAAACTCCCTAAGTGCCTTTTTCGTAAAAAAGTTGTCTGGCCCGAAAAAGGGATAAAATTATACCGAACAAAAGGAATGGCCAGGCAAGGAGGAAGTGTTCAATCAAGGATCAGTAATGATGATCAAGAATGAGGGTAGGGAGGAACACTGGTGGGCCTCCTTGCGGGGTAGTTGAAATGGTGGCAAAATAACGAAACATTTGCAGTATGACAGGAGTGAATGGCTCATGTACAAATGTGGAACAATCCGATAGCGGCCGATGTGGCGCGTAAATCGAGGCAGCAAGGTGTCGGGACACAATGTGGAAATTGTACCAAGTGAGAGCGAGAAATGGTCTCAAGCATCATCACAAGCTCGGGAAAAATTAATCCGATGATATAAAGGATGTCAAAAACGGGTAACGGCCGATGTGGCACGCACACCGAGGCGACGAGGGCGTTTTGGAAAAAATACCCAAAAAATCTAGGGGTGAGAGCGAGAAATGATCTCAAGCATCATCACCAGCTCGGAAAAATGAATTCGATGATATAAAATAGGTGAAAAATGGAGAACGACCGAAGTGGCACGCAAACCAAGGCGACTATGGGTCGGGACACAATGTTGATATTGGTCCTGGTGAGAGCGAGAAATGATCTCAAGCATCGTCACGAGCACAGAAATATGAATCCGGCAGTGCAAATGGTGCGAAAAATGGAGGTTATAAGGACTCCGGAATGGTCAAAGGAACTAACTAGGTTAAAAAATGGTTGCAAATAAAGGTGAGCCCACCAAGCCAAGGATGCAGTGGTGGGGAGAAATGATGACCCGTGGGGGAAGAATAATAGGTGTATTTAATCACATCAAATCTACAAGTGGTATGTGACCTCAAAAATGGTTGAGATCACAAGTGTGAAAAAGTGAGCAGGGTTAATGACTTGCCCCCATGCTATGTGCATGGGGTGTGTGATTATGGATCACATATGTGTGGGTTTGAACAATGGGTTCATTGACGTGCTGAGATAGATGTGATGGGGAAGGTTCAAAATGATTGATCATGCCCCCTATCCCAGGTTCGAGGGAATCTATTATGCCCCTTGACTCAGAGGTGTCAAGGTGGTCCTCTATGATGGTGGGGTCGAGACCGGGCATCTCGGTATAGGTCCAGGCAAAGACATCACGGAATTCCTGGAAGAGTTTTGTGTATTCCTCAATCTCTTGCTTACTGCAGAAGGCTCCTAAAGTGATGAGTTCAGGGGCACTCCCGAGGGTAGCGATATCAATTTGGATGATAGGTGAGATGTTGGCCATGTTACCTTCCTCAAAGGCATCAGGAGCAGGAATAGGGTCCTTGAACCAGTCGACCTTGGTGGGGAGGAAGTCTTTGGACTCAACTGTGAATTGGGTAGCTATGCTAGAGGAGGATTCTTCTGGGATGAAATAGGAACGGTGGTGCATATCATCCCAGGGATAATCCGGAGCGGTAAGGGCCTCAAGAATCTCCTCATCGTTACGAAAAGTTTGCGTCGTCAAATCGGTTGACGAGGGGGTAGTAGTTGAAGAGATCATATAGATGATATTAACCTCTCCAGAAGGGGGAGAAACCGGGGGGTAGATTTCCTCAATGGTGGGTGGTGCCGTCTCAAGATCCAGATTGTTCATCTCATAGAGAGCTGCTCTGTAATCCGGGAGATCGGGACAATGATGGGAGTAATGCCCGTAAATACCGCATATGGCACAGGGGTGGTTAGTGCGTAGGGACTTATCTTTAGGCTTGGGAGAGGGGTTAAGTTCGACAGTTGGGATGTTGGGGTCATCATCGAGCATTTGCATGTGCTTCTGTAATGCTGGTAACTGTGGGCATTGGTGGGTTGCATGGCCCAACTCGTCGCACAGCGAGCATTTGGGAGGAGCACGAAATGTTGGAGGGTTTTTTACTGTCTTGGGAGGTGGTACAGCAGTGTAAGGTTGTGGACCTCTGCCCCCAGTGGGTTTGGGAGTAGGAGGGGGAGTTGTGGAGGACGAAGGGGTAGAGACACCAAGAGGTGGCTGAGAGGTAGTAGCCATGGGTTGCACCGGTTGGAGGACGACATCTGGTGTCGGCAGGCGAACGGGAGGCAAAAGATACCATACAGGTAATCCCAAAGTTAGCCCAGGGAGACTAAGGGTAGCCATGACCGGAGCGCTTACTACTCCCGATGGAGGGACTAGGAAGGGGATCGTATGGATCGGTGTAACACCAATGTGGCTAGGTACCAATGGTGGTTTAGGAAACAAGGGTGGTTGATTATTAGGTGGTAGGTTGTCGTGGGACAAGGTACATAAGTCAGACACTTCCGGCGTAGATGACGGTGGAGGAATGGATTGAAAGGTGGAGGTCATCGACGCGTCTGAGTAGACTCCCGGCCCCGTAGAGGAAACAAACGAGGTGGTGGCACGAGAAAAAGGTTGTTCAACCATGGGGAGAACATTTTCAGGTGCCGCAGGAGCACTGGGATCATAGTAGGTGAGCTGGTCAACCTTAACCACGCGTCCCTCATGGGGGAACATCATGGTGCGAAAGACGGAAGAGGCAACTGCCCGCATGGCATACATGTAGCTGCGGCCAAGTAAAAGGTTATAATCCAATTGGGCATTGATGACCTCGATATCGATGAGGACGGTTTTACCACCTAACTGGACAGGGACATTGGCTAGGAGACCTTGGGGCTGAGCCGAACGTCCGTCGTAGGCGCGTAATGCAGGGGTTGACTGCTGGAGTGTAGGGGACCCCAACTTCTGCCAAACGAATGTAGACATAACGCATGTGGAGGCACCCTCATCGATGATGCATCGATGGATGACAAGATTCCGAACGGAAACAGAAACTTGGAATGCTAAGGTGGAAGGAAGGCGTGGTTCGGACTGGTCCAAATCAAATGCCATCAAATTCGAATCATTTGGGTCAATTCCCCCAATGGCAGAGAGTAAAGTCTTGCGCTGGGAAGGGCAGTTCTTCAAGACTTCTAACGCAGACATGGCTGCGGGAGATTGGGCTAGGTCGTCTACAATGTTGTAGTTTGACGCAGCACGCGCATTGGGGTTGTTGTTGATACGGCGAAGTGGGAAATGAGCTGCTTTGGGAGCACCATCGACCAGCAGGGGAGGGATACGTAACGCTTGATTAGTGGGATGAGCGTTAGCGGTTTTATCAGCGGGAAGGGCTTCAGAGGTGGAGCCATATTGGTTCCGACGGGTCTGTAGGTTGACATCATTGGAAGACATCATCAACAAGTGATGGGTACCTGAGTCAAACATGGGTTGATCAGGAGCGGCGTATGTGATCTGTTGTTGTTGGGGTTGCGCGTTAGCTTGAGGGGCCAACGGCTGAGTGTTCACCACGCCTTGGGTTGGTAAGGGGTTTTGCAACACCAAAGGTTGCTGCTGAGGTTGTGGGGGGTTGGGCGGTGCTGGGGGAGCCGCATGCCCTTGGCGATGGGCCTCATCAACCCAGAGTTGCCGAGCTCGCTCTAAGTGTGGGCAAGCATGTGTGTAGTGGCCATAGACCCCGCAAATAGAACAAGGATGGTTTGTTCACAAATTGGGGTTTTTGACCTGCTTGGGCGGGCGATCAGGGTTTTGATTAGCGGGGGCCGCATTGTTGTTGTCGGGGGGATTAGTCGGTTGACCGGCTTGGTCTGCAGGTTGGTTGTTCCCATGATTACAGCCCTTGCCGCGGTTCTGTTGGCCCTGGTTGCGTTGGTTGTTCTGGTTCTGCTGGGGATTTTGTTGGGCGTAGACTTGCCCTTGGGCAGCAGGTGGATTTTGAGGTTGCGCAGGTGCTGGAGCAGGCTGTGGTGGATGGTATGCAGGTGGAGGCTGAGCAGGTGCAGCAACTTGAGGAGGTTGCTGATATGGCTGCGGAGCTGGTGGTGGATTCGCCGCAGGGGCTGCCTGTGGCAGATAATAAGCGGGTTGGTCTTGTGAAGGCGCAGGAGCTGGGGCAGCCTGCTGATAGTAGTAGGGCTGAGGTGCGACTGGGGGGGCATAAGCGGGAGTCGCATGACCAAAGCACTGAGGAGGACATGAGGGTCCATGGTGATGGTGATGTGTCATGGGAGCATATGAGTTGGTGGCCCCAGACTGTGAGGTGGCCCGCGAAAGGTCAGGGCCCGGGGTAGGACATGCTATGGAAAAGGGTTGAGGATGCGAAGAAACACGACCAATGATGCCGTCTGCAGCGTGGGATGCCCCCGGCGCATCATGCTGGGAGGACTCGCCGCGAGGGGCGTCAGGTATAATGGTATAAAGGTAACCCGACTGGGCATAAATGAGGTCGAACTGCTGTGCCTTAAGGATGGCCTCTTCTTCAGACTGGGGTCTTTCTGATGCTACATCCTTAGCAATAACAAGGAGAAGGGATTTGAGGAACCAATCTAGGAAGATACGGTCGTCTAATTTAATCTTGCATAAGCTACGGCGTCGACGCCATTCATGGATGTGGTCCGTGATATGGGTAGCCGTGTTTTGTCTGCAGGATAGGAGGATCTCAACGCCCGCGTCATAGCGGACAGGCAACTGGAAGAATTGCAGGAAGGTCGAGGCAAGGGAAGCAAAGGTGGCATGGGTCCCATGAGGTTGCTCGATATACCACTTGGCTGCAGAGCCAGTGAAGGTGCGCTGTAAGAGACAGAGGCGAACAGAGTCATCCACTATGGAGTTAGAGGAACACCATAGGTGGAAAGACATGATATGGTTTTGTGGGTCCTCACCGGCCTTGCCCTCAAACTTAGGGATGTCATAGGGGAGCTTGGTAGGCATATGAGGCCATGCAGGGTCGTGTCGAATAGGGTCGTTGGTCAATCTGGCCAGGTTAGGTAGGTTGAGGCTAGCCATGAATGGCAAACTGGAAGAAGGATGTGACACAGTAGTGGGTTGGACCAAGTTGGGGCCAATGCCCCCAAGTGGAGGGACATGATTTGGGATGGTGCCCCCAAGTGGGGGGACTAAGGTGGTGGAGGATGGTCCAGCACCACCATGGGTTGTGTGAGCCACCGATGTAGTGGGGATAGGGATTCCCGCTGCGGGAATAGGTACCGTGAGGGGAACGGTAGATGAGGGTCCCATGGAGGGCATACCCAAAACAGGTGTAGTAACTGGTGTAGTGGTGGATGTGCCACCAATGGTCCCTATAACAAAAGGAGTGGAAGTCGTGCCAGCCATGGGGCTAGTAGGGGCAGTGTAAATAGGGTTCTCAGACTCTTCGTCAGAATCTGAGGTAAAGTAAGTAGCGTCAATATCTGGTGACGGAGACCTACGTCGCTGACGAGTGGGGTCAAGTGACAAGGCTCTAGATCTGTGATGGGTGGTATCAACGGATGATGATCGGAATCTATGACGAGTGGTGTCAAGAGAACCGTGTTGTGGGGGCTCGCCCCTGAGGCGCCGAGAATGTCTCGGGGACTCAATGGTGACAGATGGTGTCTAATCTCTGTGGGTTGAGGTGAGTAAAAACAGCTCAAAAACCCTAATGCAACCGAGTGTGCAGAAGGAGAGCTAAAAAACAAGGCACTCAGGCCAACAACCAACTCAAAACACCCACTGCAACAACTGTGCTACAATAGGTGGAGTAACAACAAAGATGGTCAGAATACCAACAAGCAATAGGTGTCCTAAAAAATAAAAAATGGTGGACTCACTAGACCAAAGGGAGGTAAAGGAGCATGCAAACACCTAACTAAAAGTATTCTGACTCAACTAAACATATCCTCTGCAAGGTGATGAAATCCAAGTCAGACAATATGAGTAGGAAAGCCAAGTGGCTATGATATCCCCCTACCGGGAGGGACACCGGGTAGTCAATCCTATAAGAATGGAAACTAAGATACCCCATTCATGAAACGTCCAGAAAGGTGAATCTGTCGTTTAGTCCGTTGACCGCAATACCCCTATACAGGGATATCCCGCGAACCGCGAAAGGTAGCCCTTCGGTTACTGAATGGAGTGCGGTATTCCACTCAGGCCTCCGGAACCAGTCTCCCGACTTCAACCCTCCTAAGGGAGAGGCCCTCTGATAAACTGGTCGTGACCGTGCCAAAAAGTACTAGGGGATTTTGATTCCCTATTTGGACAACAACTATGTCTCAAGTGTAAGTGACCGAGGGGTGTTATTGGAAGCCTATCCCCCCGACCCTACCTAACTACAAAGATTCTTTTGTGTTCCCCAAGTGGGGTTAGAATGTTGGTTCAATTAGGTACTTTTTAAGGCTCACTTGATTTATGTGACAGAGTGTGTGCTCGTGAGGTGATGAACCCAAAATAGAAGTGCCACAAGGGGGGCAACTTCTAACTATCAATAATGCTGAAATTGAAACTTTAACTTGCAAAATTTTCTGAATTAAAAATACTGAAATTTTAAAAAGATTATGTAAAAGGAACAGAAATTATGTTGCAGAAAGGCTATAAGGAAGTGGGACTGCAGGTAGGACAGAGGGCTGTTCAGATGCAGAAAATATTGCAGCAAAAGGGGCTGGACTCAAATTAGGGAAAAAATGCAGAAATCAGACCGCGGGTTTGTGGCGAATCGGAACAGGCGGACCGCGGGTTTAATGGAAACAGACGCGGTCAGGTCGCGGTTATCGGGCCGACAGGCGTAGTCGGGACGCAGGAAACTGGGAAAAAGACGCAGTCGGGTCGCGGAAAAAGGGCTAACAGACGCAGTCGGGACGCACGAAAGAGGCAGAGAGCCGCAGTCGGGACGCGGGAAAATGGCCGACAGGCGCAGTCAGATCGCGGCAAACAGGATGATTAGCCGTGGCCGGATCGCAGGTAACAGACTTGAATCCATCGGTAGGGCATCAGAAACCGTCTGAGAGCCGCGGTCGGGTCACAGGTAAAGGCCTGAAAGACGCGGTCGGGACGCGACTGCAGAGGGAAAAAGCGCGGTGTGCGGCGGCCGAAAGGGACAGCCGAAAAGAAAAAATTATAAACGAAACCAGAAATTCAAAATCTAGGGGAGAGGCCAAAACTGTAGCTAGGGTTTTACCCCTAGCTTGTGCAAATGAGCACCTACTAAGGAGAATGGAATCCTTAGTAGCAGTTCAGTAAATGTAAATAATTAAGCTAAAACAGAAATTAAATTAATTCTAAAACATGCATGAAACATAAACAACAAATTTAAAGAATGGCTTTTTGTATTGATATTACCTCCAATGTGGAGGTTGATGAAGCTCCTTGCAAGGTCCAAGAGGATGCTCCAAGCTCCAATATGCTCCTTCTGTTTCTCCAATGGTGGGAATGGGCCAAAGGTGGCTCTCAAGGTGAAAATAGTCCAATGGTGAACTAGGGTTTTGAGAGAGATTTTGGCAGAGTAAGGGTGCTTGTGATTGTGGATATGAAATAAGGGATCTCCATCACCTATTTATAGTTTTTTGGTGGTGGAGTGCTGACCCATGGTTTTGGGAAACACATGGTTTTGGGCAGCTGTATAGGGTTTTTTCCTCCTTTTGCTCATTATTTTATATTTTTTCTTCCCTTTTTAGGGGTTTTTGCTATTTTTAGAGGAAAAAGGGGGTTTTTTAGCCTTTTTGAGGCTATTTTGATGGTTTTGTGGCCTTTTGGAGGCATTTTAGGCCTTTTGGAAGCTTTTTAATGGGATTTTTTGGGATTTTAAGGGAAATATGGTAGGAAAATGGACAAATGAGCCATATAATGTGGTAGATGAGATAGTGAGCACTTTTTGGGTGTTAACAATAAGTCATGTGGGTCAAAGGGTTATTATACCACCCTATTGGGGGTCATCCATGTGGGTCAAAGGGTTATTAGACCACCCTAGTGGGGGTCGGCCTAGTCAGCATTATGTTAAGTGGTTAAGTTGAGGCTGACCTAGTTGAGTAAAGGTCAAGTCAAGTTAGTGTATAAATAGAGAGTGTGTCTCTCTCATTTTACACATTCTATTCTCTCACTCACACTTGGGAGAGTGGCACACTTGTGGAGGAGGAGGCTCTGCTTCTAGGAGAAGACTCTCTCTTGTATTCTGTTTGTATCATTTCTCTATCTATCTCTGAGGAAGTTATTGGGGTTTTTTCACCTTTATGGTTTTCCCCAAGTAAACTCTGTGTCTCTTGTGTGCTTGCATTATTGTGTCCATGACTAATATGCTATAGATTTGCTATACATGTTGTTCTCTCAGTTAAGATCCTAGATCAGGTTGAAGTAAATTCTAAAAATTTAACATGGTAGCAGAGCTAGCCTGAAAGAAGGCATGATATGGCATGTATGACACTTGTTGCACTTACGATGCTAGGGCTTGATATAGCAAAAACCAGTCATCGTAGCAGTTTCGCTATAAATCCATTTTGGCAAAGTTTTTAGATATGAACATTTTACAGGTCGAATATTAGATCCCCATGTATCTTGTGTCCAAAGGAAAACCTCTAATTCATTGTACTTTGTGATTTATGATCTATACAATGTAGGGTTTCTGCTTCTTTTAGATCTGAGTCAAAATCAGGTGACCTTCATAAAAAGGTTATAACCTGGGCTAGGAATCTCCAAATGAAATTTAGTAAATAGTGACAGGTAGTGCACAGACTGTAATATCTCAAAAAACATTTTCAGAGGCCGAAGTTGAACCAGTGACACGTGGCACATTGTACAAGTTCGCTCTGCTGTATTATCCCATAAACAGGTCACGTTGCGACACTGGGTATAACTCTCCCTCAGAGAATCCAATTGCGTTCAAACCTATCGGGATGGAAAGACAACAGGTCGGGCTATCTCAAGAAAAAATTTCAGAGGTTGAAGTTGAACCAGTGACACGTGGCACGCCGTACAAGTTTTCTCTCTTGTATTATCTCGTAAACAGGTCACGTTGCAACACTTGGCATAACTCTCTCTCAGAGAGTCCAATTGAGGTCAGACCTGTCGGGATGGAAATATAACAGGTCGGGCTATCTCAGGAAAATGTTTCAGACCCTGTGGATTGAAAAGTTCAGAGTTACACCAGAAACAATCAGGTACATATTTTTGTCAACTTAGAATTATTTTTTAGCACCTTCATTCATGGCTTCCAGAATTTAGGGATTTGGAGAAAGTTGGAATTTTTCTAATCAAAGACCATGGCTGAATGCTACTCATCAAAATCGAAATTTAGAGACCAATATCAGAATTTTTGGTTGGGAAGAAGGTCGGGCTTGATCAGAACCTAGTTTGGGACTTTGATCAGAAAAGTGGAAAATTAGGGCCTCTGCAAAAATGGGAATTTTTGAAATCTGTGACCACGGCTGGAAGCTTCTCATAAAAATAGAAGCTCAGAGCTTTGGATCAAACCTTTTGATTGGGAAGAAGAGTGTTCTTCATCAAACCCTAGTTCGAGGTCATGTCCAGTTAATCCGAAAGTTTCAAAGGAAAAATTGAGGAGTGAAACTTTGCAGTTTTCAAATTCGGAAAATACCAACTTGATCAGCTCATCAAGGCACATATTTCTATCCTTTCAGAAGTTTGAAATTCAAAGTTTGAATTTTTGGGGTTTCTCTGACAAACCCTATTATAGCTCCAAATCCAGTTCCTGCAAATCAAGTGGATTGGGTTAATCCTAGAAGAGATTGGATTGGTCACCTACATACGTGAAGAAGTTTCTGTTTCAGAGGGAGATGAGTCTAAGGCCTTTCATAATAAGATTACAAGCAATCTTGACAGGTATGGATTACAGTTATGTTTCATGGTTAAGTTTATCATATGTTTGTCTTCATATCATTACAGTACAATCTTGATTAATTACTAGACTTGTCGTATCACCTTAATAGAAGATATTCATTAATTAAGGTTTTGACACTTTTGAATGTACTAATGCATTGTGATGTTGTATGAGGTTTATGTTGTTCGCTAACATAAAAGATACACCTAGAAAGACAAACCATGTTCCACTTCAAGAACATATGATCATGGTGACATGAAGACAAAGATTCATCCATTGTCATGGATCACATATAATATCTACTTTCAATGTATGTATAACTTTGTCCTACAATGGTTAACCTATGAGACATACAGGTTACTAGCACAAGTCACTGAAGAGAACCAGAAGACATTATGCGGGTATGTTATACATAACTAGATAGCATGCTAATCCAGGTATGTTTTTCCTATATCAAGCTAGAATCCTACCTTGTGTTAGGATCTTATACTGTTGTGTTGTTGATAATGATTATTCATGAAGTCATAGGTTTGAATAGTCATGGCTGTATGCATATTATGTTACCATAATTGATGATATGACTAACTAGAAGAATCATGAAGGTATAGGTTTGAGTAATCATGGGTTTATGCATTGATGATTTAACTAATCAGAAGAGTTTTATGATCAAATAAGAATATGCATGAGTAAAAGAAGACTTCCCTGAAAACTTGAATACTAATGTTTATTATCTGTGAATGATCATGACTATACATGTTTAAGATTATTTTGTTTTGATAGTATTAAGATTATACTAATAAATGTGTGATTATGTATGAGACCTCAAGGATAACACAATGATGATACTAATAAGCATGCATAGTGATTAAGGATGGATGTAAGTTCAAGGACAGGTAATTCAGGAAGCAAAGATTAAGAGAGAGCACACTCCAGTTGTTCCTGCAAGAAAGCAAAGAAGCACACTTCAGTAGTTTATGCAAGGATGCAGATATTCAGAGGGAGTTGACCACTTCTCACAATCCACATCAGAATGGAGTTGCAAAAATTTAGAGGGAGTCCACCCAGCAACCAAACAAAGATAAGTATTTGAATTGTCATTTCTTACATAATGTTATTCAATAATGTATATGCTTATGTTCCTAGAATTAGGTTGTGTATTATGCATATTAGAATAGTTGCATTGATGAACAATATACTACTAATATACATGGGTAAGTGGCCTATGGCACTGTACAACATTCCATTGCTACTTATATAGAATGAAACCTCTTTGATGACATGTTAGGAGTTGTGCACACTCTTAACAATGTTCTGGTAGAGATTGGAAGGCATCTAGAAAATTACGGAATATGGATAAATGTTGTATTGAAGCATTGGCTAAGATAATTGCATGACTGTATGACATATTTCTTGATGTGTAAGAATTTGTTCTGAAAACTATGAGATGTTTTCTAATCATGCAATTTAACTTTTTGTGTAGGAAAGATCGTATACCATCACCTACAAAAGAAGGACTACAACATTTGTTCAGCAACAAAGTTATCTATTAAAAATATTGAAGATATTGAAGTTCCCAAGATCTAGGAAGAATGCCATGATCGAGGAGTACCAGTCGATCATGAAGATGTTTGGGATGCAGTCCCAAGACCTGAAGGGGAGTCTGTAGTGACTTCCAAGAGGATCTACAAGATCAAGCATACTGCAGGTGGTAGCATAGAGACTTTTGTTCCTATAGCCAGATACACTTCCATTAAATCAATACTTGCTATGGCTGCAGTGATGAAGAGGAAGATACACTTTCTTGAATGGTGTAGTTGAATAAGAAGTGTATGTGTTGCAGCCACTTGGTTCTGAGACAGATGACAGGGAGTCATATATGTGCAGAACTTGGGTATGATGCACCACTTTCTAGATATGGAGGTGTGGCAAAGTGCAGATGAAATCTTCCTTGGACAAGGGAAGTATGCAGTAGAGATCCTAAAGAGGTTCGGGATGATGGACTACAAGGCCATGGCCACACCTATGGCATCAAACCTGAAGCTTATGTGTGATGCTTCATCTAATCTGGTTTATGTTACTGTGTATCGTCAGATGATTGGGTCCTTGATGTACCTGACGAACATGAGACCAGATATTTGCTTTGTGGTGAACACATTGAGCCAGTTCCTGATAGATCCGAGGAGTGTTCACCTGGTTGTTGTAGATCATATTCTGAGGTGCCTGAAGGGTACAGTGGATTATGGGCTCAAGTATGAAGCGAATCAAAAGTTTAACCTGCAGGGTTATGTTGATTCAGATTGGGCTAGCAGTGCTACAGACAGGAAGAGCACATCTGGATGCTTCTTCAGTATGGGATCAGGTGTGATCTCTTGGTTTAGTAGGAAGCAGTCCTACGTAGCACTGAGTACGGTTGAGGCAGAGTATGTTGCTTCCTGTTCAACCAATTGTGATGCAGTATGGCTACGGAAGCTACTATCTGAGTTATTTGATCTCCCGTTGGATGCTACTGGTATCTTTTGTGATAGCTAGAGTTGTGTGAAGTTGTCTGAGAACCCAGTGTTTCATGACAGTTCGAAACTCATAGAGATCAAATATCACTATATCAACGATATGGTGCAGAGAGGAGCTGTGAAGCTCCTGTACATTGCGATCGATGAGCAGATGGCAGATGAGCTGACGAAGCCACTAGCCAGGGTGAAGTTCAAGTACTTCAGGGAGAGGCTTGGTGTTCTCCAGATTGATGACACTTCGAGGAAGAAGTGATGGACACATTTGCAGAAGCCATTCCAAGCATGTTGGAAGGAGGATCCTTCACATGGCTGTGGATGTAAGCGTTGGATGATGAGCATTAAGACGATGCTCCAGTTACTGCTCTGTATATGCATCATGTTGGATGCTAGATATGATCAGTTGGATCATTTATATGTATATGTATGTACGCATCATGTTGGATGTTGGATATGATCAGTTGGATCATTTATATGTATATGTATGTATGCATCATGTTGGATGCTGGATATGATCAGTTGGAACATTTATATGTATGTATGCATCATGTTGGATGCCGGATATGATCGGTTGGATCATTTGTATGTATTTTGTATATGCATCATGTTGGATGCTTGGAACATGTATCTATATATGTATCAGGTGGATACATAGTATGATCAAGTGGATCATGTATGGTGATATGTATCATGTATTTGTATTTGTATTTGTATCAGGTGGATACACTATATGATTAGGTGGATCATGTATGATGATATGTATCAGGTAGATACTTGGCATGCATCAGGTATATGCATTGTATGATCAGGATGATCATGGATGACAAGCTTCAGGATGTTGCTCCAGATGACATGCAGCAAGATGTTGCAGTGATGATGATTAGGATGATCATGTGTACATCAGGATGATATATGGTGAGTATCACATTGATACTCTATGGCCATGGAATAGGTTGTGTAGATAAGCATGTAATTTGTGCCCTGGGAGATTTGCAGATAGTCTTTCGAGGTTTTTCCTATGGCATGTAATTTGTACCCTAGGATATCTGGAAAATGCTCTTTCGAGGTTTTGCTTGGGAGGACATATAATTTGTTCCCTAGGAGATCTACAGATAGTCTTTCAAGGTTTTTCCTATGGCATGTAATTTGTGCCCTGGGATATCTAACAGATGCTCTTTCGAGGTTTTGTCCTATGGCATGTAATTTGTACCCTGGGAGATCCAATAGGTTGATCCGTGTGCTCGTAATCAGTCCTGGGATGCTCTTTCGAGGTTTTTCCATGACCACATATAATCTGTCCTTGGGAGATCCTATAGGTAGAGCTGTGTGCTCGTAACAGCT
>BSBM01000502.1:12197500-12600000 GCA_027924585.1 Larix kaempferi | reverse complement strand
TGTTGTTTGGGAATTCTACCCTATAGCGAGGAGAGGGACACCACCAACTTCTGGGGTGACAGGTAAATACATTAACCATATCACATAGGTTTCTACAAAATGAAAGAGATCAAGGTTCTTGAAGGCATACCTTATTAACGATGTTCGATCCTAGCTTTCACTTGCTCCTTCGATTGGTCCTCCTCTCAATCCTTCACTTGATCTTCCGTTCGATAAACCTATAATACAAGAGATACCTTCCTCAACGTATCTTGACTGATATAACAATGATGAAATTGAAATACAATTTAGACATCAAATAAAATCAAGCATTTAACCAAACAAATATGAAATCCATTAGACATCTGATTGGGACGATAAGGGCATTTCAACCTTTATTGTCAAAAGAAAGAAATCGGTACAATTATACCTGATCATTTAGAGTACTTGGTCAACCGGATCCTAGGCTCCTGCCCTTCACACCAAATTGGAATTCCTCCAGCATAACAACCCTTAATGCATAGTTTCTCCCCCTCTCTCTCATGCATCCCCCTTGTATTTATGGGCCAAGGTAGGCAGTTTGGATCGAGAGGTAGTTTGATTGGGAGGTTGAGGAAGTTGAAAAACCAACTGCAAAAATCCCAATTCGTCAAATTAATATATTTTTTATTACATTTTAATATGTGCACGAGTATTTCATAGTAGAGTAGCGCACAATATGCAACTTCACTACTTTACAACCAGCTTTTGCAAGATTTTTTAAGGTGTACGCTAGTTTGCTTAAGCAAAGTAGGGCATACTAGCAGATGTGTGCTGCTATTATGCCTGTAGGGTAGGGCACACTCCAAGAAATGCGTTACCATCATGCATGTAGGGTAGCGCACATGTCAAAAGGTAGAGTAAAATAGGGTTTTGTCAGCTGCTGAGGGGAAAACCAAGTCCATGTATCATCTAGGGAAATTTTGCTCTTCAATCCATGTTGTCCTTTTGTGTGATCGACAAATTAATGTGATAATGGACGGAGAAGTGTAGATTTGACCTATAACAGATGCCCCCTAATGTGTGAGGTCAGAGGGAAATGATGGCCGAAAATACATTATAATTCCAAGTCAGCGAAGAAGCAAGAAACCACAGAACCAAGTCACAAAAGTACCTGAAATAAAGATCAAGGTCAGCGAGCAATTACAATCTTGACATCATATAGATGTGTAGCATGATACAACATGATCTCCAATACATAACTAGGAGATGTTATATAGCATGGCCACTTAAATACAAGCATGGATCCATGTTGAAATGAGAGATCATAGCCATAACAACAAACTGGATCTATGTCTCGTGGAGAGCCCAAATGAGTGAGGCTCAGTCTTGCGCAGCTTGGGTGATAACATAATGAGGTGATGCTATCAACATCCCAAGGTCTTCATCCAAAACAACCCAAGGCACAAACCCTAACCATGTGAATAAATGAGCTGAAGTCGAACATGAGGGGAATCATTTGATTACCGGTCATTGATGTATACTGTTAACAAACGCGAGGGCCTCCATTGATAATGATAATGGGGACCAAGGTACCTAGTACGATCCAACAAGTGTGAATAAGAGGACTTGAAGTCGAACACCTGAGGAACCTATCGAATAAGAGAAATTGATGTATTCTCATTATCCAACGACGAGGGAAACTACCACTGATGACTGCAATCCCCAAGGTACTAACCGAAACTCTAAAATTCATTCCCAGAGCAAAATGAGTTGATGTCGATGGGAAGAAGTCCATTGGAAGGGAGGCCTTAAGGCATCCTCCATCATCCAACACGAGGAACACTCAAATGGTATGAGCTACTGTTGAGTAGAACATGTAACAAGACTGACACTAGGATGGCCGACACATGAGGTCAAGTTAAACTGTAGAATGGTCAACACAGGTTATATCCTTGAATAGTGAGCACGACACAAAGTGACTTAGGAAGTTTTCAACCTGATGGGAAAATGATATAAGCCTGTAATGTAGGAGACATTAGCAGGCCCTCCATATGGTTGGAAGAATAACCAACCAGGAGAGTAGACAACTCGGAGATCAGGCTCACCCTAAGGTCAAAAACTAAACCCAACTGAAATGATAGACTCAAATAGGTGTTGTGTTCAAAGATAGGACTGACTGAACTTCCTTTGAAACTACAAGATGTGATATACCCTTCTTATCCCTTATTATTTTTAGATAAAAGAATACCTTTCTTGTTGTTTTAATGAGTCCAAGAAAGAATGAAAACTCAGTAGATCCAACCATGTAAAGAGTTTAATGAGCCCATGGGAGGAAGACTCGGGACCTTCTTCATTGTTTACAGAGTTCGAAGAAGAGATAGAAGAGTACTCTATAATACTGATCTCTAGATTTTAATATCGAGCTGAGAGCTAATATCAAGCCCAAGTAGGTTAATGCTCGCCGGTGTTTTCCTGTTTATAGATTCTGAAAAAACTTAAACAATCCTCTATTTACCCTCTCTTGGATCTCACATCAAGCCCAAGTAGGTTAGTGCTCGTTTGGTGTTTTCATGTTTCGAGAGCCTAAAAACCCTAAAGAAGGCTCCAAAAGGTCCTTTTTCATAAAGTTAGTCTCCTCCCCCGAAAAAGTGTAAAACAATGGAAGAAGAACTCTTCTAGACATGGATGACTAGAGTATTCTTTTTTCGTAAGTAATCTGCAAAAGTCCGGAAAAGGGTTAAACTTATACTTAAGAGGATGAGCCTTCTATTCCTTTAATGAGATTGAAGAGGACAAGTTTGCTCGGAAATCTTGTTTAGGTTTCAATAGTCCAAACAAGAGCTTAAAATGACTTTAAAGACAGCTTCTAGGATCACGACTCATTACCTGTTAAAGACTAGGATCTCAACAACCAAGTTAGTATTAATGACAAAAAATCTTCAATAACATAAAATTTCAACTATAAAGTACTGAAAATGATCTGTCGGTAAAGAAATTAAGTCATAATAGATTGATGCTACGAAAATCTAGTGAAAATTTGAGAGATATAGGTTGAAATCATTCTAACAACATTTGTAGGTATTTAATGATTAAATAGATCTTTTTATGCAATTTGAAACTATAGACTTTTCATGAAAGTGGGTAAAAAATCAAATTCAAATTCATATATGTAATTTCAACTTGAAAACTCAACTATCACATTTGGAATTTGTAGGGCAAGTTTTTGGAGCAAACCCTTGATCTTCATCCATTCGTAGCGATCAAATCGGGCAACCAATAGACGTATTTCCTCCACCAAGTAAGTTCATTTCATCCCAACTTGCATTTTGGTGCTTTATTTATCAATTTTTATGCTTAAAAGTCACTTTGGAGCCATGCTCAACTCGTGAAGTGCGTGTACGCTACTGTCTAGGAGGGAAAGTAGGGCATAGTGGAGGTGTGCGCTACTCTTCCTCAAGGACAGTAGCACCCAAACATGACTATCTACCTTAAGGAGTAGCACACACCCCTGAACATGGAGAAAAACATGTCGAGAACTAAAACTTTGACTTTCTTTTGGCAGGATGGTGCTTGTTTGGAGGGAGAGGGAGCATGAAGAGATGGATAGGGTGGCTATGCAAGACCCAACACTTCTACATGCACTCCAACGGTGTGGTTTGTTGAAATTTTATAGAACCGTGAACATGAGGGCACTTAATCGATTTCTTCAGAGGCTCATTCAATATTGGGATGCAGATGCCAATGTGTTTAATGTCCAGGGAGAGACCCTAGACCTCACCATTGATGACATATACTTCATTACAGGACTCTCTAGGAGGGGAGATCTTGTAAACCTGAAAGGATCCTCAGGTAATGTGGGTGCCATGTCTGTATAAGAATATGTGAATGCATACTGTGTGGCGAGGACGAAAAAATCAGGAAGTCAGATTCTTATTTCCACTATTGACAGCCTCCCTTTGAAAGTTATTTTAAGTATGTTAAACCGAATGGGAGGGAGTTCCACACAACACTTAGCCTCAATTCACTACATGCATATTGGTATCAAATGCTTGCAAGGTCATGTGTATGATTGGTGCACTAGTCTATTAGCAAACATGAAGCTTCAACTCTTGGGGTGTAAGACCGGGGGAATGAAGAACTTTGGATATGGCAGCATCCTTTGTATCTTCTTCTTCGAGAGGGTACCTGCTCTTAGTTTGGGGATGCCTTTGCCCCCTGTCATTCCTCGTGAGCCAAGATTGGTTCGTTGGGGTGACATTTTTCTCCACCAGGGTGGTGGTGAAAGCAACTTTTGCTATCACACTGATGATTTCTGGGAATGGTGGGAGAAACAGGTGCCAGCATTTGAGCAATTTCTGTATGTTGGTTTAGACCTCCGTCATGATCCAAAGCTGGTACTTCCTCCAAGTGGTGCCTGGGGAGAGATAGGTATGTTTATGTTTTGAAAAATATTTAATTTTTTCAAATTAAAGTATATTATTTTTATGATGAGTTTGAAATACTAAAACAAAGTGTCCTATGCAGATGTTGGACTAGTTTGTCAAGATGGACATCCTACTATTTTCGTGAGGCCCATTTATGTGGGTGCAGTTGATGCTACGCTAGGGGCTATAGAGAGGAAGATGAATCGGTTGACTCATGATATTCCCACATATCGCATTGAGCAGATGCCCATTGACATGCAGGAGGATGTAGTCAGTGTGCCCCCAGCTTGGATTAGATTGCTGTGGAAAGTAGCCGGGTTGGTCATATGTTACCAAGAGGTAGTGGATGTGGATGAGGCCCCACCTTCTCCATAGGAGAAGGATATTTTATGTGTATTTTGAGGCCATCGAGCCTAATTTTGTATCTTGATATGACTCTGTGATAGACTTATGTTCCAAACTCATATTATTTTTTGATACAGTATCGAATATATATACAGTATCGGTTTATATTTACATGTGTGTGTTTAACTTTATGTGCAATGTTCATCTATGAAAGTGTATGATACAAATGACAATCTAAAACATAATTTGCAAATGAATCAGCTAATGCATTCAAATTTCTTGGAATATGTTGATATATAATGGAATCAAACTGTCTTTCCAATAATTTAACTCGCAAAAACTGTTGTTGTAAAATAGGATCTCTAATCTGATAAACACCCATCAACTGAAATACAACTAGTTGCGAATCAAGTCTTACCTCTAAATGTGAAATTCCCTGGGTAAGAGCATCCCGGAGAAGTTATATGACCACACTGTACTTAGCTACATTATTCGTTGTGGGGCCCAAACAAACCCCCCCCGAAGAAACCAGTTGGCCAATCAGTGAGTAAATGACCCAAGCTGCTGAAGCCAACTGTCGGGTGTGGCGGCTGGCGCCATCAACAAATCCTAAAAAGTGTTCAGTCAACATCTGAAATACAAAGCGAGAAAACACACATAAGGTCAACTAACGATCACAAGCAAACACTAGTTCTACAAAATGTACAACTATAATACATCAAAAATCACAAATGCCTAAGCATAGTACTTCTTCAGGTAGAGCCCATTTCTAGGCTCGGGCAGCTTATTACCCTCATAGTTTGTTAGCTCATAAGCACCTTGCTTTAGTACCTTCGAGATTATATAGGGACCGAACCACATGGACTTGAACTTGCCAGCCCCTAAAGGTTCATTGTCCTCATCCCAAAGTAGAACAAGGTCTCCTTCGAGAAAAACCCTAGGTCTAACAGACTTATCGTACTATCCTTTTACTCGTTTCTTATGGATATCGTTTGCTATAAGCGCATCCCGGCGTTGTTCATCTAGATGCTCTAAATGTAGCAAACATTCTTCTAGTACTGAAGTTTCTGGTAACAGTTGGACAACCAACTTTAATGAGGGAATCTCGCATTCAATCGAAACGACTGATTCTATCCCATGCACAAGTTGGAAGGGATATAACCCAGTAGCAGTCTTTACGTTTGCTCGATAAGCCCAAAGAGAAGGATATAACATGATGTGCCAGTTGTTCCGACTGGCATTAATGGTTTTTGTATAATTGTCTTCAAAGTCTTGTTAACCGCTTCAACCTGACCATTCGCTTGTGGATAGAATGAGGACGAATGTTCCTGATGAAAACCTAGCATGGTATACAGCTCGATCATCATGCTATTCTGAAAATGACGACCGTGATCCGTCACGATCACTTTGGGTATGCCGAACCTTATGATAATCTGATTGAATACGAAATAAGCTGTAGTTTCTCCATCCTCCTTAACAGTAGGCATTACCTTGGCCCACTTGGTGAAGTAGTCGACGGCAATGATAATATAACGACGGCCTCCAGCCGAAACTGGATTACAAGTCATATAATCAACCCCCCATTTTGTGAAGGGACCTGCTGTGATCACAGGATGAAGAGGAGTTGGATGTGCTCTTATTTTTCTGGTGAAAAACTGACACGGATGGCAGCGTTTCACAGCTTCCACACAATCTTTAAAGATTGTAGGCCAAAAATACCCGGCACGCAGTATTTTCTGAGTTGTTGCCAACCCAGAAAGATGACCCCCACAAGCTCCACTGTGAGCATCATTTAATATTGATTATGCTTCTTCTAAAGTCAAACAATGTCGTAAGATGGAGTCTATCCCATGTCTGTACAAAGTATCAGAGATAATGAGATAGTTTTTCGCATGACTTTTTAGTTTTCATCGTTCCTCTCTAGAAAAAGTGGTAGGACACCTCAAAGTCTGGAGATATACTAAAATATCCCCATACCATGGGTCAGAGGATGCGATAAGGAAGATATGTTCATCCGAGAATGATGACTCTTCTTCAATATGCACTAAGTCACTCGGAAATTCTGAAATTAATTCAGTGAACACTAATGATTTCTTCGACTTGGCAAACTGAGAAACCAAATCAAACTCTTGCAGGATTACAATCCATTTATTGTATTTCCCACCGATGATACGTCGAGTGAGAACATATTGGATAGGATTGACCTCTGCAATCATACTAGTGGTTCGTAAAAGGATATAGTGATGAAGCCTCTGCACCGCATATACCGCAGCTAGTGCTAACTTCTCAACATGTGAATACTTCATCTCAGGAGCTATCAATGCGCGCGAGAGATAATAAACGACATGCTCTTGGAGCGTGTCATCCTTCTGAACTAGTACTATGCCAATTGTGTATATGGATGCCGCCATATATAAGATGAAATCTTTTGTATAACCAGGTGGGCTTAACAAGGGGGTTGATAGTAATGCCTTTTTCAAGGCCTCAAACGATGTTTGAGCAGCCTCATCCCACAAGAAGTAGGTATTTTGTTTCAATAGTCTGATGAAACCCTTTGTAATTTTAGCATAGTTTATGATAAAACATCGTAGGAAGTTAGACATGCCTTGCAGACTTTGGAGTTGTCTCAAGGTGCGAGGAGGAGGCAGATTTACAATCACCTCAACTTTTAACGGGTCGACCATTATGCCACGACTAGATACAATAAAACCCAGTAAACGTCCCGATTCGACGCAGAATACGCACTTATTAAGATTCAATCCAATCTTGTATTGTCTGCACCATTCAAATACAAGTCTCAAATGAGATGGATGATCCCATCTCTTGTGAGATCACATCGGGAGATCATCCAAGTAGGGTTCAACTATGTGCTTGATATCGTGAAAAGCGAAATTCATTGCTCGCTGGAAAGTAGCTCCAACATTTTTTAAGCCAAACAGCATCTTTCGATAGGAAAAGGTTCCCCATGGGAAGATAAAATTTGTTCTTTGTTGATCTTCAGGTTTGATTTGAATTTGATTATATCCTGAAAATCCATCCATGAAAGAAAACATCTCGTGTCCTGCACACGCATCTATGATCTGGTCAACAAATGGTGTGGGGTAGTTATCTTTCGGACAAGCTTTGTTCAGATCCTGGAAGTCAGTACAAACTCGAATGGTACATTGCTTTTTATCAACCGGAATAGGATTCAAAACCCATTCCGTCATGTCGATCAAATAGATAAATCCGGCTTTAAGCAATTTTTCAACCTCCGCCTTAATGGCGGCCACTTTTCGAGGATTCACTGGATGAAGCTTTTGTCTCACAGGTTTTGTATTGGGATGCATTACGATGACATGCTCAACAATGGCAAGATCGATGCCTGGAATCTCCTCATAAGACTAGGCAAAAATATCACGAAATTCTTTAAAAAGTATGGTATACAGAACGATCTCCTCCGAAGAACAATCTGCTCCAATAAAAATGTTTTCCATGACCCCAGGTTTGGTGGAAATGTTGATCTGGATAGTTCTCGATATATTAGCCATATTCCCTTCAACGTAAACAGCACTTGAGGTGGAAGAGGACAAATCAACACTCCCACCAGGTCTCATAGAAAACTCTCCTCTCTCTATCCTATCTAGATTTGTAAGTAGGTAAGACCTGTGGTGCATGTGTTCCCAAGGCTAGTCCAGGCCCATCATGGCTGCCAAAATGGCTTAGTCAGAAGGCAAAACCATTTCTAAACAATCGAAAGAGTGGGTAGAGTATACTGACCATGCAAGAGCATAGTCCATATCCAACTAAGCAGAGACTGGCTGAGTCACGATATGTTCCATTGCGGCATGTTGTGCTTCCATGTATACTACTTTTGCAACGGATAAGGGCACTGATGGTTCTGATACAGTAGGAATGATCCATGGATCAGTCCTTAAACCGACCGTGAAAGTTCAGTATATGTACCTTCATCAAAACGCATAAAAAGAATGGGAGCGGGTAGGTCAAAAGTTCCCATTAATGACCCATAAATACTTGCTCCTAAACTCTCGCTTGCTGGGGCAGATTAATCAACTAAAGGAATTATGGATTCCGGTGAAGTATGGTTGTTTCGCCGAGAGAATGAAAGTTGATCGACTGTGACGATCTTTCCTTCGTGGGGGAACATTATAACTCGGAAAATTGCTGATGCAATAGCTCGCATGGCATATGTCAAACTCCTGCCTAACAACATATTGTAGTCAAGTGGAGCATCCAGAACTTCAATCTCTACGCAACTGTCTTACCGGCAAGTGTGACGTCAAATGATGGTAAGACTCCACGTGGACTGAAATTTCTGGCATCAAATGCAATAAGCAGTGTGTTAAAGGGGGCTAACTCGGGAGAACCCAAGGCTTTCAAACAAGAAATTGACATTACGCACGTAGGCGCGCCCTCATCTATGACATCTCGTACAATGGTCATAGGACCATGAACTACCTCTATCTGAAGAGCAACGTGGCACGAAAACCGGTACTTGATATCAGACATATAAAAGCGTGCAGTCATGTTGGATGATTCCATACTTCTAATCATTGCCAGAAGTGGATTTCGTTGTAATGGACAACTTTGCAAAACTTCTAAGGTGGACATAGCACAAGGGGTCTGGGCTAAATCTTCAACCACATTGTAGTTGGCAGCAGCCCGTGCGTTGGAATTGTGCAAAGCCCATTTCAAGACACCTTTCGGGATCTTGGGCAGTGAATCCACAGGTATGTGGAGAGGAGTGGAAGATTCAGGAATATCTTTATCCTTGTTCTGCGAATCCGGGGTATAATTTCTTGCCTGCGTTCGTAAAAGAGCGTCCGATTTAACCATATTAATAAAAGTTTGATCAACTGAAGCATGGGTGGTGCCCCCAGCATTGGAGGTGCTAGAAGCTAAGCCCTACTATAATGCCCCTCTATCCGGAAGGGCACTGAAGTTCTAGATTTTGATGACAGTTTTGTAACCAGCTCCTATGGAGTTGTTTTTCTTTCTTATTTATTTCAATAATAAATAAGTATCATTTTTCTTTCATTATGCTAATTTTCTGCATAATTTTAGTGATTAGGAGATGTCTAGTAGCATACAGTGCACCTACATATAGTAATTTCAACAACATACATATAATTGTAATTTCTTGCATAATACTCAGTATATTGAAATATAAATCATTTTTCTAACTACCAGTAGAATACCTGGACCGATGTAGGTTGTAGATTGTTCCCTTGCTCATGTAGCCTTTCCTGTCCAAGCTTTTTGCTCCTGCATACTTTCTGTTCCAAGCCTTTATACCAAAAATGGATGAACCACCCTGCCAACCAGCTCTTATCGTGCTGGCCCTAGGAAACCGACGGGTTTCCTAGCCCCCGAGCCCACAAACCAATAATCCCGACAACAAATTTCCTTAGTACCTTTCCATAGTTCAATAGTAATTTTACTTTGAGTTAACCCCACCTCAGTCTTTGAGTTTCCCACCTCCTCAAAGCTTCGAGTTCTCCCCCTCCTCGGCATTCCTCCTTTTCATCAAAATACTAAAATACTAAGTGTACCTCTCCCAAAAGAAAACCAAAACCCCCCCTTCTCATCTTCGTGAAACCATTGCTTTATAGATCCATTTTCCTCCTCCACTTGCCTTCCTGTTTACTGCACCGCCCTCCATAAAAACCCTCGAGTCCCCAAAACATTAAATTGATTGCTTGTTTTACAATCCAATTCATAAATAAATATTATTTTATAGTACTCTTTTCTCGAGCAGTTCAATGGTATTAAGACTAGTTAGGTTGGATTTGATGGGTTGAATGTACATTATTTAATGATTCTCGAACTATTCAATGTAAGACATTCATGAGGCGGTGGATTCAATATTAGTCTTATCCTCCATTTAATATGTTGTTTAAAATAATAATTAAATACTATCATGTTGACCCTTTCAAATTTGAAGTGGTAGTTTGTTTTAATTATAAATATATATAAAAATCCAATCTCAGATCGGTTGTCTGACATGACGGTAAATTATGAATATAAATTCAATTGAGTTTTATCTTAACCTTCCTCATTTAATAATTTAATAATACTCCTTTCTCGTTTCATAACAATAAATTAATTAATTTAATAATTCAAACATGTTCACTTACCCACTTATGATTTCTTTTATTCCAATAAGGACACATTATCATTATTAACATTAGTTAAATAAAAATAATCATAATATTAAATAATAATAATAATAATAAATATTAATGGTGATTTAAGTACCTTAGCACTAATCTAACATACTTAATTAATAATGAGTACCTCAGCACTAATCTAACATACTTTCATTGATAAACAAAGTACTCTTAAGGGTTTAATTAATCAATATTAACAATTAGATAATACACGCTTCCAGCATTAATGTTTATCTGCTATACTTCATATTTCCAATACCTTCACTTGATGAGAATTACAATTGGCGGCAATTATTTTAATTGTTCATTACAATGTTTACATATAAGATTAATTAACTTATTTTATACATAAACAAATCGATCATCTATTACTCATGTCGTTTACCCAAACCTTAACTGAGTTATCTATGACAACTTATAACATTGTTAAATACTGATAAGTATGTCGTAAACCGATACTATCGCACATGTACAAAATGTGCATGTGTGGCCAGCGTATGCACAGGTCTGACAGGTACTATAAGCATACATCATATTTCCTATGCTTAACAGCTAACTAATACTAATAATACTTCATGCAAATAGAACAAGTATATTACATTTATCATAACATTACTAAAATATCATTGGTTATCTTATGAGTTTTTAAGATTTCATTTCATTATTTTTATGGTTACATCAGTTCAATCAATCAAGTACAAGGAAATGTACCTACTACCACTAACTCAAGATCAAGGAATACCCAACCCTCAACAGTACTAACTAAAATATCCTCCCATCCTAACCTGCGTCCGCATCCCCCTATCCTCCCTCTGCTAGTACAAAAGTGGATGTCAGCTATACTGACCTAGCCACGTAGAACGTGAGAGCGGTAGCATCGGCTAACTAGCGGACCTAACCTCTCCTAGCAGGCATCCGACCATCGTCATCACAACAACTTGGGGAGCGTGTCTCAGCACGGCCCTCCCACAACCTCGGGTATCATAGAAACACAGGGTGGGCAATACATCCATCCCTCTCAACATACTGGGTCTACACCCTTATCAACTCATACTTTGTTTCTCTCGAGATTATTGGTTTGTGTCATCGTATCATCAACTTTGGTAAACAAGGCTCTCTGCAAAATAGGTACTATACCATACTTCATATCAAGTATCCCGCTATTGCATAGCCCCGATGTCTTGCGGATTAGTACTTTGCAGCCATACATTTATAACAATATTTCCATTCTATCATCATCTGATCCATATTGTCAACATCATTTATTTCATCACATAAAATCATTAAATCGATCACAGAATAAATACCACATCATATATATCACATTTCATCCAGGATGATTATTGAACGTACACCATCATTATGAAATAAAAGAATCTCGTGATAACTATAACATAGTAACCATATAAACCTAATAACATCATGAGGATGGTAACCTCATAACATCATAACCGTAGTATCAACATGGGCATAGTAACATCCTAAACATAGTAGCAACATATCATCATATCTAACATGCCGAAAATATAGTTCACTCTGTCTAGCTGAGTCGAACAGATAATTAGCAAATAAAGTGAAAGGTGTCTAACTCATAAACTCGTCTAGTCAAAATATGGGGTGTTACATACACCCACCCTTCAGGAAACTTCGTCCCGAAGTTATGGTCATAATAATGCAGGGAAAATCTTGATGCCTAACCTCTTCATTCTTGCAAGTAGAAGGTGTTGGCCATACTTATCCTACTTAGCTTTGACTTGACCAACTATGCTGATATTATCTTATGTTTCTATATCTTTAATACCCTAATATGTATTATAATAATTAAGAGACATTTAGATTAATCCTTCTGTAGAATCTCAACATTATATTTAGAATTATTAAAGGTTATAATTAGGTGCTACCCACCTTAGCATCATACTATGAACCTATAACCATGTCCTTAAGTTACCTCATCTAGATCAGTTTATTCGTCACACAACCAAGTCCTCATCATACACGTATATTGATCTAACTTAGCATAGAATAATCGATGTTTAAAATGGAGAGCTGCGAGTTCATAATCTTTAATTATTCAACAAGCAACTACAAGGATCTTTAAGATTTGCATACCTCTCCTAGGAGATGAAGATCCCTATTATTTCACCCTAAGGTCAAACATTATTATTACCTTAATGTTAATAAGCAATCTGCATCCTTGATAACCATAAGTATTGTAACAAATATTAAATTAGGAGAACTATCATTTATTAGAATGTTTTTAGTAACTACAACTTATCAAAATGCTTAAGTTCACTAATAGTATCTGTTAGGGGTTTAAACGACGTAACTTTATTCATTGAGGTGCACATCGATTCCTATTTTGCCTCCATTATTATCCCATTTACTTGTATTATTGTTTCACTTAACCTTGTTGAGGTTTCGGCGTACGTTCATTCACGGTAACTTCATTAGTCCCTCAATAATTTACCTACTTTTATATTTTATTGCTTGTTCATTTTGTAATTATTAAATCCTAGTTGTTTCTCAATAATATTTTCCCCCATCATGACAATTTAACCTAAGCAAGACTAGCGGCATATAACCCCTACCCTTTTCTCGACATACCTAGTTCCTTCAATCCCTTTCCACTTACTATATTGAAACATGATTAATTGCACACAATGTGGCAGAATACATCATACTGATTAATTAGTACTATCAAGCATCAATATCCAACACTTGTGCACATATATTTATTTACCAATTTGATGCCTATATTAAACTATGTTAGCTCAACCTATGATGTTTGCCAATACAACTGGACTTTTAACGTCTTCTCATAAATGAAGGTGTTTTAGGGGTAATGTAACTTATTTATTATATGTAAGTTATGGATGTATAGGATATCCTTTCCTCACGGTATTGCACAATTGCAACACTCGAACACAGACAATGATTATAATACCATAAAATATATGTTTTCATACAAACCACAATGAGGTTAAAACCTAACCTATTCCTAATGCCAACTATGGAAGGATCAACACTATGCCATTACTGGAAGAATCGTGGCGATGTCGATGACAACGGCGGAGGTGGAGGTGAAGGTGGTCGACCTAAACCTCAACCTCGATGTGTTATTACAATGATTGATTCTATGTTCATGATCAAAACATCAAATCATTAATTCCTCTATCGAAGAAAAAAAAATTAGAAATGCCTATACTTATACTTATGTGCAAGGAACAGTTTGTTAGGATCATCATGTTGAAATCTATGGTCATTTTTATTAAATGATTTTGTCATGTAGTGAAATTAGTGTCTTAGCATTCAGCTCGCCATGCTCGTTTCAGCGATTCCTTGTTTTCAGATTATGTGTTTGTTTCGTCTCTTCGATTATACGTTGAAGTCTCGGCAATGGATTTTCTAAGTTTTAAATAAATTAATTAATGTTTGATCAAGTCTACATATTAAACCCAAACATTAATCTTAATGGTTCAGCATAAAAATAATTTATTTAACTTAATTTAAGCACTAATATTCCACTATCAACATCATTATTTCACATTCTAGTTCAATTTAAACCTAAAATTTAAATTTAAATAAACATATTTCATCATTAATTAAAATCTGATATATCATTAATTTAGACATTAATCAAAACATTTAATCAACATCAATTATCATCCTAATTTTAATTAATTTTATATATATATATATATATATATATATATATATTTTAATTTTTTTTTTTTTTTTTCAAAAATCTCCGTTCATTTTGAGACTTAATGGAACTATAGTTTTGAATTTTTAAACATTTTATAAAAATGATTTTACACATTTATTTATTTTTATTTCTTTTTTTATTTTAATTTTATTTTATAAAATATTAACCTAACCCTAGCCTAATCCCTAGCTAGCAGCTCTCTCTCTCCATAGGGCATGCAGCCCTTATTTCCCACGCGTCCCTGACTTGCCCTCGGATCGTGAGGGTCTCCTACATGCTTGCCATGTGCCGGTGTGCATGCTACCAGGTGGACTCTGATGGGGAGCCCCAGCTAAAGGCGATCTTCTTTATATCAAGTCTCCACCTACCTCTCGCACGCGTGAACTCTCATTTCTTCTCCTGCTGGCTCAGCAACTCAGTGACGCCCTTCCTGGCTCTGCGACTCTGCCTGGAGAGTGTTGATGCCATGGAACCTCTCGGTGCAATTATTTCTATGCAAATCCACGCCCGTGGAAACGTTACATTCACTAAGGAATCTAGAGAAGAAAACGATATCGTTGGCAGGGCTAACGTCGTGGCTCCACCACAGAAACTCTACAACAATCGCCATTAACAATGAGGGCTGTGAGTAGAACAGTTCTTCTCAATATCTCTGTATCTTACAGGGCTGTGTTTCCAATAAATCCCTATCAGAAGGAAAACGCATACATGCCCACATGACCAAGAGGGGATTTCGGTATTCATCGAATATTTAGCGAGCTTGGTCAGGTGCAGCTTTGAAGGTAAATGAAAGAAATCATTTTATTTACATAACTATTTACGCCGTACTGTAACTTCAATTGCTGTGAGTTCAGTTGTGCACTAGAACGCACCTTTGCAGAATCCTCTCTTAGTGACTTAGTGCTTTGTCTTAGTACTATGTGTTGTATGCTTCATTTTTCAACTCCTGCACACTGCAACCCTGGGATGGTCCAATATATAAATGAAGAATCAGCCCTAAGCGTGTTTTAAATCGGACTTCTTTGTTGTTTCAGTGTTGCAACCTGATTATTTTCCGAATCTGGTTTGTGTCAATTTGGTAGCTACATTATTAGCTCCTTTTCATTATTTTTCCCTTCTTATTTGTTTACACAGATCCGTTCTCACATGATATAGGGTTCTTGTATGGTGCTATATTTATTATTTATCAATTCTTTGACTGATTGAAATTGACGTTTAATACCTAAAATGTGTTGGGAGGGAAACTTTAGTAACATATCCATGCGAAGAGTATCAGGGGTTTATGCTCTGATATGGCTTGGATCCCAATACCGCACGAGAATGCTTGGACTGACAAAGCTACCGAAGGTTGTTGATCTCACAAGAATGCATCATTTTCCTCATATACCGAATAGGGATGATTTTCACAACTTACAGATGGAGCTTATGACATCTCTTCCATCTCTGCCCAATAAAGTGAACTTTCAAAGGTTGCAGGCGGAATTAAAGACAACTTTTCCTTCCATGGCATCACTTTCATCCTTATCTAATTGGCATCTTCCTGATTTTCTATCCAACTGTCTACCAGAGAGCTTATCGCATTTCAATTGCACAGAGCAATGTGTTCTGGTATGTTGTGAAACAGTAAGATTTTTTTATTGATTTATCATATTTGTTATGACAGTTGTTTCTTCCAAAATATGTCTATGTTGTGTTATCCCAAGACAAGCTATATATTTTTTTTCAATCATGCACATGAAGTATTTTCATTTCTTCGGGTTTGTTGTGATATTGTAGATTATGTTTCATCAGTGATGGCTTAGTAACAAGACTTTTCCCTATATATGAGACTGTGTGTTAGTCTTTTACTCTCCTTCTCAGTTCAGGAGTAGGATAATTATATCTCAATCACTGTTAAATTGGGAAACACTATGCGCATGGATTTAGATGGATACGTTTGGACTTTAGATTCAGTGGATTTCGGGCTTGCAAATTTCTCTTTCATTTTTTTTTTCTTGTGTTCTACTGGTAATACCCAAAATTTACCTTCTTTTTTTTTGTTAGATGGTGTAAAACGGTAGGCATGTGCTCACATCTCCAGTTTCCCAAGCTAGAATGGCAACCCAACTCTGGCCCGAATTTTGACTGTCAATCATTTTAAAAAAATAATTCTCAACATTTGACCAAAGGAAGAAATGCATAGGAGATTAATATGAAATAGAGCTGAACATAATTGATCATGTGGGACTCTACCTCGGAAGTAGAAATCGTGAGCCCTTCTTCTTCTCTGCTTGCTTGCTTCTTTGTGAAGACCTTCCCATTTTATGTTTTAGAGAGTCATAGAATTTTGATTGGTACTTATATGGGGATTTGACATGCAATTAACCAAAATCCATCGAGGTCCTTGTATATCCGTTGATTGCTAAACTTGAAAACACTATTGAGAGTCGAGACATACATTAAATTTCTTTGTGGACTCTTTTCTGCAGAAAACTTCATTTAGGAGTAATATTTGGGTACACTGATCAGTTCATTTGGTCTTAGGTTGTCTACTATATGACTGTTCTGAAACTTTATGGGCAATAATGCGACCAGGACTAAGCACAGTGCACCAGACATTAACCCCGGAGGTGGCTGCCACGTTTTTGGCAACCCTACTAGCCATCCGCGCCAGGATTGCTTGGCTGTGACTTCGAAGTTTAGGGGTTGGTGCTGGAGCCACCGCAATAGAAATGATGGGATTTAGAAGACTCATAGAAATCATTCTAAAGGTTTAAGAAGAAGAATTCGGTTCTCGTAGGGGAGAAGAGCCTGAAGCTGACTTGTGCAAAGAATAGAAAAAGGTGAAACCCAATCAATATAGATAGAGCCTGAGAATATAGATGAGTTGCTGGTGTATATATAAGACAAATTCTAGATGCCAATATGTGTGCAAACTAGAAATTATATTGAACTTGTGCCAGTAGTTGAAAGACTAAAATATATTGACTCCCTGTGTAGCCATAAATCCAATGACTCTAAGATGTATGCTTCTCTCTTTAGCACCAATTATTGTCATAAATAATGTTAAAATATTACATCTATAAGCATATATGCACGTTGATAGGCATATATATTTCGACATTGGCAGGAGGTTCTATAATTTTTACTTATTTTAATTATTTTAGGTGTAAACAGATAGGACTAAATAAATTTGAAGTATTCTTCATCGTGTCGAGCAATGAAGGGCTGAGAATTTATGGCTCAATATTTTTGCAATTTTTTTTTTTTATTAATCAAGGAAGAATCTCTACGTATATATTCCATATAAATTCTAGGTTCTTTTCGAGTTCATCACTTTCGATCATTCAGTATTTCAGAATTTTATCTTTAGATTAAATGGAAAAATTTAAAGAAGATGCAACCCTTATGAAGGATGCGTTAAACCCTTTTAGTCTTGTTTATTAATTAGTAATTGGTAATGGATTAGATGAAATTGGTGTTCCTCATATCCATTAATAATCCTTGAATTCCTCTGAGGATTGAGAGTGAAGTATTCTCTCTCTCCCCCCTGGTTTGTCATAAATCGTTGCTATGAAATTACTGTTGAGTGTAGCTATTTACAGAGAGTATGTCTGTGCTATAAAAGCATGCTGGCCATGATTAACGTAAACCCTAGTCTCTCATTTAACTACACAATCCACAATTACAAAGTTATAGTGGAACCAAAAGACATAAATAGGACACAACATTTTATCGCTCGGTTGGGAATGAGAAGTTGTAATTCTTCTTCTCTTAAATTACATTTTTTGTTTACATGCTCCTAATAGATTAGAAGGTTGCGGAGGTCAATAGCCCTCGCATTCATTGGTCGATGCATCAAAATAGATAGAGAGGGTGAATATTTATACTCATCTACTCAAGGTAGTGAAAATACCGACTTTTGAAAGTTTACAGTAATTTCACACAGAATATCACTTCAAACTAAATCTGATTGTATTTTTTTTTGAAAGTCTGAATTAATGGACAGAAATCTACCTTAACACAACAACATGAGGAAGCCATGCTAATTGAATTTGATGAGTTTTGTGATGAAGCCAACTAGTAAGTGCTAATTGAATTTGATGAGTTATGTGTGTTGAATGGGTTAAGTATGAATTTTCTGTTTGTTTTCTTGTACTAAATATGAAATTTCAGTTTGTTTTCTTATAAACATTTACAGAATTCCATCTCTACTACTAGATGCTTATATATTTGTATGTGCAATCAATAGTTATTTAGAAAAAGAGAATGAAAATATAAATATTTATTGATTTTCTAAATGTTAATCCTATTGTGGTTCTGCAGGTACCTTGGAGGCTCACCATGGCTGTAAGTTAAGTAGGTAAGACTCGCTATGGCTGCAAGTCAAGTAGGTTCCTCAAATATAGATATGCATTCCAGTTGACTTACATTAACATAGCTCATGCTAGAAAATAACACTAAACTTTATATATACAATTTGTACATGTTATCTTGCTTCAATCTACAAATAATTGTACTATTTTTTTTTCCCATTAAAACTGGGTGTGATTGGATTCACTTTGTTATATTATGTAAATATTTTTATCCCAAAGAACATTGCTAGAGGTTAAATTTCATTTCTAATGAGTAATAGATTTTGATGATAAAATGTTTTTAATTCCTTAAATATATTTGCAATATGTATCTATTTTGAAATACAAACACACATATATTTACATATATGCAGTTTTTCTAACATATCCAACTTTCTAATGGTGTTTGTGTTCGTGCAGGTATTTCTATCAAAGTTCATGTTCTAAGTGGCTCTAAGTTATTGTAGGCTTTAACATGGTGAAAAGTCAAGGTAGTTTAGGCATGTGCAGGCCCCAAAGGTCTAAGTGTTCGAGCCTTAAGCTCTGATACCATCTATAATGCCCCTCTATCCGGAAGGGCACCGAAGTTCTAGATTTTGATGACAGTTTTGTAACCAGCTCCTACGGAGTTGTTTTTCTTTCTTATTTATTTCAATAATAAATAAGTATCATTTTGCTTTCATTATGCTAATTTTCTGCATAATTTTAGTGATTATGAGATGTCTAGTAGCATACAGTGCACCTACATATAGTAATTTCAACAACATACATATAATTGTAATTTCTTGCATAATACTCAGTATATTGAAATATAAATCATTTTTCTAACTACCAGTAGAATACCTGGACCGATGTAGGTTGTAGATTGTTCCCTTGCTCCTGTAGCCTTTCCCGTCCAAGATTTTTGCTCCCGCAGACTTTCTGTTCCAATCCTTTATACCAAAAATGGATGAACCACCCTGCCAACCAACTCTTATCGTGCTGGCCCTAGGAAACCAACGGTTTTCCTAGCCCTCGAGCCCACAAACCAATAATCCTGACAGAAACTTTCCTTAGTACCTTTCCATAGTTCAATAGTAATTTTACTTTTAGTTAACCCCACCTCAGTCTTTGAGTTTCCCACCTCCTCAAAGCTTCGAGTTCTCCCCCTCCTCGGCATTCCTCCTTTTCATCAAAATACTAAGTGTACCTCTCCCAAAAGAAAACCAAACCCCCCCCCTCTCATCTCCGTGAAACCATTGCTTTATAGATCCATTTTCCTCCTCCACTTTCCTTCCTGTTTACTCCACCGCCCTCCATAAAAACCCTCGAGTCCCCAAAACATTAAATTGATTGCTTGTTTTACAATCCAATTCATAAATAAATATTATTTTATAGTACTCTTTTCTCGAGCAGTTCAATGGTATTAAGACTAGTTAGGTTGGATTTGATGGGTTGAATGTACATTATTTAATGATTCTCGAACTATTCAATTTAAGACATTCATGAGGCAGTGGATTCAATATTAGTCTTATCCTCCATTTAATATGTTGTTTAAAATAATAATTAAATACTATCATGTTGACCCTTTCAAATTTGAAGTGGTAGTTTGTTTTAATTATAAATATATATAAAAATCCAATCTCAGATCGGTTGTCTGACATGACAATAATTTATGAATATAAATTCAATTGAGTTTTATCTTAACCTTCCTCATTTAATCATTTAATAATACTCCTTTCTCGTTTCATAACAATAAATTATTTAATTTAATAATTCAAACATGTTCACTTACCCACTTATGATTTCTTTTATTCCAATAAGGACACATTATCATTATTAACATTAGTTAAATAAAAATAATAATAATATTAAATAATAATAATAATAATAATAAATAATCATAATAATAATAAATATTAATGGTGATTTAAGTACCTTAGCACTAATCTAACATACTTAATTAATAATTAGTACCTCAGCACTAATCTAACATACTTTCATTGATAAACGAAGTACTCTTAAGGGTTTAATTAATCAATATTAACAATTAGATAATACACGCTTCCAGCATTAATGTTTATCTGCTATACTTCATATTTCCGATACCTTCACTTGATGAGAATTATAATTGGCGGCAATTATTTTAATTGTTCATTACAATGTTTACATATAAGATTAATTAACTTATTTTATACATAAACAAATCGATCATCTATTACTCCTGTCGTTTATCCAAACCTTAACTGAGTTATCTATGACAACTTATAACATTGTTAAATATTGATAAGTATGTCGTAAACCGATACTATCGCACATGTACAAAATGTGCATGCGTGGCCAGTGTATGCACAGGTCTGACAGGTACTATAAGCATACATCATATTTCCTATGCTTAACATCTAACTAATACTAATAATACTTCATGCAAACAGAACAAGTATATTACATTTATCATAACATTACTAAAACATCATTGGTTATCTTATGATTTTTTAAGATTTCATTTCATTATTTTTATGATTACATCAGTTCAATCAATCAAGTACAAGGAAATGTACCTACTACCACTAACTCAAGATCAAGGAATACCCAACCCTCAACAGTACTAACTAAAATATCCTCCCATCCTAACCTGCGTCCGCATCCTCCCTATCCTCCCTCTGCTAGTACAAAAGTGGATGTCAGCTATACTGACCTAGCCACGTAGAACGTGAGAGCGGTAGCGTCATCTAACTAGCGTACCTAACCTCTCCTAGCAGGCATCCGACCATCGTCATCACAACAACTTGGGGAGCGTGTCTCAGCACGGCCCTCCCATGACCTCGGGTATTATAGAAACATAGGGTGGGCAATACATCCATCCCTCTCAACATACTGGGTCTACGCCCTTATCAACTCATACTTTGTTGCTCTCAAGATTATTGGTTTGTGTCATCGTATCATCAACTTTGGTAAACAAGGCTCTCTGCAAAATAGGTACTATACCATACTTCATATCAAGTATCCCGCTATTGCATAGCCCCGATGTCCTGCGGATTAGTACTTTGCATCCATACATTTATAACAATATTTCCATTCTATCATTGTCTGATCCATATTGTCAACATCATTTATTTCATCACATAAAATCATTAAATCGATCACAGAATAAATACCACATCATATATATCACATTTCATCCAGGACGATTATTGAACATACACCATCATTATGAAATAAAAGAATCTCGTGATAACTATAACATAGTAACCATATAAACCTAATAACATCATGAGGATGGTAACCTCATAACATCATAACCGTAGTATCAACATGGGCATAGTAACATCCTAAACATAGTAGCAACATATCATCATGTCTAACATGCCGAAAATATAGTTCACTCTGTCTAGCTGAGTCGAACAGATAATTAGAAAATAAAGTGAAAGGTGTCTAACTCATAAACTCGCCTAGTCAAAATATGGGGTGTTACACTGCCCTTTGGGAAATGGATCTTTAAGGACGACAGGTTTCTTTTCTTGAATCAGCTTCTGGGATTCTTCGATTAGAGGACATTGGTGAGTGAGGTGGTCTTTCTTGCAAAGCTTGCAAGGGAACTTAACCTTCTTCTTTTCTCTGTTACCCTCCTCGGCATTTTCTTTGTTTTGGGGATTTTGTTGGTTGCCCTCTCCTTTCTTGCCCTTATTTTTGTTGTTGGGATGCCGAGGACCCTTTTGATTAGTCTGAACCTGTTGTATAGATTCAGTAGTAGAAGGAGAGGTTGTGACGGGAGTCACTTCTGCAGTCGACTATTTGACCGATAAGGCATGAACCTGTTTAGTCAATGCTTCGAAAGCTACAGAATCAACTGAACCTACAATGTCGTCAGCATGTGGTCCAGGTTTTTGTCTACCTAGATCAATGTTTGATCGCAGTGCATCAGGTATAATCTCATAAAGGAGCCCAGACTGAGCATAAACCAAGTCTAGTTGTTGGGTCCTTAAAATAGCTTCTTCTTCTGATGACACCCCAGATGTAGCTACTTCCTTAGAAACATAAGGAAGGAGTGATTTCAGATACCACTATAATAAGAACTCTGGGGGGATATTGGCCTTAATGAGCCTCTTCCGTCTTCGCCACTCCTAAATATGATCAGATAAATGAGTGGCTTTGTTTTATCTAAAGGTAGACAACAGATCTGTCCCGGCATCGTACCGAACAGAAAGCTAGAAGTGGTTCAGAAAGACTATGGCGAGATCCCGGAAGTTAAAAAAGGTGGCTACAGGTAACTCAATGTACCATTTGGTTACAGCACCGGTCAAGGTCCTTTGAAAAAGTCTCAACCTAACGGAATCTTCGTTCAACGAGTTTGAAGAACACCACAGATGAAAAGTGGTAACATGATCACCAGGATCCTCAATAGTTTTTCCTTCGAATTTTGGAATGTTCGAAGGTATCTTAGTGGGGACTAGTGGCCACGTAACATTATGGCACACTAGATCGTTCGTTAACTTGGAATGATATGTCAAATTCAGAGTTGCCAGAAATGGTAAACGAGGTCTATAAGAAGGAATTTGATCAGCTGGAGTCATGAAGGGGGAACCTCCCATAGTTTGACCCATAATCTGCTGGTTAGGGTTGCCCCCAACCATCTGCTAGTAGGGGTTTCCCTCGGCCATCTGCTGGTAGGGGTTTCCCCAGCCATCTGCTGTTGTGTGAAAGTGTTGTTGAAATTCCCCCACCCAAATGAAAGTGGGTTGGCACCCTCTGCATTTGTCCACTGTGGTTGGGTGTTAGCCCCGCCATATTATTGGTTAAAGATGTTACCCCCTCCTCCAGAAAACAAAGAAAAGGGGATATTTTCTGCAGGTATATTACTCTGATTCATATTGTGACCTACAAAGGTGTTAAAACCAGGGGTAGTCGAGGTGGACGGTGCAGTCATGGTACTCATGATAGGCATAGTTGCAAAGGGATTTGGTCCAACATTGGGTGTGAAAATCCAAGTACTAGGTATATGGTATGATTGTTGAGTCGCAAGAAGTTGAGTGAAATTCACTGTATTGTTGGGTCCAAAAGTAGGAGTGGCAAATGAGGCAGATGTCAAAGCTACTGAGCTTGGCATGCCTAAAGTGCCAGCGTTAAAACTAAAGGATGGAGTTGAAGCAAAAGTTGTCTGCGACGAACTTGGTGCACCAGTGTTTGTGGGAGAAGGATTCACAATCCTTGTATTCATACCCATTGTGGGAGTTTGTGGAACTCCCTGCTGGTCTCCTGGGTTAGTCATAATAAGACCAGGTGTGAAAAAACATGCACTATACTCGGGTTGCTGGAAACCTACAGGTACCAAAAGAGGATCGTTAGGTCCGGTAAGAGGAGGGTTGAAAGGGGTGTTAAAACCACTAGAAGTAATATCCTCAACCTCTACAGTATTAACAACTTGTCGATTCAGGGTTCTGGGTTGTGGTTCACCAGGAACCTCTATTTCACCAGTAAGTTCAAAAAGACCACTGGAGTCTATCCTCCATCGTCGTGGTGGCGGTAGTGGCTCCACAGTGAGTAGTGGAAGGTTTTGTAACCTCTGAGACCTATGAAGCTGTTGGTCTTCCACAATTATATAAAAAATAAACTAAGTAAAAACCTAATGGCCACGAAGACTAAGGGGCAAACAACATACCACTAAAAAATCCTAAGTAATCAAACCAATCAAATGGATAGCAAATACTCTCGGAATAAAGTATGGGATGATTAGGGCCCAGAACAGACTAACAGAGTATCGATGGTCAGTTTCGTGGCATCCATCGAAGGTCCACTAGGTGCAAGCGTTTGAATCACCAAACCGCTTTCCCAAGATTACTGCCAGAGGGTTACCTTCCACGCCTGTCCAAGGTGAAGTGGGAATAACCTCCCACTCTACCTGTGTATAATCCTAAATGTCTGATACTAAGGCTACCATCAATGTGAAATAACCTGGGGGGACAGTCGTCAGCCTAGTCGAAACGCATGGGAAAGGTAACAAAGCCCGAAATCCGTAAGGATCCCCGTACGCGAGTCAACTTTGGTTTATGGTCGAAAGGAAAGCGAGGGGATATCCTCAGCAGTTCTAATATTCCACGGCCTCATGCTTAGCTCTGTTTTAAGTAGAGTTTCCCAGGACTATTTGACAGAGATAGATTTACCTAAATGAAAGTCGCACTACGATTGTTGCGTAATGAAGCCAGTTCCGAGCAATTTAAGGTGATTTAAGCTCGAAACTCTAGCCTAAGCTGGTTGATGTCATGTATCCCTAAAAATAAAAAAGTTTCTAACTGATTTTATTTAAGTTTCTTTTTAAGGTTACTTTTTACTCAATGGGGTAGCGCATTGTGTGGAATGGTTTGAGAAAGTAAAGTGCAAAAGAAATAACTTTCAAAGCAACAAAAAGACTCTTTTTATTTTTTCCGTTTATGCTCTTTCCAAAATGAAAACTAAGCAAACCAAAAACAAGTTTCTTTTTTCTTTTCTTTTCAAATTCAAAACAAAGTAAACTACGCTACTTCGAAATGATCATAAGTCTTACTACTTTAAACTACCAAACTCATTTTTTGCTTTTTCTGATATATGTAAAAGAAAAAGAACTCAAAAATGGAAGCAAGTAAGACCTAAAAGAGCAATGTAAGTAAGGAAAAGCAACTCTAAGGCTCACAACAATCAACTCGATGATTTGACAAAGACTTGTCCTACAAAGTTTTTAAAGGAAAAAACTTTGGGCTTGGAAAACAAAGTGAAAATAAAACAGGGATAAGAGACGCTTAGAATGAAAAGGCAAACCTCAAAGGTTGCTCCAAAGCACCAAGAACCTTAAGAAAGCACTAAGCCAAGCAAAAGGTAAGCAAGTGAACCAAATATGGCCTTACAATCACAAAGACTCGAATGGAAGCAAACTGAAACACTTCAACCTACTTGGACTGAAACTGACAAAGCAATCAGGAAGTGTCTAGACTCAAAAAGTTTTTGAAAACACCCTAAAGACTCCAACTTGGGGTCAAACCCTAAATCAAAGGCCAAGACACCATCAAAGTGTGCTTAGTGTTGCAACAAACAACAAATGTTATAAAACAAAGGTTTGTATACCTGCAACAAGCATCTAGGGTACCGAAGTGTAGCTATGTCCAATAAGGAACAGTAAGCGGTCTTCAAAAAGAGTCACAAACAAACAAGACACCTCAAAAGTACTCGAGCAAGCAAAATATTACCTAAGGAACTTAGGAGAGAAAAACAAGACTCAACAAGGGCATAAAAACCTCAAGGATAAGTTAAGAAGACAAAGCAAGAGACTGGAAACCAAACCAAACAGGTGGAAATCAAATCCCCACAACAAACAGAGAGTTACACGGTTATGCGCTACTGTGTAGTGCATGAACCAGCGCACACTGGGAGATGTTCCCTACTGTGCAATAGTGAAAGTAGCGCTCATCATTAGGTATGTGCTACTGTGTATAAGGCATACTAGCGCACATGTCAGAGGAGGTCAAAAAACAAGCCTTGGAAGGTCAAATTGGGATGAGTCAAGAAATGGAAACAAGCTACAGTAACCTACAGAGCCTCTCAAAGGATCAAAAAATATCAAAACATACTGGAAGGAAAACAAACTATGTCTCCTAAAGCAGAAAACAACCGGTCCCCAGCGGAGTCGCCAGTTTATTGTTTGGGAATTCTACCCTATAGCGAGGTGAGGGACACTACCAACTTCTAGGGTGACAGGTAAATACATTAATCATATCACATAGGTTTCTACAAAAGGAAAGATATGAAGGTTCTTGAAGGCATACCTTATTAACGGCGTTCGATCCTAGCTTTTGCTTGCTCCTTCGATCGATCATCCGCTCAATCCTTCACTTGATCTTCCATTCAATAAACCTGTAATACAAGAGATACCTTCCTCGGTGTATCTTGACTGATATAACAATGATGAAATTGAAATACAATTTAGATATCAAATACAATCAAGCATTTAACCAAACAAATATGTAATCCATTAGACATCTGATTGGGATGGGAAGGGAATTTCAACCTTTATTGTCAAAAAAAAATAATCAATACAATTAGACCTGATCATTCAGAGTGCTTGTGCAACCGAATCTTAGGTTGCTGCTCTTCACACCAACTTGGAAATCCTCCAGCATAACAACCCTTAATGCATAGTTTCTCCCCCTCTCTCTCATGCATCCCTCTTGTATTTATGGGACAAGGTAGGCAATTTGGATCGAGAGGTAGTTTGATTGGTAGGTTGAGGAAGTTGCAAAACCAACCACAACTAATCCCAATTCGTCAAATTAATATATTTTTTATTACATTTTAATATTGCGTGAGTATTTCATAGTAGAGTAGCGCGCAATATGCAACATCATTGCTTTACAACCAGCGTTTGCAAGATTTTTAAAGGTGTGCGCTAGTTTTCTTAAGCAAAGTAGGGCATACTAGCAAGTGTGCGCTACTATTATGCTTGTAGAGTAGGGCACACTCCAAGAAATGTGCTACCATCATGCCTGTAGGGTAGCGCACATGTCAAAAGGTAGAGTAAAACAGGGTTTTGTCAGCTGCTGAGGGGCAAACCAAGTCCATGTATCATCTAGGGCAATTTTTTTTTTCAATCCATGTTGTCATTTTGTGTGATCGACGGTTTAATGTGATCACGGACGAAGAAGTGTAGATTTGACCTATAACAATGAGGATGGTGATGAGGATGGTGTGTAGCTAGGATTTTTACCCCAACTTTTGCAAATGAGCACCTACTAAGGAGAAGGAACTCCTTAGTAGCAGTTCAATAAACAGTAAATTAAAGCACTAAAACAATATGAAATTTAACCTAGCATGAGCATTAACATAAATAATAAAACATGAAGATATGGCAAAAGATTTCTCTTTTTGTATTAAAGATTACCTCAAGTGTAGAGGTTGGTGAAGCTCTTGAAACAGTCCAGGAGGGTTGCTTCCAAGCTTCCAGGTTTGCTCCTTTCTCTTTCTCCAAAGGGTTGGAAATGGGCCAAAAGGACACTCAAGTGTGAAAGTAGCTCAAGGGTGAGCTAGAGTTTCAAGAGTGAATTTTGCAGAGTAAGGGTGTATTTGACTGTGGATATGAAATGAGGGGCCTCCATCACCTATTTATAGGTTTTTAGTGGTGGAGTGCTGGCCCATGGTTTTTGGCACCATATGGTTTAGGTCAGCTGTATAGGGTTTTTGCTTCCTTTTTCCCTCTTTTTCCTCTTTTTTTTGTATTTTTATTCCCTTTTTAGAGGGTTTTTGCTATTTTGGAGGAATTTTAGATTAGTTTGGGGGAAAATGGGGTTTTTTGGCCTTTTGGAGGCTTTTTAATGGGATTTTAAGGTATTGGGGGCAAATATGGTAGGAAATATAGACAAATGAGTCATGTAATGGGGTAGATGAGGTAGTGAGCACTTTTTAGGTGTTAACAGATTGCCCCCTGATGTGTGAGGACAGGAGCTCATAGTATGGCTGATAGACATCATAAGTCTTTTATGGTTTTCCTAGGGTGTGGAGAAGAGAAGAAACGAACCAGATCCCGGAACAACGGTCCCGAAAAAACTGCAAAAACTGAAAGTACATGACCTCAATAATGAATGAGGAATAATCTGAACATATGGACAAGGCGGGCAGTCCCATGGTCGTATCAAGATATAGAATAATAATAACAATGGGGTCCAAAATATGGGGACCTAAAAATACATGGCCTCAACTAATGAATGAGAAAGAATCTCAATATATGGACGAGGCGGGCATACCCATGCTCGTATCAAGATACATAAAAAATAACAGTGAGGCCTGAAAAAGGGGGACCTGTAGGATACATAGAGAACCACTGTGTACATGATAAGGGTCCATAGGGGACACAAATCTGGGACATACTGCTGGGATGACCATGTCTGAGCTGAGGAACTGATACACTGGAATAACAACAGTGCTACCGAGTGGGGTACCAGAGGAATTGATGAGCTACTGGAGCATAGTGATGGGGAGTCATATTATCAATGGTACACTGAACTGGAACTAAACTGGGTACTCAAGGAAGCGTATAACTGGATGGCTTCCGAATACAATCGCCAATGCAACCCGGAAATCCACGGGAACATATAACTGGGCGTTCCGAAGTGACTCACCAATGTGCTAGACTCAGGGGAAATCCGGGGTCTTCGACCAATAACTAAAGGGATATAAACCCTGCGCGATTCTCAACGATGCAATCAAGGTGTTGAAGTCGAGTATGTGAGAAACAACCACTTGGAGAGGCAATGATGACTCCTCTCAAAATGGTCCGTAGGCACTCACCAAAGATGGTGATGGGTCCAAGGCGCAGGGACCTCTGGGTCTATCCTTTGGAATAAAGGGGATGTCATCTACAGAGGGAGACCTGCAACTAGCAAGGCAATGATGTTTCCTTGATAGGAGCGCAAGGTGGAGAACCGAAGTGTGAGAGTATTGATGGTAGGACTAACATACTGTGGGGGATAATTGGGCAAGTAGAGTGGGTGGACTCAAACTTCCTTTGTTCAGAGTATGATGGCAAGGACGATCGGGCAGCATATGGAACTGACTGGTGGGAAAGGGATAATAGCTGTAATGGATCAAGGATAGTGACTGGGATGAGTGAGACTCAAGCTGGTGGAAAATGGCAGGAGACTGCAAAATACTCTGAACAAAGGAGACCTGATTGGGGGTGCTGCCGAGATGAACGATCATAGTGCCAAGAGGCACGGGGGGACTTCTTCATGGGTGAAGGAACTAAAATAAGTGTGTTCAAAATGGTACTATCGTGTGGATTTATACGAGCCTAGGACAGTTCATGCTCGTGGTTGCTTTCAATTTTAATGAGTCTGAAAGCGATAAGAAGACTCTAAAATAATGGAATGGTACTGTCGTGTGGATTTGTACGAGCCCAGGACAGTTCATGCTCATGGTTGCTTTCAATTTTAGAGAGTCTAAAAGCGATAAGAAGACTCCAGGGGGTTTCTTTTTTGTGTGTTAGTCTCCAAGGCCCGAAGAAGCATAAAAGGATGCAATGAAGAACTCTTCTAGCCGGTGTGACTAGAGTATTCCTTTTTCGTAATTAGTCTACCAGGTCCGGAAAAGGGTTAAACTTATACCAGATAGACTCCCTTTCAGATACTTTAACGAGAATGAAAGGAAGAAAGATTGCTCGGTGATCTTTTCATTGTTTTAGGAGTCAGAAAAGAGCTTAACAGAAACTCCCTAAGTGCCTTTTTCGTAAAGGACTTGTCCGGCCCGAAAAAGGGATAAAATTATACTGAACAAAAGGAATGTCCAGGCAAGGAGGAAGTGCTCAATCAAGGAACATTGATGATGACCAAGAATGAGGATAGGGGGGAACACTGGTGGGCCTCCTTGCGGGATAATGAATGGTGGCAAAATAATGAAATAATTACAGTATGACAGTAGTGAATGGCTCATGTAAAAATGTGGAACAATCCAATGGAGGCCGATGTGGCGTGCAAACCGAGGCAGCAAGGTGTCAGGACACAATGTTGAAATTGTACCTAGTGAGAGCGAGAAAGGATCTCAAGCATCATCACGAGCTCGGAAAATTGGATCCGACGATATAAAAAGTTACGAAAACAGATAACGGCCGATGTGGCATGTAAACCGAGGCGACGAGGGGCGTTTTGAAAAAAATACCCAAAAAATCTGGGGGTGAGAGTAATAAATGATATCAAGCATCATCATGGGCTCGAAAAAATGAATCCGATGATATAAAATATATCAAAAACGGAGAGCAGCCGAAGTGGCACGCAAACCGAGGTGACTAGTGGTATCTAAAAAATGCTCAAAAAATGATGTGGAAAAAATAAGAAAACAAGTTGACCGTCATGACGGTCTCGTTGTGCTGATTCCAGTGGTGGAAACGGTTCGAAAAATGGACTCCGTATGGGTTCAGAATGGCCAAAACAAGAAAAAGTCAACAAACTATAAATAGTAAGTGGGTCCAACATGACAAGTGTCATTTGGACTTGTTGACTTTGACTAGTGATCAGAGTGGACCAGAGCTGAGTTTTTTTTTCTGGATGATCCGACCGGTCATTTTCAGATCTGGGAGTTACAAGTATTCCGACAAACTCATACCTGCATTTTCATTGGGTTCAGGGGGAGGGTGGTGGGTCCCAGGGGATTTTTTGTAAGGTAAGCCCATAAGGCAGGGAACAACATGTGGTGCCAATTGGACTTATGTCGGTCAACAGTGCGTTGGAGGATGGTTTTTAAAATTTTGTTAATGGCCTCTACTTGGCCGTTCCCTTGGGGGTAGTAAGCAGAGGAATACTGATGTTCGAACTTCAGTAGGGTGGATAAATCGCGCCAAGGGGAATCTTTGAAGTGTGAACCATGGTCTGAGACCAACTATTTGGGGACCCCAAATCGAGTGATAACGTGGTTAAAAAAGAAACGGGCAGCGGTATCAACTTTACAATTGAAAGTGAGCATGGCTTCAGCCCATTTGGTGAAGTAATCCACGGCGACAATGATGTATTTATGGCCATTGGCAGATGGGGGTTTACATTCCATGAAGTCGATGGCCCACTTACAAAAGGGACCAACGATGACGACTGGGTGTAACGGAGCGGGTGGTGTCTGGGCCTTGGGGGAAAAAAGTTGGCAATTATGGCAATGTTTAACCGCTGTGATGCAGTCGGTAAAGAGTGTGGGACAGAAGTATCCGACGCAGATGACCTTTTGGGCGGTGGCCATTCTAGAGAAATGTCCGCCGCAGGCACCGTTATGACAGTCATTGAGGATGTGTTCAGTTTCCTCATGTGTAAGGCAACGACGGAGAATCGTGTCAACACCTCGCCGGAAAGGACATCGCCTAAGAGGAGATATCGAGAGGCCTAGTGATGTATACGACGACGTCCATCACGACTGATGTTGGGTCAGAACTTCTGCGTGCGAAGGTATAACAAAATATCACCATACTAGAGATCATCAGACGAGATGATGAACAAGTGATTGTCAGGTAACTCATCGGAGATTTGTGGGGACGGCAGAAGGGAGGGGAGATCGGTGATGAGCTGGGAAAGTGCGAGGGCTTTAGTGCTCTTAGGGGTTCTGAAAGTGAGGTCATATTCCTGGAGGATAATTACCCATTTAGCAACGCGACCTTGCAAGAGCCGGCGGTTTAATAGATACACCATGGGGTTGGAGTCGGCGACAACTGTGGTATGACTGAGCAAAATGTAGTGTCGTAATTTTTGGACGGAAAAGACCACAACAAGGGCTAGTCTTTCCTCATATGGGTAACATAGGGGTGTTCCATACAAGGTCTGACTGACGTAATAAATGACATGCTCCTGGCGAGCGGCGTATTCTTGAACAAGGACTCCGGACACAGCATAATCAGATGCCGAGACATAAAGGATGAAGTCCTGAGAGAAATCCAGAGGGGAGATCAAAGGGGCTTGTGTGAGAGCTTTCTTGAGGGCTTCAAATGCAGCTTCTGCCTGCTCATCCCAAACAAAAGGTATGTGGGTACGAAGCACGCGTAAGAAACCATGAACAGTGGTGGCATAATCAGGAACGAAGCGACGGAGGAAATTAGATCGCCCCTGCAGACTCTGGAGCTGCCGAAGCGTGTGAGGAGAGGGAAGTTCTAAGGCTTGGACTTTCAGGGGATCAACAACGATTCCTTTCTGGGAAACAATGAAACCCAACAACCGGCCTGCCGGAACGCAAAAGACACACTTATGTGGGTTCAAGCGGATTTGATATTTGCAACAACGCAGGAAAACTTGCCGAAGGTCGTTAAGGTGGTCTGATCGTTTCCGGGAATGAGTTGTAAGGTCGTCAAGATAGACTAGCCGGATATGGACCAAGTCATGAAAACAATAGGTCATGGCCCGTTGGAAGGTGGCACCATCATTTTTGAGGCCAAAAGGCATGACGTGATAGGAAAAGGTGCCCCATGGGGTGGTAAAGGCAGTCTTGTACTGATCCTCTTTACGGATCTGAATCTGGTTGTATCCGGAAAAACCATCCATGAAAGATAGGACTTCATGCCCTGCACACGCATCAATGAGTTGGTCAATAAATGGCATGGAGAAGTTGTCTTTGGGACAAGCTCGGTTTAAATCACGGAAGTTAGTACATACTCTAATGGTGCCTTGTTTCTTGTTAAAAGGGACGGGGTTAGAAACCCAAGTGGTATATGCAATAGGATAAATGAATCCTGCTTTACGAAGTTTCTCAATCTCTGCTTTAACAGCGGGGAGCTTTGAGGGATGAATGGGGCGTTGTTTCTGGCGAACGGGGGGTACATCTAGCCATGTGTCAATGTGGTGCTCTATAATAGCGGGGTCGATACCAGGCATTTCGGTATAGGACCAGGCAAATACATCACGGAACTATTGGAAAAAAAATTTGTACTCTCCAATCTCATACTCACTACAGGAGGCTCCTAATGTAATGATTTCAAGAGCACCAAGTGGGTCAAATATATCTATGTGGATGACAGGTGAGATGTTGGACATGTTACCCTCCTCAAACACTTCAGGAGCGGGGATGGGATCCTTAAACCAGTCAACTTTGGCGGGAAGGAAATATTTGGATTCAACCACAAACTGGGTATCTGTGGTAGAGGAGGATTCTTCTGGGAGGAAATAGGAACGATGGTGCATGTCGTCCTAGGGAAAATCCGGGGCAGTGAGAGCCTCTAGAATCTCTTCATCATTGCGGAAACTTTGAGTCATCAAATCGATTGACAAGGGAGTGGTGGTTGAAGAGATCATATAAATGGTGTTAATCTCTCCGGATGAGGGTGATACTGGGGGGTGGATCTCCTCAATTGTGGGGGATGCCGTCTCAAGGTCCAAATTATTCATCTCATAGAGAGCTTCTCTATAATCTAGGAGATCAGGACAGTGATGTGAGTAATGGCCGTAAATACCGCATATTGCACAAGGGTGGTTGGTACACAGTGATTTATCACGAGGCTTAGGGGTTGGATCGAGTTCGACAACCGGGATGTTGGGGTCGTCGTCAAGCATTTGCATGTGTGCCTGTAATGCAGGTAATTGTGGACATCGATGAGTCGGATGGCCTAACTCGTCACACAACGAGCATTTGGGGGGAGCACGAAACACGGGGGGGGTTTAACTATTTTGGGAGAGGGTACAGCAGTGTATGGTTGTGGGCCTCTGCCCCCAGTCTGATTGATAAGAGGGGTGGGATTCGTAGATGACGAAGGGGTAGTGACACCGGGAGGTGGTTGACTAGTAGTGGAAATGGGTTGCACCGGTTGTAGGATGACATTTGGTGTCGGCGGGGGAACAGGAGGCGAAATGTACCACACGGGTAATCCTAAGGTTAACTCGGGGAGGCTACGGGTAGCCATAATCGGGGCACTTACTACTCCCAAAGGAGGAAATAGGAAGGGGATTGTGTGGATGGGTGTAACACTAATGTGACTAGGTACCAATGGTGGTTTGGGTAACAAGGGCGGTTGATTGTTGGGTGTTTGTGTATTGTGGGAAAGGGTACATAGGTCAGATACTTCAGTCGCGGGTGACGGGGGTGGAATGGATTGGAATGTTGAGGTTAGCGGCGTATCTGAGTAAACTTCGGGTCCCACGGAGGAAACAAACGAGTTAGCTGCACCACAAACAGGTTGTTCAACCATGGGGAGAACATTCTCGGGTGCAGCGGGGGCATTGGGATCGTAATAGGTGAGTTGGTTGACCTTGACCACACCCCCGTCATGGGGGAACGTCATGGTATGAAAAACGGATGATACAACCGCCCGCATGGCATACATGTAGTTGCGGCCAAGTAAGAGGTTATAATCCAGTTGGGCATTGATGACCTCTATGTCAATGAGCACGGTTTTACCAGCCAACTGGATGCAGACATTAGCTAAGAGACCTTGGGGTTGAGCCAAACGGTCGTCGTAGGATCGCAATGCAGTGGTGGACTGCTGGAGGGTAGAGGATCCCAACTTCTGCCAATGGAATGTGGACATAACGCATGTAGAGGCACCTTCATCAATAATGCACCGATGGATGACAAGATTCCGAACGGAAACAGAAACTTGGAACGCTAAAGTGGAAGGCAGTCGTGGTTCGGAATGGTCCAAATTGAAGGCCATCAGTCGTGAATCATTTGGGTCAATAGCACCAATGGTGGAGATCAAAGTCTTGCGCTGTGAAGGAAATTTTTTTAAGACTTCTAACGCAGACATAGCTACGGGAGACTGGGCTAAGTCATCTACAATGTTGTAATTTGACGCAGTGCAAGCATTGGGATTATTGTTGATGCGATGAAGTGGGAAGTGAGGTGCTTTGGAGGTGCCATCGAGTGGAGCCGGAGGTATACGTAACGTCTGATCAATGGGATGAGCGTTAGTGTGTTTTTCGATGGGAGAGGATTCAGGGGTGGATCCATATTGGTTCCGAAGGGTTTGGAGGTTGACATCGGTGGATGACATCATTAACAAGTGGTGGGTACCTGAGTCTAACATGGGTCGATCAGGAGCGGCATAAGTGATCTATTGTTGTGGTGGTGCGTTGCCTTGAGGGGGAGCCAACGGCTGAGTGTTCACTATGCCTTGAGTTGGTAAGGGATTTTGCAGCACCAAAGGTTAATGCTGAGGTGGTGGGGGGTTGGGTGGTGCCTGAGGAGCCACGTGCGCTTGGCGATGGGCATCATCAGTCCAAAGTTGTCGAGCTCACTCCAAATGTGGGAAAGCATGTGTGTAGTGGCTATAGACCTCGCAAATAGAATAAGGATGGTTTGTTCGCAAATTAGGATTTTTGCCCTACTTGGGCGGCCGATCAGGGTTCTGGTTGGCAGGTGCCGCGTTATTGTGGTTTGGGGGATTGGGAGGTTGACCGCCTTGGTCTAGAGGGGGGTTGTTCCCACGGTTACGGCCTTTGCCGCGGTTTTGTTGGCCCTGTTGGCACTGGTTGTTTTGGTTCTGCTGCAGAGTCTATTGGGCGTACACTTTCCCTTGGGAAGCAGGTGGGTTCTGGGTTTGTGCAGGTGTGGGAGCAGGCTGCGGTGGATAATAAGTAGGTGGAGGTTGCACAGGTGTTGAACCTTGTGGGGGTTGCTGATATGTCTGCGAAATGGGTTGTGGGTTTGCCGCAGGGGCTTCCTGTGGTGGGTAATAAGCAGGTTGGGATTGAGAGGACACAGGAGCTGGTGCAGCCTGTGGGTGGTAATATGGCTAAGGTGCGACCGGAGGGGCGTAAGCGGGGGATGCATGACCAAAGCACTGAGGTGGACAGGAGGGTCCATGGGAATGGTGGTGATGTGCCATGGGAGCATACGAATTGGTTGCTCTGGATTGAGATGTAGCCCGCGAAAGGTCGGGGCCATGGCTAGGACGTGCTATGGAAAAGGGTTGAGGAAGCGAGGCAACACGGCCAATGATGCCATCTATGGCATGGGATGCCCCCAGTGCATCGTGTTGGGAGGAATCACCGCAAGGGGCGTCAGGTATGATGGAATACAGATAACCCGACTGGGCGTAAATGAGGTCAAATTGCTGGGCTTTGAGGATGGCCTCTTCTTCGGACTGGGGTCGTTCGGATGCCACATCCTTGGCAATGACAGGAAGGAGGGATTTTAGAAACCAATCTAAGAAGATACGGTCATCTAACTTGATTTTGCAGAGGCTGCGGCGTCGACGCCACTCATAAATGTGGTCAGTGATGTGGGTAGCCATGTTCTGTCTGCAAGACAGTAGGATCTCAACTCCCGCGTCATAGCGGATAGGTAACTGAAAGAACTGCAGGAAAGTCGAGGCAAGGGAGGTAAAGGTGGCATGGGTCCCATGGGGTTGCTCGATGTACCAATTAGCTACAGAGCCAGGGAGGGTGTGCTGTAACAGACGGAGGCGGACAGAGTCATCCACTATGGAGTGTTGATGTATATGTAACTTCGGAATTTATTTCACATATATGTATATTGTATTGCTATAGATATGTTATTATTCCTCTATACGGAAGTGTCATCATTTATATTGTAAGTGTCGTAACTTATACTTGACGGGTTATTAGACCACCTTGTTGGGGTCAGCCCTGTATAATTCATGTGGTTAAAAGGGTTATTAGACCACCCTAGTGGGGGTCAGCCCAGTCAGCATTATGTTAAATGGTCAAGTTGAGGCCAACCTAGTTGGAGAGTGGCGCACTTGTGGAGGAGGAGGCTCTGCTGCTAGGAGAAGACCATCTCTTGTATTCTGGTTGTATCATTGCTCTATCTATCTCTGACGAAGTTATTGGGGTTTTTCACCTTTATGGTTTTTCCCAAGTAAACTTTGTGTCTCTTGTGTGCTTGCATTATTGTGTCCATGATTGATATGTTGTAGATTTGTTGTACATGTTGTTCTCTCAGTTAATATCCTAGATCAGATTGAATTAAATTCTGAAAATTTAACATGGTATCAGAGCTAGCCTAAAAGAAGGCATGATATGGCATGTATGACACTTGTTGCACTTACAATGCTAGGGCTTGATATAGCAAAAACTAGTCATCGTAGCACTTTCGCTATAAATCCATTTTGGAGAAGTTGTTGGATCTAAACATTTTACAGATCGAAGATCAGATCCCCATGTACCTTGTGTCCAAAGGAAAACCTCTAATTCATTGTACTTTGTGATTTATGATCTGTACAATATAGGGTTTCTGCCTCTTCTAGATATGAGTCAAAAACAGGTGACCTTGGAAAAAAGGTCATAACTTGGGCTAGGAAGCTCCAAATTCAATTTCATAAATAGTGACAGGTAGTACAAAGACTGTACTATCTTAGGAAAAATTTTCAGAGGCCGAAGTTGAACCAGTGACACGTGTGCTACGAATATAAAATAAGATAATAATTAAATAATTAATAATTAGGTTAACTAAAGTTAGGTTATGAAATGAGGCATCTCCTCAACATCAAATGCCCGAGCCATATTTAAAGCAGAGCAATCATTGTAACATATCATCTTTTATCCTATCATTTATCTAATATATTATTCTTACTTATTATCCAATATGAGAGTCGGATTCGACTATTAACTTAGTGAACGGATACATTCACTGCATTTGGTATCAGAGCTCGGATTCGGCTCCTTCGACCTGAGATCGGATTCGGCTCCTACACTCAGAGCTCGGTTTCAGCTCTCCCTTTAGAGCTCGGTTTCGGCTCTCCCTTCAAGTCCAACCGGAGACGGTTGCTGCTCGAAATTCATCCATTTGGTTACTGCTCTACATCAGGACTCATTTTCCACCTTACTCACCAACCTTCTGCTCACACGATAATTGCTCTCACTCCACTCTGTTACACTCCTCTCTCCCTCCATTCCACGCCTACGCCTGCGTTGTACACCATTACCCCACACCCTTCACTGCTGCTCCACGCCATACTTTCACCCCCACTCTCAATCATCCTATCCACCAATACCCACGCAATCCCCTCACGCATTCATTCCCTCACTGTCATGGCCCACTACCACGATCCATGCCACACTCAACTGGCATCAAATCTCCATCCATGTACGCTACACACTCTCCACCTGCCATTCGCTACCCTAATCATCTCTTGGACGCAATCTCTGCACTCCCCGCACCCACGTTTCCCACGTCACTTCGTCCACACTATTTCATGAGCCACCTGGCCGCACTGCCCAACCATCCTCATACCGTTGTTTCCCTCCACCTGCGTCTTGCGCAGCATTCATCTCCTAGCCACCTCCACGCCAGCTCCTCCTGCAATCCTCCCCGCTCAATCGCTCCCGCCTTCCATCGAAACCCTACAAAAAAATTTAAATTAAATAATAAACAATATAATAATAATATTATATTTGTTTAGATATTTTGATTTAAAAAAAAAACTATATATATATAGTTTATAAAACCATTAATATTAATAATTATTATTATATAAAAAAAATATTATTATTTTGAAATAATAATTTTTATTTTTTTTCAAAAAAAAGTTATTTAACATAATACAAAGAAAAAAAAGAAAGAGATAGTAAAAAAAAAGAGAGAGAGAAATAATATTATTATTTTATTAAAATAATAATTACTTAAAAATAAAAAACAAAAGAAGACAAGAAGAAGTCAAGGAAGACAAATTATCACCGAAGGAAGTCAAGGAAGACAAATTATCACCGAAGGAAGTCAAGGAAGTCAATTGAAGACTCAGAAAAGAAGTCAAAGACCATCTATAGTCCAGAACGAGCATCCATCACTGAAGAAGTCGAAGACCATGGAAGTCAGTTTGCGACTACAAATAGAGGAATTAGAAGCCACGTTAAAACGTTATCAAAAAGACAATGAAAGATTGCATGACATAAATAACAGTTCAGAAATAAGAATTGAATTACAAGAAAGGTGCAATCAAATAAAAATCTCTGACCAAGAAAGGCGTATAGAAAAATTGTATGCGCAAATTGATGAATTAAAAGCCGAAAATGAATTCAATCAGAGGTCAGGAAATCAAGATATAAAGAAGGAAATAAATAATTACGAAGCATAAATAATAGGCTTGAACAAAATCGTTAGTGACAAAGATGAAGAACTAACTCAGATACGACATAAATTAGAAAGTCAAGAATCAGAGGTCGGCCAATGTCGACAACAGATAAAAGTTCTTCAACAACAAAATGACGACTCTAAAAGGGCACACAAACTGGAGATCGCAAAGAGTAATAAAACACTATCCGACAAATCCGAAGAAATTTTCAGATTAAGATATCATAACAAGACACTAGTCACAAAAATTAAGATGTTGAAAAATAGTCGGAAGACAGAACAATCTATGGAAGACATTGAAGGGAAACCTCTAGACAAGCAGGAAGAAAATAGTTGTATCAGAAGTCATAATGAAGATCTTAAGGAACAACTTAAGACATCTGAAGATGACAGAAAATTGCAAATCGAATTGATTAAGAAGTTTCAAAATGATAACAGGCAGTTAGAAAACAAGTTGGAAACAATACAAAACAAAAACTTAAATCCTCAAGAGATGAAAATACAACTTCCAACTCAGATCAATGCTCTAAAGGAGACATTCGTAAACGAAAATGACATCGTGAAAGTTCCCTATCGACACCCCAACCATAAAAACCGATATTTGAAAAAGTGGGAAATGTCGAAAGATAATGGTACTAATGTGATCAAATCTCCTGACTACACATCAGTAGGGAATCCCATCAGTCCACAACAAATCAATTTGGGATGGATTGATCTGTCGACATATCAGAAGTTATGTTCGACTCTTAGCAATTCGTATCGACATGTTTCGTCATCTACGACACCACATAAAATGATGCAGAAACATTATAAGGCTTTGAGGACAAAGCCTTTCTAAGAGAGTGGCAATGCTACGAATATAAAATAAGATAATAATTAAATAATTAATAATTAGGTTAACTAAAGTTAGGTTATGAAATGAGGTGTCTCCTCAACATCAAATGCCCGATCCATATTTAAAGCAGGGCCATCATTGTAACATATCATCTTTTATCCTATCATTTATCTAATATATTATTCTTACTTATTATCCAATATGAGAGTCGGATTCGACTATTAACTTAGTGAACGGATACATTCACTGCAACGTGGCACACCGTACAAGTTCGATCTCCTGTATTATCCCATAAATAGGTCACGTTGCGACACTTGGAATAACTCTCTCTCAGAGAATCCAATTGAGGTTAGACCTATCGAGATGGAAAGATAACAGGTCGGGATATCTCAAGAAAAATTTTCAGAGGCAGAAGTTGAACCAGTGACACGTGGCACGCTGTACAATTTCGTTCTCTTGTATTATCCCATAAACAGGTCACGTTGTGACACTTGGCATAACTCTCTCTCAGAGAATCCAATTGAGGTCAGACCTGTGGGGATGGAAAGACAACAGGTCAGGATATTTCAGGAAAAATTTTCAGACCCTGTGGATCGAAAAGTTCAGAGTTACACTAGAAACAATCAGGTACATATTTCTATCAAAACATAATTATTTTTGAGCACCCTCATTCATGGCTTCCAGAATTTGGGGCTTCGGAGAAAGTTGGAATTTCTATAATAGAAGACCATGGCTGGATGCTACTCATCAAAATCTAAATTTAGAGACCAAGAGCAGATTTTTTGGTTGGGCAGAAGGCCGGGCTTGATCAAACCCCAGTTCGGGACTTTGATCAGAAAGATGGAAAATTAGGACTTCTGCAAAACTTGGAATTTTGTTAAATCTGTGACCACGGCTGGAAGCTCCTCAGAAAAATCAAATCTTTTGGTTGGGTGAGGCTCTGGGAAACTCAAACCCTAACTTAGGGTCCTCCCTAGTGAATCTAGAAATCTAAAAGGCAATTTCGAGGGGTGAAACTTTGCAGTTTTCAAATTCTGAATATACCAACTTGATCAGCTCATCAAGGCGCATATTTCTATCCTTTCAGAAGTTTGAATTTTTGGGGTTTCCTTGACAACCCCTAATCCAGCTCCAGGTCTAATTCTTGCAAATCAAGTGGATTGGGTTAATCCTAGAAGAAGATGGATTGGTCACCTGCATAAGTGAAGAAGTTCCTGTCTCAGAGGGAGATGAGGCTAAGGCCTTCCATAAGAATATTACAAGCAATCTTGACAGGTATGGCTTACAGGTATGTTTCATGGTTAATTTTATCATATGTTTGTCTTCATATCATTACAGTACAATCTTGATTAATTACTAGACTTGTCGTATCACCTTAATAGAAGATATTCATTGATTAAGGTTTTGACACTTATGAATGTACTAATGCATTGTGATGTTGTATGAGGTTTATGTTGTTCGCTAACATAAAAGGTACACCAAGAAAGACAAATCATGTTCTACTTCAAGAACATATGATCATGGTGACAGGAAGACAAAGATTTATCCATTGTCATGGATCACATAGAAGATCTACTTTCGAGGTATGTATAACTTGGTCCTACAATGGTTAACCTATGAGACATGCAGGTTACTAGCACAAGTCACTGAAGAGAACCAAAAGACATTATGCAGGTATGTTATACATAACTAGCTAGCATGCTATTCCAGGTATGTTTTTCCTATATCAAGCTAGAATCCTACCTTGTGTTATGATCTTATATTGTTGTGTTGTTGATAATGATTATTCATGAAGTCATAGGTTTGAATAGTCATGGCTGTATGCATATTATGTTTCTTACCATAGTTGATGATATGACTAACCAGAAGAATCATGAAGGTATAGGTTTGAGTAATCACGGGTTTATGCATTGATGATTTAACTAATCAGAAGAGACCTACGATCAAATAAGAATATGCATGAGTAAAAGAAGACTTCCCTGAAACCTTGAATACTAATGTTTATTATCTGCGAATGATCATGACTATACATGTTTAAGATTATTGTGTTTTGATAGTATTAAGATTATACTAATAAATGTGTGATTATGTATGAGACCTCAAGGATAACACAATGATGATACTAATAAGCATGCATAGTGATTAAGGATGGATGTAAGTTCAAGGACAGGTAATCCAGGAAGCAAAGATCAAGAGGGAGAACACTCCAGTTGTTCCTACAAGAATGCAAAGGAGCACACTTTAGTAGTTTCTGCAAGGATGCAGATATTCAGAGGGAGTTGACCATCTTTCTACATTCCACAACAGACTGGTGTAGAATAAGCTACTTCAACAGCTCCTGCAAGGAAGCAAAGACTCAAATGGAGTCCACCCAGCAACCAAACAAAGATAAGTATTTTTAATTATCATTTCTTGCATGTTTGTTTGTTTAAATAAAATTGTTCAATGATATATATGCTCATGTTCCTAGACTTAGGATATGTATTGTGCATATTAGAATGATTGTATTAATGAACAGTACACTACTAATATGCATGTGATGGGTAAGTGGCCTATGGCACTGTACAACATTCCAGTGCTACTTATCTAGAATGAAGCCTCTTTGCTGACATGTTGGGAGTAGTGCAAACTCTTAACAATGTTCTGATAGAGACTGGAAGGCATCTAGAAAGTTGTGAAACATGGATAAATGTTGTATTGGAGCATTGGCTAAGATAATTGCATGACTGTATGACATATTTCTTTATGTGTAAGAATTTGTCTGAAAATTATGAGATGTTTCTAATCATGCAATTTAACTTGTTTTGTAGAAAAGACCATATACCTTAACCTACAAAAGAAGGACTACAACATTTGTTCAAGCAAAAAAATTATCTATTGAAGATATTGAAGTTCCCAGGATACGGGAAAAATGCCATGATCAGTCGATCATGAAGAACAATGTTTGGGATGTTGTCCCAAGAGCTAAAGGGAAGTCTGTTGTGACTTCCAAATGGAACTATCAAATCAAGCATGCTGCAAATGGCAGCATAGAAAAATATAAAAGTGATGAAATAGAAGATACACCAGATGGATTTCAAGACAGCCTTCTTGAATGGTGTAGTCATATATGTGTGCAGAACTTGGTAGGATAGACAGCTTTCTATCCAGTTTGGGCTTTACCAAGAGTAAAGCAGATTCCAACCTTTACTACAAGGTTGAGGAAGGCAATCCAGTGATACTACTTTTGTATGCGGATAACCTGTTTGTTACAGGTGAAGATAGATTGATTGCCGACACGTAGCGGAAGCTTGCTGCCGAGTTCGAGATGAAGAACTTGGGGATGATGCACTATTTTTTTTTGGCATGGAGGTGTGGCAGAGTGAGAATGGAATCTTCCTTGGACAAGGGAAGTATGCGGTAGAGATCTTGAAGAGGTTCGAGATGATGGATTGCATGGCCATGGCCACACCTATGGCATCGAATCTGAAGCTTCTTTGTGATGCTTCATCTGAGCCGGTTGATGTCTCTATGTATCATCAGATGATTGGGTCCTTGATGTACCTGACAAACACGAGACCATATATTTGCTTTGCGGTGAACACATTGATCCAGTTCTTGACGGATCCGAGGAGTGTTCACTTGGTTGCTGTAAAGCATGTTCTGAGGTACCTGAAGGGTACAGTGGATTATGGGCTCAAGTATGAAGCGAATCAAAAGTTTAACCTACAGGGTTATGTTGATTCAGATTGGGCTGGCAGTGCTGCAGATAGGAAGAGCACATCTGGATGTTGCTTCAGTATGGGATCAGGTGTGATCTCTTGGTTTAGCAGGAAGCAGTCCTACGTAGCACTGAGTACAGCTGAGGCAAAGTATGTTGTAGCCTGTTCAGCTAGTTGTGAGGCAGTATGGCTATGGAAGCTACTATCTGAGTTATTTGATCTCCCATTGGATGCTACTGGTATCTTTTGTGATAACCAAAGTTGTGTGAAGATGTTCGAGAACCCAGTGTTACATGACAAGTCGAAACACATAGAGATCAAATATCACTATATCAGGGATATGGTGCAGAGAGGAGTTGTGAAGCTCTTGTACATTGCAACAGACGAGCAGATTGCAGATGTACTGATGAAACCACTAGCCAGAGCGAAGTTCGAGTACTTTAGAGAGAGGCTTGGTGTTCTTCAGATTGATGACACTTCGAGGAAGAAGTGATGGACACATTTGCAGAGGCCATTCCAAGCATGTTGGAAGGAGGATCCTTCACATGGCTATGGATGTAAGCACTGGATGATGAGCATCAGGACGATGCTCCAGTTACTACTCTATATATGCATCAGGATGATGATGGATATGATCAGTTGGATCATTTATATGTATATGTATGTATGCATCATGTTGGATGCTGGATATGATCAGTTGGATCATTTATGTATGTACACATCATGTTGGATGCTGGATATGATCGGTTGGATCATTTGTATGTATTTTGTATATGCATCATGTTGGATGCTTGGACCATGTATCTGTATATGTATCAGGTGGGTACATTGTATGATCAGGTAGATCATGTATGTTGATATGTATCATGTATGATCAGGTGGATCATGTATCTGTATATGTATCAGGTGGATACATTGTATGATCAGGTAGATCATGTATGTTGATATGTATCATGTATGATCAGGTGGATCATGTATTTGTATTTGTATCAGGTGGATACATTGTATGATCAGGTGGATCATGTATTATGATATGTATCAGGTAGATACTTGGTATGCATCAGGTAGATGCATGATATGATCAGGATGATCGTGGATGATGAGCTTCAGGATGTTGCTCCAAATGACTTGCAGCAAGATGTTGCAGTGATGATGATCAGGATGATCATGTATACATCAGGATTATGTATGGTGAGTATCAAGTTGATACTCTATGGTCGTGGATCAGGTTGTGCATATGAGCATATAATTTGGCCCTGGGAGATTTGCAGATAGTCTTTCGAGGTTTTTCCTATGGCATATAATTTGGCCCTGGGATATCTGGCAAATGCTCTTTCGAGGTTTTGCTCTGGGAGGACATATAATTTGGCCCTGGGAGATCTGCAAATAGTATTTCGATTTTTTTCCTATGGCATATAATTTGGCCCTGGGATTTCTAGCAGATTCTCTTTCGAGGTTTTGTCCTATGGCATATAATATGTCCCTGGGAGATCCGATAGGTTGGGTTGTGTGCCCGTAATAAGTCCTGGGATGCTCTTGCGAGGTTTTTCCATGACCGCATATAATCTGTCCCTGGGAGATCCTATAGGTAGAGTTGTGTGCTCGTAATAGCCTGGGATGATCTTGCGAGGTTTTGTGGTGACCACATATAATCTGTGCCTGGGAGATCCTATAGGTAGATTTGTGTGCTCGTAACAGTCTGGGATGCTCTTGCGAGGTTTTGTGGTGAGGTCACATATAATATGGCCCTGGGAGATCCTATAGGTAGAGTCGTGTGCTCGTAATAGCCTGGGATGCTCTTTTGAGGTTTTGTGACGCATGTAATAAGTCCTGAGGATTCCACAGTATGGCCATTGATGATGAAGACCTGCAGGTGGTGGGCCTACATCCAGTATGAAAAAGGACTAGCTCTGTAGAACTTTCTATGACAAGTAGATTCAGAGATTGATTGAGATAGCAGTAGCAGTGACGATGACGATTATCCAGTGACGATGATCCAGAGAAGAAGACTTGTGCTAGAAGACCTATGTCGAGAAATACCTTCCTAATTAAGAGAGAGTGTTGATGTATATGTAACTTCGGAATGTATTTCACATATATGTATATTGTATTGCTATAGAGATGTTATTATTCCTCTATACGGAAGTGTCGTCATTTATATTGTAAGTGTCGTAACTTATACTTGATGGGTTATTAGACCACCTTGTTGGGGTCGGCCCTGTATAAGTCATGTGGGTCAAAAGGTTATTAGACCACCCTAGTGGGGGTTAGCCCAGTCAGCATTATGTTAAGTGGTTAAGTTGAGGCCGACCTAGTTGAGTAAAGGTCAAGTCAAGTTAGTGCATAAATAGAAAGTGTGTCTCTCTCATTTTACACATTCTATTCTCTCACTCACACTTTGGAGAGTGGCACACTTGTGGAGGAGGAGGCTCTGCTGCTAGGAGAAGACTATCTCTTGTATTCTTGTTGTATCATTGCTCTATCTATCTCTGAGGAAGTTATTGGGGTTTTTCACCTTTATGGTTTTCCCCAAGTAAACTCTGTGTCTCTTGTGTACTTGCATTATTGTGTCCATGATTGATATGATGTAGATTTGTTGTACATGTTGTTCTCTCAGTTAAGATCCTAGATCAGATTGAAGTAAATTCTGAAAATTTAACATGGATTTGGAGGAACACCATAGATGGAAGGACATAATACGGTTCTAGGGGTCCTCACCTGCCTTTCCCTCAAACTTAGGGATGTCGGAGGGGAGTTTGGTGGGCATGTGAGGCCACGCAGGGTCGTGTCTAATGGGATCGTTAGTCAGTCTAGCTAGGTCAGGAAGGTTAAGACTAGCCATGAATGGAAATCTAGTAGAAGGATGTGACATACTAGTGGGTGTGACCATGTTGGGGCCAATTCCACCAAGTGGAGGGGCAGGGTTTGGAATGTTTCCCCCAAGTGGAGGGACGAAAGTGGTATGGGACGGTCCTGCACCACCAAGGGTAGTGTGAGTCACTGATGGACTGGGAATAGGTATGCCAGCAACTGGAATGGGTACAGTGATCGGAATGGTAGATGTGGGCCCCATCGAGGGCATACCCAAAGCAGGTGTGGTAGCTGGTGTGGTGGTGGATGCTCCACCAATGGTCCCTACAAAGAAAGGGGTGGAAGTCACACCAGCCATGGGGCTGGTTGGTGCAGTGTAAATGGGGTTCTCAGACTCTGCCTCAGAATCAGAGGTAAAATAAGGGGCGTCTAGATCGGGTGACGGAGTTCTATGTCGTTGACGAGTGGAGTCAAGTGACAATGCTCGAGATCTATGATGAGTGGTATCAAGTGATGAAGATCTATGTCTATGACCGGTGATGTCAAGTGAACCGTGCTGTGGGGGCTCACCCCGGAGGCACCGAGAATGTCTCAGGGACTCAATGGTGACAAATGGTGTCAAATATCTGGGGGTTGTGTTGAGTGAAAAACAGCTCAAAAAACCCTAATGCAACCGAGTGTGCAGAAGGAGAGCTCAAAAAATATGGCACTCAGGCCAACAACCAACTCAAAATACTTACTGTAACAGCTATGCTACAATAAGTGGAGTATCAACAGAAATGGTCAGAATACCAACAAGCAACAGGTTTCCTAAAAAATAAAAATAGTGGACTCGCTAGACCAAAAGGAGGTAAGGGAGCATGCAAACACCTAGCTAAATAGTATTATGAGTCAACTAGACATATCCTCTGCAAGGTGATGAAATCCAAGTCAGACAATATGGATAGTAGAGCCAAGTGGCTAAAGATATCCCCCTACCAGGAGGGACACCGAGTAGTCAATCCTAGAAGAAAAGCAACTAAGATACCCTGTTCATGACACGTTGGGTTGGGTGAATCTGTCGTTTGGTTCTATCGTCGTTGTATCCCCATACGGGTGATACACCGAGAACTGCGAAAGGTATCCTTCGGTTACTGAATGGATTGCAGTATTCCACTCAAGATTCCGGAACCAGTCTAGCAACTTCAACCCTCCTAAGGGAGAGGCCTTCCCGATAAATTGGTTTTAAACCGTGTCAAAAAAAACTAGGGGATTTTGGTTCCCTAATGGACAACAGTTATGTCTCAAGTGTAAGCAACCGAGGGGTGTTATTTGGATGCCTATCCCCCCGATCCTACCTAACTACAAGATTCTTATGTGTTCCCCAAGTGGTATTAGAATGTTGGTTGTGTTAAGTAGTATTTTAGGGCTCACTTGAATTAGGTGACAGAGTGTGTGCATGTGAGATGATAAACCCAAGTAAAAGTGCCACGGGGTGGGCAACTTTCAAACTAAAATAAACAATGCAGAAATTAAACTTTGAAATGCAAAATTTTCTTTTTTTAATTAAAATGTTGAAATTAAAAAAAAATATTCTGTAAATGGAACAGAAATAATACTGCAGAAAAGGCTGTAGGGAATTATGGCTGCAGGTAGGACAGATGGCTGTGCAGGTGCAGAAAATATTGCAGCAAAGTGCTGGGTTCAAAACAGGGGAAAAATTGCAGAAAACAGACAGCGGGTTTGTGGCAAATCAGGGCGGTCAGACCGCGGGAAACAGCTCAACAGTCGCGGACGGGTTGCGTGATTTTGGCCGAAAGACGCAGTCGGACCGCGGGAAAAAGGTCGAAAGTCGCAGGCGGGTTGCAAAAAAATGGTTGAAAGCCGCAAGTGGGCCGCGGGAAAAAGGCCGAAAGACGCAGGCGGGTTGCAGAAAAATAGCTGAAAGCCGCAAGCGGGCCACGGAAAATTGAGTTAACAACCACTATCGAACCGCACGAAACAAGCTAATAGCCGCGGTCGGATCGCAGGTAACAGACTAGAAATCGTCGGTAGGTCACCGGAAACAGTCTGAGAGCCACGGTCGAATCACAGGTAAATGCCTGAAAGACGCGGTCGGAATGCAACTGCGGGGGGCAAAAGGCACGGTTTACAGCAGCCGAAAGGGACAGACGAAAGGAAAAAACAGTAAAATATTGCAGAAAATTGAAAACGTTTGAAACTTTAAAACTATAACCAGAAATTCAAAGGAACATAAGGGGAATCACCAAAACTGTAGCTAGGGTTTTTACCCCAGCTTGTGCAAATGAGCACCTACTAAGGATAAGGGACTCCTTAGTAGCAGTTCAATAAACAGTAAATTAAAGCACTAAAACAATATGAAATTTAACCTAGCATGAGCATTAACATAAATAATAAAACATGAAGATATGGCAAAAGATTTCTCTTTTTGTATTAAAGATTACCTCAAGTGTAGAGGTTGGTGAAGCTCTTGAAGCAGTCCAGGAGGGTTGCTTCCAAGCTTCCATCTTTGCTTCTTTCTCTTTCTCTAAAGGGTTGGAAATGGGCCAAAGGGGCACTCAAGTGTGAAAGTAGCTCAAGGGTGAGCTAGGGTTTCAAGAGTGATTTTGGCAGAGTAAGGGTGTATTTGACTATGGATATGAAATTAGGGGCCTCCATTACCTATTTATAGGTTTTTAGTGGTGGAGTGCTGGCCCATGGTTTTTGGCACCATATGGTTTAGGTCAGCTGTATAGGGTTTTTGCTTCCTTTTTCCCTCTTTTTCCTCTTTTTTTTGTATTTTTATTCCCTTTTTAGAGGGTTTTTACTATTTTGGAGGAATTTTGGATTAGTTTGGGGGGAAAAGGGGTTTTTTTGGCCTTTTGGAGGCTTTTTTAATGGTTTTGTGGCCTTTTGGAGGCTTTTTTAGTGGTTTTGTGGCCTTTTGGAGGATTTTTTGGCCTTTCAGAGGCTTTTTAATGGGATTTTAAGGTATTGGAGGCAAATATGGTAGGAAATATGGATAAATGAGTCATGTAATGAGGTAGATGAGGTAGTGAGCACTTTTTGGGTGTTAACATGGTGATGATGATGATGGTGATGAGGATGATGATGATGATGATGGTGATGGTGATGACGATGTTGATGATGATGACGATGGTGATGAAGATGATGAAGATGATGGAGAAGTTGATGGGGAAGGGGGAGACAACAATGATGATGAAGAGGAGGACGATGATGACGATGAGGAGGAGGAGGATGAGGATGATGGTGGTGAGGATAATGATGATGATGGTGGGGATGATGATGATGACGATGATGATGATGATGATGGTGATGAGGATGATGATGGTGATGATGGTAATTGGATGGTGAAGAGGAGGACGATGATGATAATGATGATGATGATGGAGATAATGATGAGGAAGATGATGACAATGGAGATGTTGATGAGGAAGGGGGAGATGACAATGATGTTGAAGAGGAGTACGATGAGGATGATGATTATGAATATGTTGATGATGATGACAGTGGTGATGAAGATGATGATGATGATGATGATGATGATGGAGATGTTCATGATCATCATGAACATCTCCATGATGATGGATATGTTCATCATCATCATCATCATCATACTCACCATCATCATCCCCATCACCATCATCATCATCATCATCATCATCATCGTCCTCCTCTTCATAATCATTTTCATCTCCCCCTTCCGCATCAACATCTCCAACATCATCATCTTCTTCATCATCATCAACATCATCTTCACCACCATCGTCATCATCATCAACATCTTCATCATCATCACCATCATCATGGTGATGAATTGATGATGATGATGATGGTGATGGTTATGATGATGACGATGGTGATGAAGATGATGATGATGATGATGATGACGATGAAGAAGATGATGATGTTGGAGATGTTGATAGGGAAGGGGGAGATGACAATGATTATGAAGAGGAGGACGATGATGAGGATGATGAGGATGATGGTGGTGAGGATGATGATGATGGTTTTTTGTGCTAGAAATTGTCCCTAGACTACAAAGGGTACAAGCTAGAACAATCTCAAGAAAACTAAAGGAAAATGAATTTGTTTTTGTAATTTCTATTTGAAGGAATCATTCACAAGAAGGGGGCTCATTAAATATGGAACATATACATGCACTAAATCATAAAGAAATCCTGAAAAAAGCTGAGATATAGATATAAAACATAAATATAAACCAGGAACATTCATCCAATCAAGAAAACTAGTTTTATCCACAAGTTCATAAGCATTCACAAGATAAACAATTTTATCCAGAAATGAAATTATCAACCAGGTGATTAAACCAATCATAAACATAAACCAGCAATAAGAGTCACTAAATGGCTTATATAATATATTCAGATCAATCCTCAGTCTTCAAAACACTTACATGAGAGTATTCAGTATATGTCTAAGTGTAAACAGCATCATTAGTCCCAAAGCCCTTCTCCTGAACAAAAACCAACCTCCACAATGTATCTTGTTCTTTATTGTATAATTACAAAATGAAGTAGTTTCCTCGACCACTTCTTTAGGTCAAGTTTCGAAACTATTCAGCAGTTACATTTAGTAGTTATCAAATCCGGAATTCTAGGGTCGAATATGCCCAAAATAGCAAAATCTGACGAATTTCTAAAAAATGAATCTCTAAGAACCCTCCATATCTTTCGATACATGACACCTATGAGAAACCTGAGAGAGGTTTTTGTGAATGAGTCCATGATGAACAAAAACCTCTCTTAGGTTTTAAAAATGGTTCTCCAATTGATCGGAATATGCACCGCAATATGATGACTAAAATAGGAAAATATTAAAGGTTTTTTTAAACCCTGAAAATAGGCCGTAAAGATCAATTCAAAAATTTCTAACCATGACACCTATTGAAAAACAGATAGAGGTTTTTGTGAATTATTCCATGATGAACAAAAACCTCTCTTGGTTTTTAAAAATTCTCCTCCATCTCCTCGTAATCTGTGCTCAATGATCATGACTAAAACAATAATAAAAAAAGACCATGACCATGCATCTTTCATCATCTTTATGCATTCTGTTGTGATAGATGGCACTATGTCTGTCAGTCCCCTTCCAAGTATTGTAGCATGAAGCTTCAACAATGTTCACATTTTCAATATCATTTGCAAAATCCTGTCTTAGTATCCTCTTAACCATGCGCTTGGCTTCTCCTGTCTTCAGCTCCTTCATTGATGAATCATCATGAACTTGACAAATGTTATGATATAACAAACAACTCCCTCGAGGTATTCAATCATCATAAAAAAGAATGTGCCAACACTTACTATGAATTAACCATGATCTTCCATCATTTTGGATTACAGCAGCGCTTATGCATATGCAATATGGTAACTATGTCGCGGGAATGTTTTTATACGAAAATTCTTGCAAAATCTCAACATAGGAGTTAAGTTTTCAACATAGGAATTAAGCCAAATATTAATGAGTGTTTGAAGACTTACAAAGAAATGAAATATTTAATAAGCCAACACCTATAACATGAAATAAGAGTGGGATAAAATAATAAATCAATGCTCATGTAATAATAAAAAATGAAAAACCCAAGATAACTTAAGATAAAAACAAAAGATAAAAAGCAATAAGAAATGAAAAATTAAGAAAAGACCAAAAAGGGACTAGGTACAATTCCAGTCCTAACAATGGTGATGGTGATGATGATGAGGAGGAGGAGGAGGAGGAGGAGGAGGAGGAGGAGGAGGAGGAGGAGGATGATGATGGAGATGTTGATGAGGAAGATGATGATGATGGAGATGTTGATGAGGAAGGGGGAGATGACAATGATGATGAAGAGGAGTATGATGATGATGATGAGGATGATGAGGATGAATATGTTGATGATGATGATGATGGTGATGAAGATGATGATGATGGATATGTTCATGATCATCATGACAATATCCATGATGATGGATATGTTTATCATCATCATCATCGTCTTCATCACCATCATCATCATCATCAACATCTTCATCATAATCACCATTATCATCATCAACATCTCCATCATCATCATCATCATCATCATCATCATCATCATCCCCATCATCATCATCCTCCTCCTCCTCTTCATCATCATTGTCATCTCCCCCTTCCTCATCAACATCTCCAACATCATCATCTTCTTCATCTTCATCACCATCGTCATCATCATCAACACCTTCATCATCATCACCATCAACATCATCATCAATTCATCACCATGATGATGATGATGAAGATGTTGATGATGATGACGATGGTGATGAGGAAGATGATGACAATGATGAAGAAGATGATGATGATGGATATGTTGATGAGGAAGGGGGATATGACAATGATGATGAAGAGGAGGACAATGATGATGATGATGATGATGATGGAGATGTTGATGAGGAAGGGGGAGATGACAATGATGATGAATATGTTGATGATGATGATGATGATGATGGTCATAATGATGATGAGATGATGATGATGATGATGATGATAATGACGATGGTGATGATGAAGATGATGATGGAGATGTTGATGAGGAAGGGGGATATGACAATGATGATGAAGAGGAGGACGGTGATGATGAAGAGGAGGACGATGAGGATGATGAGGATGATGGTGATGATGGTGATGATGAAGATGATGATAATCATCATCATCATCTTCATCATCATCTTCATCACCATCACCCTCATCATCCTCATCACCATCACCCTCATGATCATCATCATCATCATCATCATCCTCATCCTCATCATCATCATCATCGTCCTCCTCTTCATCATCACCATCATCATCATCATCTTCATCATCATCATCATCATCATCGCTCTCGTCTTCATCATCATTTTCATCTCCCCCTTCCTCGTCAACATCTCCATCATCATCATCATCTTCATCATCATCATCATCATCATCATCATCTTCATCACCATCATCATCATCATCAACATCGTCATCATCATCACCATCATCGTTATCATCATCATCATCATCATCACGTCCTCCTCTTCATCATCATTTTCATCTCCCCCTTCCTTATCAACATCTCCATCATCATCATCTTGTTCATCATCATCTTCTCCATCATCATCATCATCATGAATGATGATGATGAATGATGATGATGATGATGATGATGATGAAAATGATGATGATGAAGATGATGACGATGCTAAAGATGAGGATGATGATGATGACGAATATGATGATGATGATGATGAAGATGATGATGACGATGATGAAGAACATGAAGATGATGGTGATGACAACAAAAACAATGATGGTGAAGATAATGAAGATTATGAAAACGATAAGGGTTAGTGGTTAATTTTTATTTGACTAGACACTTTAGAAGTTAGAATTACGTGGTTAGGATTATAGGGGTTAAGGGATATATATGATTATGTGTTAGTATTTAGGAGTCTTAAGGGATATACTAGTTTAGGATCATCGTTGGCCAAGAGTTATAGTGGTTAGTTATACTAGGGACTAGGGATTGACACGCCTAGGGACAAATGGTCAAGGGTTTGGGGATTGATATATAGGGGTCATGGATTTACGGTTACAAGGATGAAGATTTATATGTACGTGAGGATAATGCGAGTTAGTGATTTTTTGTAATATTATAACTCCTAACCCTTGTGGTGAAGAAGAGAAGAGAGGGATGAGGGAGGGAGGAGGGATTGGATAGAGTGGAAGAGAGTGGGGGGGATTGGGTGGATAGGAAGAGAGGGGGGTGGGGTTATAGAGAGGTGGGGGGTCCCAACCGTAGAGGAAATCTCATCTTATTCAACAAAAACAGTGATTCAAAACAGTTTGGAATTTTTATGTCTAGGAATGGAAATTAGATTTTGTAGAGATAGAAGCAACGGTTGCACGGATCCACTAGAATCCAACGAGATGGCCTAATAAGACCGTTTCCGGGGGTTGGAGGAAAGCTGTGGGGTTTCCATAGCTGAAACCCAGTGTCCTGGATCTACCAGAATCGACGGATTCACGATCTGAACCACGGTTTGGGTGCTATGGGCATCTTGGTCTGGCACCCCGGGGCCATTTAGGGACACTTCGAGGATTTGCTCCGGGGGCATGAAACCCAAACCGTCACATTTGTCAGACAAACCTTTGTAGTGAACTATGATTTTTCCATATTGCAGCCGAAGGGAAACGTAATACCATGAATGGTCACCATTTCGAGGCTAAAACTCAAGACCGTTGGCAACACTCCTCGGACGACGGGCGTGGGTCATACTGAATTGAGAAATTAATTGAGGGAAAACGCAGTGAGAATCTGAGGCAGTTGCATAGTGAAATGCATGCAGAATGAATGAAGAGTGGGTAGCAAGAGAAATGGTTGTTGGACGTCGTATGAGAGGAAATGGCGATGGGAATTGATTGATAAGATCAAATTAAATTGGCACGGTGGTAATAAACTACACTTGTGTCTTCCATTGCCAGCTGCACTTCAAGCTTGAAGGTGGTAGCCTTGGGACTAGACATAGGTCGCAGGTTCGAATCTCCTCAGGGAGATTCGAACCTGCGACCTATGTCTAGTCCCAAGGCTACCACCTTCAAGCTTGAAGTGCAGCTGGCAATGGAAGACACAAGTGTAGTTTATTACCACCCTATTGTTTTTTCACTACAAATTATATGTTTTCTTTAATTTCATTTTTCAACTTTATGTATCCCTTTATATGTTTTCTTTAATTTCCTTTGAGGAGATTCGAACCTGCGACCTATGTCTAGTCCCAAGGCTACCACCTTCAAGCTTGAAGTGCAGCTGGCAATGGGAGACACAAGTGTAGTTTATTACCACCCTATTGTTTTTTCACTACAAATTATATGTTTTCTTTAATTTCATTTGTCAACTTTATGTATCCCTTTATATGTTTTCTTTAATTTCCTTTGTCAACTTTATGTATCCCCTTGACAAAGGAAATTAAAGAAAATATATAAAGGGATACCTTGTTTTTTTTTACACATGGAATGTGCAGGCAAATAAACAGGTGGGCACTAATCAATGAGTGTGCACTGATTAACGCGTGCACATTGATTAACGCATGCGCACATCTACGTGTGCGCGCTCTTAGACACGGGTGCATGCATCTATGCGTGCACACGTTTCTCTGTATTCAAATTGTTTTTGGCACCTTTGCACGCTTGGAATTTGCTTCGTATTTCCAAACCTTGAGGCTCGGTCTGATTTATGGTAGAACACATCAAATGTTGAAACTTCATGCTTTTCAGACCTAGTTCCGCATATGCTCCACTAGTGCACTGCAGATGAAATTGCACACACTTGTTGAGCTCTGTGTGCAGATTCTAACTATATATTTTTTGAATAGATTTGTTGTTTTCTATTTTTAATTCATTTTTAACTGCACTCATGTCAAATTTGTAAAAAACATAGGCCGTTTATTTGGCCTATAACTTTTGATTGGCTTACCTATTTCGAGAACAGAAAAGAACCCGCACAAGAGTACAAGAATACCTACAAGCTAAAAAAAAGGGTTTTTTAATTATTTTCAGACCATGATGTGGTGGACCAACACTTGACCATGTCGTTTTAAGGCTTCACTGACTTTCGTAATTTAAAAAATATATAAAATTAACTTTTAAATTTTGGAAAAATAGCCCCGCACAAGATTCGGTTGTTGCCTATGCCTCTACATATTTTTTTCCTCATAAATTGACAATTTACATAACAAACAGGTGGCTCAACTAAAACATGTGCATTATGTTTTAGAGAAAAAAATAGCATACCAATCTTAAAATAATGACATTTTGGGTTGGTTATACCACGTTTCCATAAATAAAAGTTATATATTCCGGAAGGTCATCCGTTTTTCTACGTTTCATCTTCTTACACCTAATTCGAAAAAGTTTTGTATGTACCTCTAATAATTCATTTTAATGATAATATTTATGTTTTTCTAGCATGTCATTGCAACTAACGTGTCATAATTAGGTATCACTACTTTGCACCAGCCCTTAAATAATAAAACCATTAAAACTTTATAAAATATTTTTAAAATTGATATGAAACAATTATATATTTAATAATCTAATTAATTATTACTTAAAATTTGTATAAAAAATTTAAAATGATGATATATAAATAGTATTTTATTTTTATTTTTAATATCTTAAGAATTTAAATATTAAATTTAGATCATTTTTATAATTTATAAATATTTTTTATAAAAATTAAATATATGTATAGAAGTTGTATATTAATTAGATTTTAAATATTTTTAATTCATAATTTCAATATCCCATTTATTTCACAATTTAACATTTTGATTAGTATGACAATTCAAGATTAAAATGTTCTACATCTACACATTCAAAACATTAACATTTAAACCGTTTCAAATTTTCAACATCCTAACTACTTCAACTACTAAACTACTTCAACTACTAAAGAATGAAAATTTTGATCTTTTTCATTTTTATCTTTTTCATAAATTGCAAACCAAAATCGAAACTTCACATAATCATGAGCACAAAGTAAAAGTTAAACCATTTCAAATTTTCAACATCCCAATTACCATATAAAGAGTAACAAATTTCACAAAATGTTTCCGTTTTTTTTCATAATCTGCAAACCAAAGTAGAACCTTCTACATGATCATGACGACAAGATAAAAACTTTAAGAGACATTAAACATGTCACTAAATTTATATTTATTTTTATATAGTTGTATGCGAATACAAGAAATACAAGAGAACTAAAAGATTCATAAATTTCATAGCATTCCATGTCATTTCAAAAATTTAGATGGCCTATAATGCTCATCAGCCCTCTAATAGAATAAGATGAATTTTTCTCTACTTTTACACCAACCTAGATGCATTTTAAAATGAGATCTTCTAAGTATTGAAAGGGATCAAATATCTAAAGGTGCAAACCCCTTTTTAGAGTGCAAATGTTAAGGAAGGGTTTTGATTTATCTAATTTGTGTAATTTTATATATGTCATTGTAAATGTAAATGTTTTAAATCTAATTTGAGGATATGTTATTTTTTATAATATTTTATTATTTTTTAAAAAGGACATGTATCAGCTCGAGGATGAGCACGGAAGGAGTTACACATCCCCCTATTGGATTGTAGAATGTTCCTCTTGGACGCAATGAATACAGGAAATCACGGGTATAATTTCAACATATCATCATCATTTTTCATTTTTTAGTCACATTTGTCTATTTGCTATATGATTGTGTATCATAAGAAATTATTGTAAAAATGGAACAATAAATTTTGAAAAAACTTATCAACTATGAATGAGAATTCCTAATTTCTAATATGGCCAAGAAATCAAATGTTTTCAAATTTTATGTTTATGCAGAATATTTAATTTGACATTATTATGATTTATTTTTTATGATTATAATCATTATAATGGTTATCTATTAAGTAATTATATTACTAGGATTAGATTTATTTTGAATAATTTTCTAAAGCTATAGACAATATATATTTCTAGCAACAATTTATAATAATAACAAGAGCCACGAAGTGGACATTGCCCTGACATTGCCACTTGCCCTTGCCAGAGAAGGGATGTTGTAGGAGAAATGACAAAAAGCCACCAATGAAGTGGAAGGAGCTATTTTCCAAGCAATTGTTAGAAGCCTTTATCATTAAAACACACTCAAGAAACTAATGAAACAAGAGCTACATGTGGCAATGTCTGTGACAAAGCATGAAAATAAAGTTTGCAAATGCAGTTTCGTGACACAGGGAGAAAGCATTGTATCAAAAAAAAACTTCAAGAATTAAGCCAAAGAAAAAGCAGTAATAGCAGGAAATGATATGGTTTTTCTGCCACATATGTATATAGATATATACGGTCAACTAGATGTGTATAGATATATAAAGCTGATGAGGATAGAGGGGTTGGCGCATTATATAAAACTTTGGTTGTTCTATGTTGATGGGTGATCTGAGTTAGAATAGATGCCAAGTATGAAAACATTGCTATCTTTTGAAACGTTGTAGGAAGGTAGATGTGTGAAGCTAAAGAGAATACAAGGCTTGGAGCATTGTACAAGGTTTGGGGCGTTATTGTACAAGGTTTGGGGCGCTATGAGTTTTGCATTGTTGTAAGTTAGAAGAGATGCCTTCTAATTATTTATCTTTGTCATGATTAAATCTCTCTATCTCCTCATTATTTTCATGGATAAGCATGGGTGCCAAGATGAAAGCACGATTTTATCTTTCCATTATTTTTTTAATTTGATTTAATTAAAAAAATTAACACATCAAAATCAATGGGTTTACAATAGAAGACCTAGTTTTTAAATCAAAAATCATAAAATAAGTTTGGCCGAAGAGATATGTTTTGATTCAGCGTTATAAAACTCTGCTTTAAAGGTTCAATGCATTCCTTGAATATGTTAAACCACCAAATACCCAAACTGCATTCAATTATTTTTTCAGCCATAGTTAAGAAAAGAATTGTATACATGGCAGTGCCATGGATATGAGAATAACAGTACGACTAGTAGTATTGATTGCCATACTTATGGTGGTCACGATGATTAGTGAAGGTTCAACGTGTAGGCCCTTGGGATTGAAATTCATATCTCAGAGAGATGAAGTAAACAATTATAATATTTAGATGAAGAATGGATTGTTCGAATCCCTTCCGAGGGTTCCTATACCTCCATCGAGTACATCCAAGTGTAAAAAATACAAAAATTTCAATGGAGGTTCGTGTCCGATTTGAGCAGATTAATACACCGTGGAATAATCAGTATCTAGGTTTAACAGATCGGTAATTTGGAATTGGAAATAGACAGAGTGCATATACCCAGAAGAGAATGAGCAAGGAAATCTTATCGGCAATAAGCTTGCACGGACCAATAGAAGTGATGGAGCACAAGTATAGGGAAGCCCACACTCTACCCTATAGACAAGTTATGTCCTAAAACAGGAGGAACTCCCCCTCCATGACAAAGGATCTATTGCATCTGATTATATTTAGACCTAACATGACCCAACATTGATTAAATAGCTCGGTATTTGAAAAACAACTATGACCTAACATGACCCAACATTGATTAAATTGATCGGTATTTGAAAAAAAAAAACTATGTAACCATTATATTTCACCTCTGTTTAGATCAGATCAAGTAGCACATTTACCTCTGTTGATATGAATTTGACTAACACAGAGCTCCATATACAAGTATAATAAAATGGAAAAAAGGGTTTAGGGTTTTTAGGGTTCAAATTTGTAGTTGTACATGGTTCCAGAGTGCATAAAGCTCCTTCGGAGGAGCAACTTGACTTTCTCCACGTCAATGATGGACTCCATGCCAAAGCCGAGAAACCTCTGGTGAATTTGGACAGATTCCCATTTTCTGGCATCATTTGGTAGACCCCGATGATGGACTCCATGCCAAAGCCAAGAAACCTATGGAATTTGGACAGATTCCCATTTTCTGGCATCATCTGGTAGACCCCGTAAGCAGGAAAATGTCTGCAATGAGGGGTAGATTATGCAAAGGAAAGAGGAATTATGACGGAAATAATTAGGACATAATTATGCGTCTACGTATTGTTATGCGTCCTGTTTTAGGACATAATTTGTCTATAGGGCAGAGTGTGGGATTCCCTATCCTTGTGCTCCATCACTTCTACTGGTCCAACTTGAAAATCTACTGCGTCCTTTGATAAACTCGTAAATAAAAGAGACTCGCCACTTTGAAAAAATCGAAAACCCAAATAGAAAGAAGACCGCCAACGTGCTCAGACTTAGTTGAGTCTTTTAGCTCTTTTGCCTGAATCCTCGGTCGTCTTGGTTGGGAAATAGAAAATAAGGTACATAGTTAGTTACCCAGTTTACCGAAATCCTCATGGTGACCAACAGTCCGTTTACCAACAGATATCCTCATGTTCCAACAGCACCGTTAAGTCCACAGAAAACCTTCAGCTCACAAACCTACCTGCTAGAGAGATATATTGCTATGCCCGTAGATCTCTTACAAACTTACTCCAACAAGAAGAACCTAACTACTGATCTGTTTGGGCTGGCTGGTTTTAGGCTTGACAAATCCAACGAAGCTGGTCGAAACCGTGAATGAAGGCTAGAACATGTGCACTGGTCTTTCGATTTGAGTGCCCCTTCAGGCCCATGAGTCCTTTTCCATTAGACTGCCCCTTGAGGCCCATGCGACCTTTGCCATTATTTGATTGCATTAAAACTTCTGCAAACACCATACCGCACCCACCAGAGACACCACGGAGGATTAAAAATTCTGCAAACACCATACCGCACCCACCGGAGACACCAGGGAGGATGACGCAACAGCGCCGCCAGGTCCTGGGGCACAAAACCCCAGGACAACGTCACCTTGTACGCAACCAATGAAATAACAGTTAAACATAATTTTTAAAATTTCAAATAAATAAATGTTTTTTAAACTATACTCTAACTTTAACCAAATAAAAAATCAAAATTTATAGTTGAAGATTAATCCATCTTCCCGATTCATATATTTCAGGGAAATAACAATAAATATTTATTAGGAAAACACAAATACCATCTAACTATATCTATATTACGCGTTCACTTTTATATATAATTGTGAGAGATACATGTATCAATGTTCTTTGTTCAAGAACAATGAGGATATATCGCATGCACTATTTCCATACATACACATTAAAGTTTACATTGATTTCATCGTTATCAAAGTTTTTTTTTTAATATTGTAATTTATTTTGAAATTGATTTCATGTTATATATTTAAATATTTTATGTCTTTTCTATTGGAATATTGTAATTAATTGACAAAGTGTCCTCAGACACATAATTTTATTAATGAAGAAGGAAAATAATTACATCACAGAGATGTGAGGGCTAAATCCCGAAAGATTACCTCACATGGAAAACTCGATGGATTTAAATATCCAAAGAGTAACAACTAATTTACCGTTACCAAAACTAACTAAGGGACACCTCACATAATCACGTGAGTGTGTAGATGCCCTTTTACATTTATTAAACTAAACTTCTATTTATTACATTTTGGATCATAATTCCTAACAATCCCCCCTTTGATCCAAAAATTCTTTTGAACAAATACCAAGTTCATTTCTAAACTTATCAAATTTGACCCTTCCAAGAGATTTTGTAAAAATATCTGCAGTTTGATCTTCTGATGGACAATACTTTGGCTTGATGATTTGTTTGACGACGAGAGCCCGAATGTAATGATACTTAGTATCCACATGCTTAGTTTTTGAATGAAAAACAGGATTTTTGGCTAACTTGATTGCTAACTGATTATCAATAAATAATGAAGTTGCTTCTTTCTGATCAACTTTGAGGTCTTGCAAAATCCTTCTTAACCAAACTATCTCACAAGCAGCTTCCCAAGATGAAATATATTCTGCTTCTGCTGTAGAATTTGCAATTGTATCCTGCTTTTTACAACTCCATGCCACTGCAGTTGATCCCATATTCATTAAGTAACCTGAAGTAGATGCCCTGTCATCAACATCTCTAGCAAAATCCGCATCTGAATAGCCAACAAGCTTGAAATTTTTGTTTCTTTTAAATTCAAGTCCAAAATCCTTTGTTCCTTGAAGATACCTTAACACCCTTTTTGCTGCATTCCAATGACTTTCTCTAGGTTCCTGCATATATCTAGAAAGTATGCTAATTGCATAAGATAGATCAGGACGAGTATTCATCAAGTAAATGAAACATCTAATTAACTGTCTATATCCAGTACAATTTACAAGTTCCCCCCCTTCAAACTTAGAAAGTTTTAAATTTTGCTCCATGGGAGTAATCGCTGGTTTACATTCCTCCATTCCAAACTTCTTCAATAATCCAGATATGTACTTAGCTTGAGAAATAAATATACTTCCTTCCTGCTGCTTTACTTCAACTCCAAGATAGTAATGAAGTAAACCCAAGTCTGTCATTTCAAAACCTGTTTGAAGTTCTTTCTTAACCTAAAATATATGATCATTATTGTTACCTGTTATGATCAAATCATCAACATACATAACCAAGATGACTAAGTTGTTTTCCTGGATTCGAACATACAAAGTATCATCTAACTCACTACGAAGAAAACCAACTTTCTGTAGGTAGGCATCCATTTTTGCATACCAAGCTCTGGGAGCCTGTTTCAATCCATACAATGCCTTAACTAGTTTACAAACTTGATTTTCTTTCCCTGGAACCTCAAAACCAGGAGGTTGAGTCATATAAACATCCTCTTGTAGATCAACGTTTAGAAATGCACTTTTTACATCCATTTGATGCACTTTCCATCCATTTTGTGCAGCTAAATCTAGCACAATCCTAATAGTATTCCATTTTGCTGTTGGAGCAAAAGTTTCTTCATAATCAATCCCTTCTTTCTGAGCAAAACCCTTTGCCACCAATCTTGCCTTATATTTATCAATATCTCCATTTGCTTTGTACTTAATTCTGTAAACCCACTTACAACCAATGGGTTTAACATCATGTGGACAATCAACCATTTTCCAAGTTTGATTCTTCATTACTGCATCATACTCACTTTGCATGGCCATTTTCCATTCATCATACTCAACTGCTTCATTAAAAGTAGTTGGTTCAACAACTGAAAGAGCAAAATTTTCTGAACCCGTATTAGAACTCCTTGTACCTGTTTTGCCTTTTTCATCAGACTTAACATCCTGAAGTAACTTAGTTGCCCATTTTGGTTTCTTCTTTTCAATGTTAACTTGATTTGAATCATCCAAGTTAACTTGTGAAGAATTCAAAGTATCTTCAACCTGTTCCAAGGTGTCTTCAACCTGTTCATCATCCTGTACTTCTGAAGTGAGATCAAACCATTGTTCATTCCTTGTCTTATTTAAGTGTTGCATCCTTAATTGTTCCTTAGTTACTTTTTCCTCTAAGTGACTAAGTTGTTTTTCAACCTCTTCTACACTTAAACTTTCAGTTTCATCAAAAATCACATCCCTGCTGACAATAAACTTTTCATTTGATAGAAGCCTATACCCCTTTTTCTCATTAGAATAACCAATCAACATGCACTTAACACTTCTAGACTCTAACTTCTTTCATTTTTCTTTTGGGACAAGTGCATAACAAACTAAACAAAAACTCTCAAATGTTTGACCATAGGTTTGAATCCATACCAAGCCTCAAAAGGAGTTATTCCATCAAGTGATGATGAAGGAGATCTATTCCTCAAATAAACTGCTGTATGAACTGCTTCTGCCCAATAACATGATTTCAACCCTTTGAAAAATAACATTGCTCTAGCCATGCCCAATAAAGTCTGATTCATCCTTTCTGATACTCCATTTTGCTGTGGAGTATAAAAATTGGTCAACTGTCTTTTAATCCCTTTTTCCTGACAAAAAGTCAAAAAATGATTTGATGTAAACTCACCACCATTATCAGTTCTCAAAGTAGCAATCTTTTCCTTTGTTGTTGTTTCAACCAAATTTTGAAATGACTGAAACTTTTCAAACACTTCTGATTTTTCCTTCAAAAAATACACCCAAACCATTCTGCTAAAATCATCAATAAACAACAAAAAATATTTACAACCACCAAGTGAAGTTTCCAAAGGACCACAAACATCACTATGAACAAGCTGTAATCTTCGTGTTGCTCTCCAAGTGCTTTTTGAAAAAGCTATCCTTCTCTGTTTGCCATAAATGCAAGCTTCACACTTTGCATTTTCCTTCCGAAAAGTAGGCAACCCCTTTACCATTCCTTGTTTTTGAAGTTGTACAAGACTATCAATATTCAAGTGCCCAAAACGAATGTGCCACAATCGGATAGGTGAAACATCAGTTTCAACTAAACCTGCAAATTCCTTCAAATGTTCCTTTGATCTAGGAATGACTGTTCCCTTCATCCTAAGAAGCTTTCCGTCTTCATAACCTGTCATAACTGTTTTGTATGCATCCTTTGTTGAATTAACAAAAAGGATACCATCTTCCATTACAATTTGATGTCCTAATTGGCGAATGACAACTAAAGACAACAAATTTTTCTTAAATGTAGGCACATACCAAACATTAGAAATCAATCTTTCTCCAATTCCAGGCAAATCAACCTTAACTGTTCCTTTTCCTTGTGGTAAATGAATAGAATCATCTGCAAGAAAAATTGAATGTAAATGACAATCTTCATAACTCCAAAAGAAATCTTTCCTATATGTCATATGCTAAGTAGCCCCTGTATCCATAATCCAAGCATCTTCAAAATCATTTTTGAAACAATAAGAAGACTGAACAAAATTCACTGATTCCAACTGATGAACTTGAACAAAATCCATTGATTCTGATTGTCCAAGTGTTGTAAAGACATATTCACAATTTTCACTATCGTCTGCATGAGCATAATGTGCCGCTGATGAAGATTCTTTAGATTCTCTTTCTTTTAGAATTTTTTCAAATGAAACTCTACAGTCTGAAGCATAATGTCCAACTCTATTACAACGAAAACATGTGACCTGTTTATTAGCTCTTACTCTTCCAGAGACCTGTTGGTTTTCTGAACCTCTTCCTCTTCCAGAAAACTGTGACTGTGTACTTTCAGATTCTTTAGAACCTCTTCCTTGATTTATTCCTCTTCCTCTTCCGCGGCCTCTTCCTCTTCCAAAACCCTGACCACGACCTCTATTTGAATTTTGAAAAGCTTTCTGATCATTGCCTTTTTTATGATTACCTGGAGACTGTTTGCTAGTACTTGCAACCAAAACATCTTCTCCTGCTTGCTTTGTTTTACCAAAAGTTTTTTCATGTGTGGCAAGTAATTCACTTAGTTCATCAAAAGAAATTTTATCCAATTTATTTGTAATTTGTAAAGTTTCCAAAAAATGCTTATATGTCTCAGGCAATCCTGCGATCAAAATGGTCACCATCATTCTGTCCTCAATTTTACCAAAACCAGCTCTTGAAATTTCTTGTTTGATATTTTTTAATCTAGAAATGTACTCCATGACATCACCTCCTGACGACAATTTTTGTTGAAACAACTTCAATTGAAGATCAATTTTCTTAGCTTCACTCTGAGAATCAAATAAATCTTTCAATGTCTTCCAAGATGACCACGCATCAGAACTATTTTCAATATGCACATAAATATCATCAGAAACAGTACTGTGAATCAATGCTAAGGCCTTTTCATCTTTTAGTTCCCACTTTGCAAGCTGATCAGGATTAGTCAGTTTGGTAGGCTTAGCATTACAGACACCCTTCCACAATTCATTGTAAATAAGAGTGCTTTGAATATGACGACTCCAAACTTTATAATTTTTCGATCCTTCCAACTTGTCAGATTCATTAAAAAGACTTATAACTTTAGACATTGTAAAAATAATAATAAACACCTTGTAACTCCAGAAGATGTGTATTATGCAAATCTTATAGCTCCAAGAATTAAAAAAAGAAAGCACCTTATGTCACCAGAATAAGTAAACAATCACCTTATATCACCAATGGAAGATTTTATGCAAAAATATCACCACCAACATGAAAAGAAACTTACTCATCAACAAGAGTCACCATGAAAGAAATGTTGCAAGAAACACCACACACCATGCAAAAGAAAGCTATAGGGGCTTGGCATTGACCCACTTATAGCCTCAAGAAAAGAATTTGATAGAGCTTCACTTTGCTCTAATCAAACCTTGAGTGAAAATACAAGTACTCCTTATGACACCAACAATGCTCCTTATTACTCCAATGCCCAATAATAATAATAAAATTACACCTTATCACTCCAAAAAATAACAAATCTTTATAGGTGAATTGGAGAGATACAATATTGTTGAGTGACATCAAAGCTTGGGTGAAGAGCGAACATTAAGTTGCAGAGAACAAAAAAAAAGGACGCGTTTGATCAGGTCGAAGTCCCACAACTAGTGAACAAGAGGCCATGTGTTAAAGGCTGTGAGCTATAGTGAAAAATCCCACGATTTGTTGGTTCTTGGTCACCACAAAGGGAACCGCTTATCTGTTGAAGCCGCCATTGTGGAAACAGTGACAGGAAGACAACTTATTTGTGGTCATGCGGAATCAAATCCCTGTGAGGGAAGTATAGACAAGAGAGTCAGATTCAAATGCTGTTGTCGTTATGGACTGGCGACTACCTTCCTTGTGATCTTGTTGTTCCAGAGCTCAAGGTTAGAGATCCACGAAGTAACGCCTTGTTGATGCATGGGGAAACAAAGATCCTTGAGGCCAAAAGGGAAACCAAAGTTTCGAGTTTATGGCTCTGAGAGCTTGAAGCCGTGGAATCGTTGTTTGAAAAAGATTATGCAAGATTGTGAACTCTTCTATTTCTACGCTGGAGTTTTGCTGGTTCTTTTCAACATTGCTTTTCTCTCTTCAACGCTGGTTTTCTCTCTTCAATGCCTGCTGGTTTTCTCTCTTCATTGCTTGCTGGTTTTCTCTCTTCAACGCTAGTTTTGCTGGTTCGTTTCAACGTTGGTTTTCTCTCTTCTTCTATGCTGATCCAGACATCTCTATCCCAACACCGGCTATGCTATCTCTCTCAGTGAGTGAGCACAATAAGAATGATTTTTTTATTTTAAATAAGAACTTATACGTCTCTTCCTTTTTGTAAAAATTCTCTTCCACAAAATTTTTAAATAACCTTGCCTTAAAAAAATAATAATATTTTACTCTCTCCAAGTAAAAAAAAACTAAGTCTATAAAAAAAAATTTCTGCAGAGATTCTTTTTAGCCCAAAAGAATAGGAAGCATTAACTTACGGTTAAAATTTCGCTATTCCAAAACCTTGAAAGTCACCTTCTTCAAACAACCTTTAGCACCTTCCAACCAGGTTCCAACCAGACCAAGCTTCAACCGCGTGCTCTGATACCACTTTGACAAAGTGTCCTCAGACACATAATTTTATTAATGAAGAAGGAAAATAATTACATCACAGAGATGTGAGGGCTAAATCCCGAAAGATTACCTCACATGGAAAACTCGATGGATTTAAATATCCAAAGAGTAACAACTAATTTACCGTTACCAAAACTAACTAAGGGACACCTCACATAATCACGTGAGTGTGTAGATGCCCTTTTACATTTATTAAACTAAACTTCTATTTATTACATTTTGGATCATAATTCCTAACATTAATCTTACTAAACTATTTAGTTGTAGAAAGCTCTGGATGAGGTGTCTTGTGTGTTATAAGGTTCACTTTGTCAATTGTTAGTTAGATATAGTTTCTTTTAGACAATACAATATAGAGAGATCTTCTCACATAGATATTTCTAGAAGACTTTTCTAGATTGTTCTAATCATATCACTCTAGAAGACTCTCTCTATCACTCCCCATACTTTTGATGGACCCCGCTCCCCGAAAAACAAGAAATACATGAAAAAACGTAATGATTATGTCATCATCACATTTTTTCATGTATTTCTTGTACATTATCATCATGTTTTTTCATGTATTTCTTGTTTTTCGAGGAGCGAGGTCCGTCTAAAGTATGGCGAGTGAATACTCGGATGTGGAATTGAATTCCCCATCAAATAGGTGCTCTTGCTCGAAATTTGAGTGAATATACAGGGAGATAAGTTGAAAATACGAGTTGAAAATGTAGTTTTTTCACTTTTTCACTTTTTTACCATTTTATCTTTTTACCCATAAATGGTGATTCATCCCCCATGGTTGACATCATCATATTGAATCCTATTGGTGATTTTTATTGTACAATATTATTGTTTTGAGACTCATTTTTTACCTCAAAATTTCTCTAATGTTGCATATATAAATTGTTACTAACTTGTTCCTTATCTTGTATAATTTTTTGTTTGTTTTAGTTGAACCCCCTTTTATTTGCTCCCTGTGTGGTTTATTTATTATTTTTATATAGTCTATTTCTGAGTTTTAATGGATTTCTTGCCAATATGTTTTTATAGGGTTTTAACCTCATATTTCTTTTTAATTTGTTTGGTTCCTTTTTCCCTAAGGTGTTTGGCATTCAATATATATATATATATATATATATATTGAATTTTGACTCTTTGTTTTCTATCAATTAGTTTTACATAAATTGTTTTAGCCATTAGGATCTCATATATATATATTGTTTTTTTACTGACCATGATGTTTATGTTGTCTCCTTTCCTTCTTCCTTATTGTAGGTAAATGAATTTTCACACATGTTTAAGGAATGGTTTTGATCTATGGAGGCTGCAAGTTAAGGAATCCTTCCTCCTTCCTCGCAAGATGCATTGTACTATGGAACAAGCTTCTTTGTCCCAAACTTTGTTCTAAATCACACTTTCTTACAAGCCCCAGGTAGCCTCTAGTGGTTTGGCTTCAAAATTTTATGTTCAAGTTTTTGTCTAGCTTTAGGATTATATGTTTACACAACAAATTTTAGAATTTATGCTCAAGTTGTGTCTAGGTTATAGCAGGTATTTGTTTGTAGCTTTTGGTAAATTTCATAGTAATTATAGGTGTAAGTAGGCCCTAAGGTCTTAGTTTTCGATACTACATCTCTGATACCATATGTAAGGACCTCCCCAGGTCCTTAGTTTAATTTAATGGAAATCTAGTAGTTTGAATTTTTTTCTAAGTTATTATGTTCAAGGTTTTGAAAAATCTTTTAGTTTTGAAATAGATTGCATTTCTAACAGGTAGAAATCAAATACGAATATGCATAAACAACATCAATTTATTAGCAGTTCTAATTATATTTCTTTTCAATAGTTTATGCAGTTTATATATTTTCAAAATGTAAAAATTGAAATTTCATACAAGTAAAATACTTGCAGGATAGTAGAAAACCCAACCCGCCAAATTGGTTTGTCACCCTGCCAACTAGGAAAGCCTCGCTGTAATACCCCTGATTTTGACTTGAAATGTATTTATCCAAAATTATGTAAATGATGTAAATATGCTAGTGTGAATTCCTAGTGTGGAGCTCAAGGCCAAGGCCCGACTAGTGAATGGCTAGGCATGCATGATGTATATATTTTATTTGGACTGTTTGGTTGGATTTATGTTGATTTAGAATATATGTAAATATTATGTGCATAAATAATAAAATGGTCCAAGACTGGTTGTGTAAAGAGCACCAAAGGGGCTATGATTCCATCAGAGGGAAAGAGGAAAGAGGGTCTATGGGAGACTAAATCCTTGCTACCAAGTGTCAACCTAAGAACTCACCCAAAATTCAGTCATGTGATGTGAATAAGCCAATTATCTCATTTTTTTACTATTTTCCAATCATTAATGCATGTGTGAGGTTGGTGGGAAAAGTCACATCATGCAGTTATTGAAGCATGGGAATGACTACACTTTTGTGACAGTTATGTCATAACAGAAGCCAGTCTACAACTACCACGAGTCCTTTCTTCTACTGTCAGAAGTTATGCCAGTTGTCTTTTCACCATTTTCTCATAACCCTTGGAGTCAACCCTCATTCTCTCATTCTTTCATGCAGATCTACACTGGGAAGAGCTCTCCATTGTTGTCCATGAGCATACCATACTGTCCCTAACCAAGAAATTCAAATTTGGAGACCATGTTGTAGATTTGGAAGGAAAAAATGATGGTTGTAGGTGAGCAGAGAGGTTGGGAAAGTTAGGAACCCGTACCCATTGAGTTATGCTGCTCATAGGTGCTTAAGAAACCACGAATTAAGGCTATAGGTGGTTCTATAGCAGCACATATCATATTGGACTTCTTCTATGCACACACTGGAAACACCCAGCAAGATGGATCACCCAAGGGAACCATGGATCAGTGAAGGGGATGCATGAGCTAGAAGAGTGTTGTGTGGGGCAGGTATTGTGAAAGCCAAGGCTGTGAGGGTTGAGTGAGACCCATGTAGAGCTCTGTATGAGCATTTGGATAAACATAGAGAAAAGAATGGGTTATGGGACTAGAAAGAGAATCCTTTAGGTGTTTTCTTCGCCCTGGTGGCTTCATAGCCCAGCTTTGGGCGTGGCCTCTCAACATAAAGAGTATATACTGGACACAGTGTCTATCGTTGGGTGGAAAATCGCTCTTACATAGTCAGTTGCTTGGATCTGCATTGGAGAAAGATAAGTATTCTCATGCATTTAAATTTGAAATGTTTTTATTTGATGCATGTAATGTTTATGCTTGTATTTTCATGTTAGATGTGTGTGGATAGATTTTAATTCCATTGTGCATGTTTATTTACATTTATGCACACATTGTATATGTTGAAATTCGTATTTTGGATTTGGGGCGAAATTTGAGAGACCCAATATAGCTAGCGTCCCCTCCCGATGGTCGGAAAGGGTGAGGAGGACGCTACAGAGTGGTATCAGAGCTTATGGTTGCAATACAGGAGCTATATGGGCTAGAAATCACGATTTACAGGAAAAAGAATCAGAAATGGTTGTGTAGGGATAATTTTATGTTAAATGGAAGTTAAGGGGATGGGATTAAGTTTGAAGTAATTTTTAATAAATCCCCTTATTGGCAAATGAAAACTTTGCATGAACCTGAAATTTAAAAAAATTGAGAAAATTTTAGTTGGGCCCCACATGGGCCATGTGGCAGGGTGACGTGGAGGAGCCACGTGGGAAAGAGGTCTGATGTGGGGGATCTGAGTGGGAAGAAGGTGTGATGTGGACCATCCACATCAGATATGCATGCACAGGTGACTGTAATTGATGGAGTGTGAAGGAGGAGAAGATATGATCGTCGATCAGTGGTGTAGATCAACAGTCGATAGTGATTCAGGATCGCGAAGGTGCACAAAATTTAATTTGTTTTCATGACCCTAAAAGAAAACCGTCACATCCATGTGTTGTCCTCCGGTGTGTTCAATATCGCAAAAGCGGTCCCGAGAAACCACTTCTCACTGAGCCTGAAACTACCATTTGGGTCCAACAGGGAATGATGTGACGTGGGGAGATGTGACAAGCAGTAATGTCAAAAGGGATGGTACCCTCGTCAGTCATGTTAGTTGTGGTAGATCGTGCATATCAAGATCAATGGCTCATAGTGTTTCAGGGCCTTGAACATGCACGAAGGATAACAGAGGAGCACGACCCTAAAGCGGTAAACCACCCTATGATGTGTCGCTCTCTCGTGCATTTGGGCTCGCAAAAGTGGGTCCAGGAAATCACTCTCCTCAGACCCTGAAACCACTTTCGACCTGATAGGTAATGATGTGACATGGGTCCAGACATGATGTGCGGAGATGTCATGGGTGATGGGACCTGCGGCGATTATGTCATTTTGGAAGGATCGTGCAGATTTGATCGACATTTTAGATTGATTTAAGCCCATGAAGATGCACGAAGGTTAATTCATTTTCGCGACCCTGAATGAAAACCACCCCATCCACATGTCACCCTCTCATGCATTCAGACACGTAAAAGCAGTTTTAGGAAACCACTCTTCCAGGAGCCTAAAACCGCTTGTCACTGACATTGGTAAGGCAATTTAGGTGGCATCCGAAGGGCGTGGATCAGGGAAAAAGCAACATTTTTCACATCCTGTTTTTGGGTGCCCAAGATCGAAAAATGGAACTAATCTCATGCAACAGATTGCGCGAAATGGAAAGGATTTACAAAACAAAAAACAAAGGTGTTTCCATTGACCCACCGAAGCCACGAGGGGACAAGCCCCCTTGAACCCCATTGTCCCCCTGATACGTCATTGATTGTGAGGAAATTATGTGATTTGACAAAAATTGTCAATATGGATTGTTCCCAAAATGCATGAAAATAATTTTATAATTTTCTAAGAATATAATGCAGCTAACAAATGTGTTTATAAACACTTTTGCATATTCAAAATCCTACCAGTGACAGTTAATGGTCAGCATTTCAGTCTAGTGCAATTGGAAAAAAATTTATATTGGTTGGACCAAGAAGAAGAGTATCATCATGGAGGATGCACAGGATCCCTATGAAGTTGAGGCAGATGCAATGGGAGAGAATGTACAGGTTGAGAATGCAGAGACAAAATCTAATGGTAGAAGAAACCAAGCAACTCCCCTAGACATTGAAAAAACCATGAGGAGCCTAAGGGTAGAACTACAGAGTTACAAAGCAAACAATGAAAGATTGATTAGAGCCCAATAGGAACAGAATCTGTTGAATGCAGCTATGCTTCAAATTTTGACATACATTCAAAAAAAGATTAACCATGGGTAGAATTCAGAAAATCAAGAAAAGAGTGGGAGTATCTCAAGGAGGCATTCCCACAAGAGATCTCATAGTTCAAGAAGGATTTCTAGAGACAGGAAATATACTCCAGAAATCTCTTCTAGTGAGTCATATGACTCTAAAGAATCCATTGAAGGTTCAAGATATTCATCTCATAGAAACAAGAAAAAGAGGTATTCCAAGAACAACTCATGTGGAGAATTTAAGAAGGCCAAACATCCAACCTTTGACAGTGACATTAAATCTGGTCAAGAAGCTGAGGCTTGGCTTCTTGGCATGAGGAAGTATTTCCAAGTCCAAGACTATTCAGGAAATATGAAGGAAAGAGTGGCCATCTTCAATCTAAATGGAAGGGCATCGATATGGTGGGAACACCTTAGACAAGTAAAGAGGATCAATGAAAGGAAGATTGTGTGGAATCAACTCAAGAAGTACTTCAAGGAAAAGTACCTCTTTGATAGGTACCATGATGGAAAAATCAAAGAGTTCCATGAGCTAAAATTGGGACAAATGACAATGGAAGAATGTGCAAATAGATTCTTAGAGATGCTAAGGTATGTCAAATATATCAAGGATGATAAGATGAAAATTCAGTGTTTTCTAAGTGGACTAGTCGAGTCCAATAAAGATAGAAATGAGTTTGATGAACCTCAAACTCTAGAAGAAGCCATAAGAAAGGCCAAACATTGTTATGACCAAAACAAAAGCAAACCAGAATTCCATAAGGCATGGAAGGACAAGAAAAATGAAAAATTTGACCAAAGGAAGAAGGGGTTCAAGCCTCCTCAATTCAGAAATCAACCAAGGAAGCCACCACAGGGTGTGACTAAACCATCTAGAATGATGGGAGACAAGTGAAGAGAGCCACTTCAATGTTGGGGATGTGGAGGGTACCACATGCTTAGGAACTGTCCACATCGGAATGGGAGTGAAAAGCAAATTCACAACATCAAAGGAGCTGAAACAGTGGGTCAAGTGGAAAGGACCATCCCTAGAATTTATGCAGCACTAGAGGACCTCCAAGAAAACCATCAGTCAATTGTGGTTGAAGCTGAAGGTAATATTGCTAAGCAATCTATTTCTATTTTGATTGAACTTGGATCTACTCATAGTTATATCAGTCCTTAAATTGTTGAGATTTGTGCTTTTAATAAAACAAAGCATAGTAAATCATGGTTAGTCGAACTAGCCACTGGAACTAAGAGGAAGGTTAGCGAAATCGTGGATAAATGTCCATTGGAAATGGGTGGACTGTCCACCTTTGAAAATTTAAATGTTTTGCCACTTGGTTCCTATGATATTCTCATTGGAATGGAATGGTTGGAATTCCATAGAGTTAAAGTTGATTTCTATAGCAAGACTTTTGAATGCATTGATGAAAAAGGAAACCCGAGGGTTGTAAAGAGAATTCCAAAGGTAGTTTCAGTTAGGCATATTTCATCCATGAAGTTGAATAAATTCTATAGGAATGGTTTCCAATGATATGCATCCCATATTTTGGAGAAAAAAGGAAATGAAATTCTCAAGTTGGAAGACCATTCTATTTTGCAATAATTCAAGGATGTGTTTCCCGATGAAGTTTCGGGACTTCCTCAAAAGAGGTACATTGATTTTACAATTGATCTTGTTCCAGGAGATGCACCAGTTTCCAAACCACCATACAGGATGAGTACACCAGAACTATTAGAGTTGAAAATGCAATTGCAAGAATTATTGGAAAAGAAGTACATAAGGCCAAGTGTGTCTCCATGGGGAGCACTTGTACTTTTTGTGAAAAAGAAAGATGGAACACTCAGGTTATGTATTGATTATAGGAAGCTTAACAAGGTTACAGTGAATAATAAGTACCCCTTGCCTTGAATTGATGACCTTTTTTATCAAATGAGAGGGAAAAAGATATTCTCAAATATTGACTTGAGGTCTGGTTATCATCAAATGAGGATCAAAGAAAAGACATTCACAAGACATCATTTAGAACAAGGTATGGGCACTATGAGTTTGTGGTAGTGTTGTTTGGTCTCACCAATGCACCAGTTACATTCATGTGTCTCATGAACAGTGTTTTCATCAAGTATTTGGACAAGTTTGTTCTTGTATTTCTAGATGGCATTCTTATCTATTCTAAGAATGAAGAAGAGCATGAAGAACATTTGAGATTGGATTTGCAATTGCTAAGGGAGCATAAGTTGTATGCAAAGCTAAGCAAATGTGACTTTTATAAAAATAAAATTCATTATTTGGGTCACATTATTTCTGAGGAAGGAATATCAGTGGACCCCGAGAAGATTGAAGCCATCATGAATTGGCCAACTCCAAGAAATGTGATATATGTAAGATCTTTTATGGATCTTACTAGTTACTATAGGAGGTTCATTGAAGGATTCTCCAAAGTTGCACACCCAATTACTTCTTTGCAAAAGAAGAGAATAAAGTTTGAGTGGACACCAAAATGTGAAGAAAGCTTCCAGCTGTTGAAAAATATTCTCACAAGTGCTCCAATTCTAAAGATTGCATATCCGAAAAAATACTTTGTGGTATGCACAGATGCATGTAAGGATGGAATTTGAGGAGTTATTATGCAAGATAACCATGTGGTATGCTACGAGTCAAGGAAATTGAAAGAGCATGAGAAGAAATATGCTACCCATGATTTAGATCTTGCAACCATTGTGCACGCTTTGAATATATGTAGGCACTATTTAATGGGTAGAAAATTTGAGCTAAGGACAGACCATTGTGGTCTGAAATATTTGTTTGAGCATCCAACATTAAATTCTAAGCAAGCTAGATGGTTAGAATTCTTATGTGAGTTTGATTGCAACATCAAACACATAATGGGTAAAGAAAATAAGGTGGTTGATGCACTTAGTATAAAAGTACATGAAATGCATGTGGCATCCATTAGTACCTTCCAATCATATTTAAGGAAGCATATTGTTGACTGTATCATTGAAGATGAATTGTATGTGCAAATAAAGGACAAATTACAACAGCAGAATTTGGAAAAGAGGTATGAAGGTTACCATTTGGAGAATGACGGAATTCTCATTTATAAAAACAGAATTTGCATTCCTAAGGTGGCATATTTGAGAAGGATTTTTATGGATGAAATCCATAAAATTCCATATTCTAGTCACCCAGGATACCAAAAAACTGTTGCTACAGTGAGAAAGCAATATTTTTGGCCAGGAATGAGAAAGCACATTACCGAGTATATTTCTAAGTGTATGAAATGTCAGTAAGTAAAGGTTGAACATCAACACCTAGAAGATTTGTTGTAGCCTTTTCCAATTCTGGAATGGAAATGGGAAGTGATTTCCATGGATTTTATTACAGGTTTTCCAATGACTGTTAGGAAGCATGATTCCATCATGGTTGTGGTGGATAAATTATCAAAGGCATCACACTTTATATTGGTTAAATCTACGTATAAAACGGATTCCATTGCATATATTTTCATGAAGGAAATTTTCAAGTTACATGGATTTCCTAAAGCAATAATTTCAGACAGGGATACCAATTTTACTTCAAATTTCTGGAAAAAAAAATTGTTGATTTGGGTATGCAGCTGAACTTTAGTACCGCCTACCATCCACAAACAGATGGGCAAACAGAAAGAGTAAATCAGGTGCTTAAAGACATTCTACGCATGTATGTGATGGATAAACCATCCAAGTGGGAAGATTACCTACACTTGGTAGAGTTTCCATATAACAACGGGCGACAAGTATCATTGGGCATGAGTCCATTTGAAGTTTTTTATGGAAGGAGGTGTAGAACACCATTTACTTGGGATAATCTAGTGAACAGAATTGTACTTCAGCCAGAATTGCTTAAGGAATTTGAACAAGAGGTTGTAAAGATTAGGCAAAATTTAAAGGCAACCCAAGATAGATAGAAAATCTATGCGGATAAGAATCGAGTGCATAGAGAGTTTCATGTTGGGGATCATGTTTACCTTAGAGTGAGGCATGTATGATGTATATATTTTATTTTGACTGTTTGGTTGGATTTTATGATGATTCAGAATATATGTAAATATTATGTGCGTAAATAATAAAATGGTCCAAGAATGGTTGTGTAAAAAGCACCAAAGGGTCTATGATTCCACCAAAGGGGAAGAGGAAAGGGGGTCTATGGGAGACTAAATCATTGCTGCCAAGTTTCAACCTAAGAACTCACCCAAAATTATGTCAGGTGATGTGAATAAGCTAATTATCTCATTTTTTAATTATTTCCAATCATTAATGCATGTGTGAGATTGGTGGGAAAAGTCACCTCATGCAGTTATTGAATCATGGGACTAACTGCACTTTTGTAACGGTTCTATAATAATAGAAGTCAGTCTATAGCTTCCGGGAGTCCTTTCTTCTACTGTCAAAAGTTATGTCAGTTGTATTTTCACTATTTTCTCATAACCCTTGGAGTAAACCCTCATTCTCTCATTCTTTCATGCCGATCTACACTAGGCAAAGCTCTCCATTGTTGTCCATGAGCATACCATACTGTCCCTAACCCAGAAATTCGAATTTGGAGACTATGTTGCAGATTTGGAAGGGAAAAATGATGGTTGTAGGTGAGAAGAGAGGTTGGGAAAGCTAGGAACCCTTACCCATTGAGTTCTGCTGCTCGTAGGTGATTAAGAAGCCACAAATTAAGGCTACAGGTGGTTCTATAGCTATAGAAGCACATATCATATTGGAATTCTTCTATGCACACACTAGAAGCACCCAACAAGATGGATCGCCTAAGAGAACCATGGATCGGTGAAGGGGAAGCCTGATATAGAAGGGTGTTGTGTGGGGCAGGTATTGTGGAAGCCAAGGCTATGAAGGCTGAGTGAGACCCCTGTAGAGCTCTGTATGAGAATTTGGTTAAGTATAGAGAGCATAATGGGTTGTGGGATTAGAGAGAGAAGCATGTAGGTGTTTCCTTCGCCCCGGTGGCCTCATAGCCCAGCCACGGGGGCTTCACTAGAAAGCAATATAATACCACATTCATTCATATTGCGGTATTAAATATTCATGAAAACCTAAAAATTATATTGCTTATATATTAAGGGGCAAAGGGTTTTTTTAATTTAATGTAACAATACAAAAATACTTTGGGGTCTTTTTTATATGGGCAAGCTGACAAATATCCGCCAAATGGAGATGGTGGGATCATGGTCGGATGAGAAATCGGGTTGAGGCAAGGCTCGGGCTTAACGGTACGGAGGGAAATCGCGTCTTGAGGCATGCTTGAGGCCAGGGGTTTCATGGTGAAGTGGGTTTCCAGTCGATCATAGTTGAGAGACAGTGGTCATTGACAGCCAATTGTTACCAATAGCACTCAGCCAGTTGTCACCAATAGCCTTTGGAGACTCTAAGCCTCCAGGGCCTGTTATAGGCCCTCGATAGGACTTGGGGGATTGAATACCCAACCACTTGTGTCTATTACAAGCCTTGGGAGGTTAGTCAGTCTCCTAGAGCTTGTTACATGCCCTAGGGGCTTTGATACCTGGCCCACAACAGGCTTAGTTAGCGATTGGGGAACTACAACATGCAATCTAAATGTTGTACTATGTGAATTGGCTCTAGTGACATACAAGAAGTGATCTCCTATCTCTTCATTAGACCATTAGATGTTGCAAATAATAATGATATGTGGTTGAGTAATTGCATTGTGGGTGAAGTAATGTGCATCCACGATATACATCGAAAGAAGCAAGGTGCATTGTAGAATGCATGTGGGGTCATAAGAGGGGTATCATATCAATATACTAGGTAGAAATATAAAGGGATATAAAAAATGTTAATGAAAAAATTGATACATACAATATCTAATGAAAATAGGTGTTTTTTTAATTGGGAAGGCATATTGGGAGGGGGTTAAAAAAAACAATTTTGGATGGTATTTTTCATTATTTAGTGAAATTAGAGGGATTGTTTCATATGCCATGATCGAATGTGCTATGATAGTTGTTTATTGAGTGAAGTCCCTATGAGCCCAGCTTGGGGGTGGCCTCTCAACAAAAAGAGTATATGCTAGACAGAGTGCTTATGGTTGGGTGGAAAATCGCTCTTACACAGTCGGTTGCTTAGATTTGCGTTGGATAAAGATAAGTATTCTCATGCATTTAAATTTGAAATGTTTTTATTTGATGCTTGTAATGTTTATGCTTGTATTTGCATGTTAGATGTGTGTGGATAGATTTTAATTCCACTATGCATGTTTATTTACATTTCTACACACATTGTATATGTTGAAATTCATATTTTGGATTTGGGGCGAAATTTGAGAGCCCGAATTTAGCTAGCGTCCCCTCCCAATGGTCGGGAAGGGTGAGGGGTATGCTACACTCGCCGACTTCCTACCTCCAAGAAACTATGTTTCTTGGACCCCTGAGCCCAAAACTTGAATACAATTAGTCCAACCAGTTCAATGTTTCCCTAAAACAATGAGAAACATACCTCCTTTGTTGTTTCTCCAAAAATCATTCCTTCCATCCCTTTCCTCCCCCTTCTAATTTGTAAGTTCTCACCTCCCAAAAAAAATACTCTTTTCCTCCTCCTCAAGCCTTTTTGTCTTACTCCACCACCCCAAAACATTTATTTCCTTTCTTGTTTAGAATTCTCAATTATAATAAAATATTATATTCTTATGTACTTATTTTCTCAAGCAGTTCAATGGCATTAAGGTCAATTAAATTCAATTAAGTGAGTTGACTGCACATTCATTAATAATTATCGATATGTTCATTTAGGATCTTCATGAGACAGTGGATTAATTACTAGTCCCACTCACCATTTTAAACATTAAATAGGTTCGAATAAGATAATAATTTAATAGTTATTATTGTTGACCTTTCAAGTTGGTAGTGGTGGGTGTCTTAAATGTGTTATCCAATCTGGATCTGATGTCTTACATGGTAATAAATTAATAACAAATATTATTTTAATGCCATCCTATCTTATCTTGTTTGATCCAATTAAATAATTAAATATTCTTTTGTAACTTTTCATGAATGCTTCAGTCAATCCTATTAATAATTACTTAACTCAATAATTCATATAATAATTTAGTTGATCCACTATGGTTTATAGTAAAAGACAATTTTATCATTATTAATATTAATTAAATAATAATAATAATAATTAGTTATTAATAAATAATCATTATTATTATTTGTCTAATTGATAAGTACCCTAGTACCAACACAGTATTCTTGTATTTATAAACAAAGCACCCTTAAAGGTTTTAAATAACCATGATAAACAATTAAACAGTACAATTCTACTGATGCATATGGAACAGTATTTATGTTTATTCACAACAATTCTAATTGACGATACTTAATCAATTATTTATTACAATGTTCACATATGCTTAATAACTTAAACGTTCATTATCTGTATTGGATCAATGCACAATTAACTTAGTTATTCACAACAACTTATATGATTATTTAGCATGTCGAGTATTCGTATATCAATACTAGCGTACATGTGCAAAGAGTGCATGAGTGGTCAACCTATGAACATGTAGGATATGTACTATAAGAAACTGATAATAGATGAAGTAGTTTGCTAGTAGGGGTTAGATCAACATATTATCAATTTATTTTACTAAGAAGTGGTGAGCTTCTATGTCAACAAATGAAAATATTATTACAAGATTCTTAAGATCTACATTCATTCATCAAAAACTCATCAAGATCTAAAGCCATTTGAGAATTAAAATCATACATGATAATCAAAATTCAAATTCTTAAATGGTAGAAACTGGAATCAATTCATATTAAAACAATGAAGCGGTACATCCTTACCTGATGGATCTTGATGTGAATCCCTCCTCCATTGCCATGAGATTTCCTTCTTTCACCCTTGCTTTTGAAGAAATTGATCTTTTCCTCCTCCTTCAGAATCTCTCCAGCATTCCTTTGCTCTTCCTTTCTCCTTTTACAATGCCCCAAATTACTTTCTTATATAGCATTGAGAAGTGTGCTCTCAAGTTTCTTTTTTCAATATGGGATTGCTCATTTTCATTATTTTAGATCATTTTCACTCAAAAACCCACTTTTCCATAGTTTTTAGAATTTTTGCAAAACTTAGCATACTTTAAGCACAATTAATGCATTTTAATGCATTTCTCTTCACTTTTTTATTGGTGTAGCTTAGTTTTGGACCTTTTGTGAGTGGTTCAATCATTGAACTTGATCTCCTTAGGTTCTTACTTTCTTCACCTATTCCTTCCATTTATGGGAGAAGTGATTAGATCAGAGAGGATTTGTCTCTGAATGTACTTGTGTTATGTCTTCATGTTGCGGGCGCATAGTAAAAATATGCTTCTTCTGTCACATAACTAAGGGTGTTAATTTGATTGTTAACAGATGCCCCCTAATGTGTGAGGTCCGAAACAGAGCTAAGGGCCGAAATACATTACTGAAATTTATACTCTGTATACTGATACTCTTTATCGTTCAAAACAAGGATGAGGAAAGGAAAAACTCACGGCCGCATGATTGAGGATCACACCTGCAAAACATAGCAACTTATCAAATATATAATATCTTTCTAAGGTGGGCATACCCATGTTCAGCAGTAAACAAGCATGGCCACAAACAATACACATTGGATCCATGTCAAAAGTAAATTTTTCAAAAGTATAATCATGCACTTTGATGAGGGCGAGAACAAGGTCTTCATCGAACTTTTGACATGGTAGTCTAATCTTCCGCAGCTCGGGAAGTGCATCGATGAGTGATACAACTGTTTTTCTTAAGGTCTTCAATACTAACCGATGATAGTACGGGTTTATATCATGCAAATAAGTGATATAATGTCGAGCATAATAAAACACCATCTGATTACCGATCATTGATGTATACCGTTAACAGATGCAAAGAGACCCACCGATAATGATGATGGACTCTAAGGTACTGAGTACAAACTAACAAGTGTGAATAGATGTTCTGAAGTCGAACACTTGTAGAATCAAACAATCAGGGTTCATTGATGTATACCCACTGTCATTTGCAAGGAAACCTGCCACTAATGACTACAAGATCCAAGGTACTCTTGGGTTTCTAGATCCATGTCCTAGATGATGATTTGATGTCGATAGGAATAGATCCATCGGAAGAAGGGCATTAATGCATCCCTCATCAACCGATACGAAACAAAGATCAATAGTCTGATATAATTTGGTAGAACTGCAAGATCCAACACTGTATACTGACACAAGTAAGGCCGACATGAGTGGTTAGGAATATCTGAGGAATGGCCGACTCGGTTTGGACTTCCCTTGAACACATAACACGACGCAGAATGGACACTTGGCAACATAGGACTTTGAGTAACTGACCTTAATGAAATCCGCTAATGCCAGATGCATTAATGAAAGCTCCATTGGTGACGGGAAGGATAACCCATCGGTGGAGATCTGTTCAAAATACTGGTACAGTTTCCTAAGGAAAATGTAGATGGTGTACTGACAACGAATACAATATTATGTGCCATGTTCAAGGGCGACAAGGACTGACTGTTGTCGTTTTCTTCAGAGTTTATAATATGAAGTGATTCAAGTCTCTCCCTTTTTGGATTTTTGTGTTTTCCAATTTTTTTTAACCTTTTTCATTTATTAGCTTGAAAAAATAATAAAGCATGCTATGATACATTAGAGGAAATGAGTGTCTCAAGGGCATGCACCTAAATGTCAAGGGCATGGGTCAGGCCAAGACAAAGATCCGTATTGCAAACAAGGGCTAAGCTAGTTTTGTACACTCTTACATATGTTTCCTCCATGGGTATGGGTCAAATATACAGAAGCAATGGTTTATAGGCATCTTGTAACAGAAAGTGACTGCACAGGAAAATAAGCAACGAAGCAGTTTTCACGGATGTTCAAGTGGATATTTTAACACAAACTTATGTAAAATGACAAAAAAATGGGAGCCCATCAAGATATGGTCAAAAATGAATGAAAGAGAAATATGTGGTCTCAAACTCCAAGTCATGATGGGACTAATAGGGCTCTTGGACCCATAAGAATAACTCAGCATGGGCACCAAAATGGAAATGGGGTGCTAACTAGGGTGTCCCATGTTTGGTAGGCTCTTTTATCGAAATGGTGGAAAATACAGATATGAAGGGATGATCCACCAATTTCCAACAGGTTCGACCCTATGGCAAGTTTGGGTTGCAAAAGGTTCAAATGCATCTTCACAAAGGGATAGCCTAAACCTATATGCAGTCTTATAAATATACCAGATTAGATCGATGAACATGCAGATCATGCTCCTATACTTGAGTGGATTTAATCCAATTATGCTCCCAGTGGCCTCACAAAAGATGTCCTTAGGTGGGTGCAACCAAATGTTTACAACTTCAAAGGTATCTTCATTTGATGATAAAATGTAATCCAAGAAGTCATGTGAGCTGGGAGATCTCACAGCCCAAATGGGCCAGGTAACCGAATCATATTCCTCCATCAAGGGAAGATTTTGATCTGAATCTGCCAAAGTTATTTGAGTAGCTTGGTTTGAAAATTCTACGACAAATAGGGGTGATCCAAATGCTTGCCAACATTTAAATGACATTACACAAGCTGAGGTCCCTTCATCCACTATGGTTAGACAGATGTTCTTACCATGAGTCATTACTTTAATCTGAAAAGCAACTTCGGGAAGGATCCTACCTATTGAATGGTCTATGTCTGATGTGATCAAAGTCTCATTGAATGTATCAACAGCACCAATGGTATACAATAGTTCCTTTCTTTGCGCGGAATGATATTGCAATACCTCCAAGGCCAACATGGCACATGGTACTTCAACTAGGTCCTCAAGAACATTATCGTTCTGAGCAACTCGCGTGTTACTATTATGCATTGTTCTACGTAGAACACCTTTGGGGGGTATGGTACTAAGTCTATGGTTGGTTTCTCAATGTAGAGATAACCACTTGGTCATGATTCCCATTGATCCGATGTACTAGGAGAGACATCATAAGAATCGAGTCTTTCTTGAATGTTCATCTCATGATCACACATGAAGACATTGGCATAAGGATCATTGCCCCCTTGCGGGGGGGTTGGTTGGATGACCCTTGGCGAGGGTTCCGGTGTCAAAATAGTGGGTTGTTGTTTCCCACCGCATTGAAGCATGTTTGGTGCATCTATGTTTCCAGAGTTAGCATTTTGCTTACTCTTGTATTTCTTCTTCTTTTCCCTAAGGTCTTTGGACTCGACTGTAAGGATTTCAGAATTCTGGGAAGGATTAGCACTTTTCTTACCCTTGTACTTCTTCTTCTTTCCTCTTAGGTCTATGGATGAGACTGTGAGGATGTTATAATTGTTGGAAGGATTAGCAGGTTCCTACATTTCCTGGCCAGCTGTGGGTTGCAAATTCTGAATAGAAACGTGTCCCAAATGTGGGGTAATCTGTTCAAGATGGTTGACAGAATCCATCATACCATTGGCATGAGGTTCATGTGGCAACCTAGCTGGATCAAACACGGGTCTTGCAGGTTGGTTCCAAAAAGATTGGTTACTTTCTAGAACCGGACCACTCCATTGATGTGGTCCTTGGGCTTGAAAAGCATTCCAAGAGGGGTTACCTCCTTGTGGAGGTTGCATCCAAAAGGATTGGTTGTTGCATGGATGTTTCCCAGTCCATTGTGAACAAGGTTGCATGTATGGATTTCCCCCTTGCGGAGGTATGTTCCAATAAGGTTGGTTTTTTGGTGGAACATTACCACTCCCTGGCTGGTTGGGATTCATGGGTGGATTTCCCCCTTGCAGGGGTATGTTCCATGGAAATTGGTTACTTGGTGGAACATTACCACTCCATTGTTGGTTGGGATTCATGGGTGGATTTCTCCCTTGCGAGGGTGGGCCCCAATTAGATTGGTTACTAGTTGGAATTGGACCACTCCATTGATTGTTTTCTTGGTTTGGATATGCGTTCCAAGGTTTATTGCCTCCTTGCGGAGATGGCATCTAAAAAGATTGGTTATTTCCTAAATGTTGTCCATTCCATGGTGGAACAAGATGGATGGATGGATTGCCCCCTTACGGAGGTAGGCCCCAAAAATATTGGTTACTTTCTAAAATCTGACCAAACCATTGATTGTTTCCATGGATTAGATAATCATTCCAAGGTTGATTTCCTCCTTGCGAAGGTGATGCCCAAAAAGATTGGTTACTTCCTGGAACTTCCCCACTCCATTGTGGGATGTGATTGATAGGTGGATTGTTGCTAGGCATTGTGCTAGGATAAGTTAGAGGATAACCCCCCGGGGCATTTCCACTAATATGAGGAGCATAACCCCAATTGGCATAAATGTTCCATGGTTCATTGCTTCCTCCAAGAATATTACCATTCCATGGTGAAGGGTTGCCCCCAGAAGTAGAATTTGGACAAGTGTTAGGTATACCAAGAGGATTATGGTTTACTCCTTGTGTGTGTTGACCTTAATTAGTCGAATCATATGGAAAACCAATTTTTGGTAAGGCATACCCTTTAGTAGGGATTCCTGCAAACGAAGTGGATATACTTCCAGGATTGGAACCGGAAACTGTACCAACTGGCACTGAAGTGTTGGTTGAACTTGTGCTACTAACAGGTATACTAACTGTTGGGATTGATGTAGAGGCCAAATTGAAAGTATTGCTACCCCCAACAACTATTTGATGTTGCGACGATGTAGTCCCTTGTGCTCCTGATGAAGACATAGGATCACTTGTTGAATTTTGCATGTCATTCAAACTTTCAAAAAAAGGTTTGATATCACTCAGTGACTCACGGATAGTAAGTACAACTGGTTCTGAAAGATTCAACAAAGGTGGAATTACATGAGCATTTGTATAATTTTTCAATGTTTCAATTTCAACTAGAGTAAGATCAACTATGTATGTATTCAGTTCATGATGTGAAGATGAATTTTCAAGGTTTGTTTGATGTTGTTCTTCTCGAGTAATATTAATTGTATTTAAAATCAGTGTTGTTTCCAAATCATTAGGATGTGGTTTTTGTATTTATCTCTGCAATGTAGCAGGGCCTTCAATTTCTGGTGAATCACCTCGCTGCCACCTTGACTGGTGGATTGGTAGAGTAGCCACTTCTAAGAAGTTGATAAAAGGATGTGTTTAAAATGATGTTCTTAATCAAACAATCCTAAGGCAGTCTAGACTCAACAAAAATAAAAAGTGTCCACACAGTAAAAAGTCTTATAGATCCAAGCAAGCAAACTAATTTTCCAAAGAGACAAAGCTCAGTGAAAGGCTGAATTGGAGAGCCTTTCAAAACTAGTAGTTGGTGAGGGATGCTAGGCCTCATACAATTGCTAGCAGTGAAGGTATGAGAAACAGTTACAATAAGCTTCAATCGCTAGGGGTGCAAGCATTGGTTCCTGACCAATCACCATCCCAAGAGTAAAAGTTCCAAAGTCTGTCTTAGGTGTAGCAAGTGTGTCCCACTCACAATAACCTATGTGATATCCAGGAATAACCACTAAAGTTACCACTTCACAATCGACGGTCGGGTGGAACATTTGTAAGTCGATGACAACTCTCATAACCAGGAACTCTATAAACAGTGATGTCGCCCCGAGGACTTGTCACTAAACATAGAATCCCCTCGATAAGCTCATGTCCCACTAAATAAGCAAAAGGGGGGAACCACCCTTACTTATCCAGATTGACCTCGCGCTTGACGCATGTTTCAAAAGTGCTTTCCTGACAAGCATTTTTGCTACTAATGGATTTACTCTCTTTAATTAATGCTAGTTTCAAAGTTTTGCAGCCCAGGAGTGTTAACTCTCCAAACCTAATCTAGGGCACTAACCTAAACTTGTTGATGATATGAAAATCAAAAGTTTGTCAATTTTAGATTAAGCGCCAATTTTAAGGGTAGTTTGCTTAGTTTCAGGAGTGAAAATGAAAATGGTGGTGTTTTGACTCGAAAACAAGAAAATGAACCAAACAATGCAAAATGCTCACTACTCTACCTTTCAATTCGATGAATATTCTAAATTAAGGGAGAGTTAGAGGTTCACAAGTTTCTTTCAGATATGCAAAATTTCTGGTAGATTGTGTATGTTCATGCACAGTTTTTTCTGAAATATGGATAATAATTGATGTTTAAAGACCAATGTAACCCAAACAGGTATCTCAAGTAAACACGAATCTAATTCTATTACACGGGGGATCCCTGTTTCTCATTCACAAGATCGCCATAATTCCCAAGTGAAGAGGATACGCAGAGCCCTTTTGAATGCTTATGAATTAAATTCTAAATTGTTACAAGTGAGATCCACTTTCTCATTCACAAGATCGCCATAAGGCCCAAGTGAAGAGGATACGGTGGCTCAAAAAACTGTATGCAAAAATTAAATCTACTCTATTACAAGTGAGATCCACTTTCTCATTAACAAGGTCGCCATAAGGTGCGAGTAAAGATGATACAGTGGCTCGATATAAGATGCTTTGAAAAAATCAACTCCTAAACTATTACAAGTGAGATCCACAAAGTGCAAGTGAAGAGGATACGGTGCCTCATACACAATATATCTCAAGAAAACTGAACTCTAAACATGCAACTCTCTCTAATTGTGCATGAAAATCATGAAAATATTCTATCTCAAAAACAAAATGTAACTAATTAAAGTTTATTTTTGTTTTTTGGAAATAAATTACTCTCAAACTATATCAACATGTGATGTTCCAAGTGTTTTTCAAATTCAAATGTGTGTGAAAGTTTCTTCAAATGTGTATGGTTATTCTTTGGTTTAAAGTTTCCAATCAGCATATGCTTGAGGTCTGAAATATTAAATGTCCTTTAAGATGTTTTTAATGAACAATTCTTTAATGTGTTTGGAAGACTTGTAGCCATGTAAAATAGACACTAATGTGAGTTTAAGATCAGTCCCTAAATATAAAAACAGGGATCCATCATCAAATGTGGTTGTAAACAAGTAGATCTACTATCAATTGAAAGAAAGATTGAAAATTTATGACAATTTGGAGCAATTTTAAAGGTGTTTGGAAGTGAATTCCAATTGTAAATATCTTGATCCAAATGGTGCAAAACTTGTCTAAATTTTCAAGAGGAGTAGCACATTGATCTCAAGCTACAAATAAGACCTTAAGTAAGTGTGCCAATGTGATAAAAATCAGGTCTCCAAACAGATCCAAAAGATAAAGAGATCTCCAAAAACTAGTGTATGATTGCAAGATTGAATTAATATGTTTGGAAGGTAGGTTGGTTGCAAACATGTAAAGGAGACACTAATGCAAGTAATGATAAGTCCTAAATGTATCAAGACGGGGATCTAACTTCAAATATATCTTTAATTAACTAGATCCATTACAACTTTGAAGGAGATTTGAAAAGAGATAACAATTTGTAGAATTTTAACACTGTTTTGGAAGTGGATTCCAATTGAAAAGATGTGATCCAAATTGTGTAAATATTTTCTACACTCTTCAAACAAGTAACCTAATGATATTTAGGAAGAAATAGAAGCTTTAATGAAGTCTGCAAATGCACAAACAAGGCCTCCAAAACAAGGATTTCACAAACTAGTTTAAGGAGCTGCAAATTGAAAACAAAAAAATGTAGATCTTTTAAACCAAAAAGATAAGCAACGGAAGGATCAAAAAGGAGTAAAGAAGGTTGGATATTCACCCTAAGAGGTCCCTAAGCCAATCCATACAGCCATACAACATCAAATGAGCAAAGGTAAGGGAGTTTGATGCCTCCAAAATAGATCCCAAAACAAAATTGAAATTTGGAGCAGATTTAAAGGTGAATGGAAGAGGGTTCCAAAAGTAAATATCTAGATCCAAATGATGCAAAGAATTTCAACACTTATCAAAGCAGTGAGAGGCTGATCATAAGCAGAAAAATAAGCTTCTAAACAGGTCTACAAACATACATATCAATCCTTCCAATAGGTTCAAACTTCAAGAGATCTCATCACACATTTCAGCATATGCACATTTATGAAGCAAAACAGAATTGAAATTTTCACCAAATATATGAGCAAAGGAGGGATCTGATCTGATCAAAGGAGGATGGAAATTCAAGTTAATTAGCTCCTAAACCAAAGCATACAATAGCACCACTCCAAAGGAAGCAAAACCAAGCATTAAAGGCAGCAAAATACACAAAAACGGGCTCTATAATGCACACAAAACAAACGAGATCTAGAATGCAGAAAAACGAGATCTAGAATGGTTTTTTGAAGTATTTGTTGAATAGAGAGTGTGGGGAGGCCGGTTTGGACCTTCCCTTGCTAAATCGAAGTTTCTTGTAGTGATCTTTAAGCTGAAAATTAGTAGATCTGAAGGATGGAAATCACCAAAATATGAACAAAAATTCTGAAATATCAAGAAATTTCAAGCCACGGAGTCGCCAATCTGATAATAGATGAAATAGTTTGCTAGTAGGGGTTAGATCAGCATATTATCAACCTATTTTACTAATAAATGGTGAGCTTCTATGTCAGCAAATGAAAATATTATTACAAGATTCTTAAGATCTACATTCATTCATCAAAAATTCATTAAAATCTAAAGCCATTTGAGAATTAAAATCATACATGATAAGCAAAATTCAAACTCTTAAATGGTAGAAACTTGAATCAATTCATATTAAAACAATGAAAAGGTACATCCTTACCATGAATCTTGGTGTGAATCCCTCCTCCATTTCCATGAGCTTTCCTTCCTTCACCCTTGCTTTTGAAGAAATTGAGTTTTTCCTCCTCCTTCAGAATCTCTCCAACATGCCTTTGCTCTTCATTTCTCCTTTTACAATGCCCCAAATGCCTTTCTTATATATCATTGGGAAGTGTGCTCTCAAGTTTCTCTTTTCAATATGGGATTGTTCATTTTCATTATTTTAGATCATTTTCACTCAAAAATCCACTTTTCCATAGTTTTTAGGCTTTTTGCACAACTTAGCATACTTTAAGCACAATTAATGCATTTTAATGCATTTCTCTTCACTTTTTGATTGGTGTAGCTTAGTTTTGGACCTTTTGTGAGAAGTTCAATCACTAAACTTGATCTCCTTAGGTTCTTACTTTCTTCAACTGATCCTTCCATTTATGGGAGAAGTGATTAGATCATAGAGGATTTGTCTCTGAATGTACTTGTGTTATGTCTTCATGTTGCGGGCGCATAGTAAAAATATGCTTCTTCTGTCACATGACTAAGGGTGTTAATTTGATTGTTAACATAAACATCATTTCGCATATGCATACCTACTAACTAATAATAATAATCTTCCAGACAGGTAGAGAAGCATACATATAACATAATTACTTTAGCATCATTAGTTATTGTAACAGTTAACCATTTAAGATTTCATATCATTATCTTTATGTTTACATTAGTTTAAACAGTCAATTACAAGGAAGGGTACCTACTACCACTAACTCAAATCATAATAATCTATGACACAAACATAATATATTGAGTTACATCACAAGAATCAAACCAAGGTTTTAACACACACAGTTAATTAAGTTCCCTCTAAAACTTCCATGGAATTCCTATCTACCTACTACCTTCTATCTAATTCAAAACTAAATTCCACATCCTATCCTTCCTCTGTTGGACTACCCTAGAGCATCAACTACATGACCTAACTCCAGTTAGAACCCATAAGCGGAAGTATCGACTACATCGACCAAGCTTCCCCAGCAAGCACCCACTAGTCATCTTCACACACCTTGGGGAGCGCGTCATAGCGCACCCCTACCGTGACTCCAAGTTTTGGAGGATAAACGGTGGGTAATGCCTCCACCCCTCCTATGGAACAAGGGACTATGTCTACATCAACATAGCGACTGTGTTGCGACTATTGTACTCAGGTTTTGTCATCGAATAACCAATTTGGGCAGTTGAGTTTCTTAAAACCTAACACCTGCCCACACATCATGATAATAACACAATACTCATGCTAAACAATAATGCATCACTTGCATACCATTTATCTTTCAGAATTCATGTCCCATAGGTACTCCCACCTCGCAGGATCAAGCTACCACTTAGCTCTTTTAACCTGTAGAATAGTCTCCAAACACAAGATCGAGAATATCGTGCAATCATTGACATGTATATACATTTCATTACTAATGAACAATAATGCAAATCATTTTTCTATGTACCATGCAATGGGCACCTGCTAACTAGTAGCAGCAGTTTCAATAGAAATAAATAACAAACTAATCTAAACTATATTAAACATGGATCTATGTGAAGTAAATAAACAAACAATGAAAATATTATAAAAGACAAGAACAAGAAATAGAATAAAGAATAACTTTGTATTAAGAATAAGGACAAGCAAGTGCTTGCAATGGTAATACCTCCAAGTGGTGAAGATTGTTGAGTAGCTCCAAGGGTGAGCAGCTTCAAACTACAAAGGTCCCTTCTCCAAGGTAGCTACAATAGCCAAAAGCTCATGGGAGATTTTGGCAGCATGAGGATAGGATGATGGATGGATGAAAAGTGAGGAGCCCCTACCACCTTTTTATAGTTTTTGGTGGTGGGGAATACCATTATGGTTTTTGAAGAAACCAATGGTATTGACCAACATGGTTTAGGTACCTTTTTCCTCCTTTTTCCTTTTTTGAATATTTTTAATATTTTTATTCCCTTTTTAATATTTTTGAGAATTTTGGACCATTTTTTAGGGTTTTTTATGTTTTTTGAGCAAAAATATTCATTTTGAGTGGAAAAAGGGGTGTATTAAGGTCTTTTGGTGACCTTTTGGTGGCTTTAGAGGCTCAAATGGTGGAAAAGTGGACAAATGGGTCATGTGAATAAGGAAATGAGCTAGTGAGCAATTTTTGGGTGTTAACAGATTGCCCCCTGATGTGTGAGGGCAGGAGCTCATTGTATGGCCAATAGACATCATAGTTCTTTTGTCTTTTTTCTGGGGTTTGGGGAGGAGAAGAGACCGATTGGAGACTGGATCCACGGCCCTTGGAAGCTGCAAAAATAAACAATATTACATGGTCTCAATATGAATGAGGAATAATCTCTGATAATGGACGAGGCAGGCATACCCATGCTTGTATCAAGACATAACAATTAGTCCCAAGAAGGGGGACCTGAAAAATACATAAAAATTTGTTGGTACATCATAATGGTCCAGAGGGGACATCATTTTGGGATGTAATCATGATCATAACATGACTGATCTCAATAACTGATACACTAGAATAAAGCAACAACCGTTCTGAATAAGGTCTCAGAAGGGTTGAAGAACTGCTGAAACTGAAGGTGTCCAACATCTGTAGGGACTCAATGACTATGAGCCATCTCTTGGAAGTATGTGTAACTGTATACTCAAGGGAGCATAAAACTGGGGTACATCTGAATACTGTCGCCATGCGCAACCCGGATATCTATAGAAAAAATGTGGCTGATTGTTTCCATAAGTAGACTCTCAAATGTGAAAGAGTCAGGTGGTATCCGGGGTCTTGAACAAATAACTGAACGGACCAATACCCTGTGCAAGTCTCAACGATGCGATCAAGGTGTTGAAGTCGAGCATGTGAGAAACAACCATTTGGAGAGGCACTGAGGACTCTTCTCGAAATGATTCGTAGGCACTCATCATAAATGGTGATGAGTCCAAGACACAGGGACCTCTAGGTCTATCCTCTGGAATAAATTTGTTTGTCGTTGACAGAGGGAGACCAACAACTAATAGGCAATGATGTTTCCTTGATAGGAGCACGAGGTGTAGAGCTTAAGTGTGGTAGTACTGATGGTAGGACTGACATACTTGTGGGGATGGGAAGTAACTGGGGTCATATAGTGGGTAGACTCAAACTTCCTTTGTTCAGAGCATGATGACATGGTTGACCTGGCAGCGTAGGGAACTAACTTGTAGGTGTGGGGATCATAGCTTTTAAGGACTGAAGGGTATGTATTGACTCTGGGGGGGTCAAGCTGATGGGTGCTGTTGAAGGATTCTCAGGGTGACATACTGCAGAATACTCTGAACAAAGGCGACCAAAAGGGGGAAGCTGCCATATGAGTAGACGTGATCTGTTGTGGCACCGAGAAGCACCATTGGGTCCTTCTTCGTAGTTTTAATGAGCTCCAAGAAGGGATAAAAGTGTGCTCTGAAATGGTACTGTCCTGTGGATTTTGTGAGCCCAAGACTATTCGTGCTCATTGGTGCTTTCATTTTTAAGGAGTCTGAAAACGATAAGAAGACTCTGCAGTGGTTATGATTAATGTCCTGTTTGTTTTACGAGCCCAGGATGGTGATTGCTCGTGGTCTCTTTCATGTTTAGAGAGTCTGAAAGCGGTAGGTGGACTCCATTGGTGTTCTTTTTCGTAAGTTAGTATCTAAGGCCAGAAAAAGCATAAAATGATGCAAATGGAGAACTCTTCTAGTCGATGTGACTAAAGTATTCCTTTTTCGTAATTAGTCTACAAGGTCCAGAAAAGAGGTAAACTTATACCAGGTAGACGCCCTTTCAGATACGTTTAGCGAGCATGAAAGGAAGCAAGGTTGCTCGGCAATCTTTTCATTGTTTTAGGAGTCAGAAAAGAGCTTAACAGAAACTCCCTAAGTGCCTTTTTCGTAAAGGGGATTGCTCGGCCCGAAAAAGGGGTAAAATTATACCAAACAAAAAGGGATTGATGAGAGCAAGAAAAGGTCTTAAGCATCATCATGAGTGCGGAATACTAAATCCGGTGACATAAAGATTGTCAAAAAGGGGGGCAACGGCCAATGTGGCATGCAAACCGAGGTGATGAGTGGCACTTTGAAAAAATGCCCAAAAATTATGGGGTGAGAGCGATAAATTATCTCAAGCATCATCACAAGCGCAGAAAACTGAATCCAGCGATATAAGACATGTCATAAACGGACGACGGTCGATGTGGCACGCAAACCGAGGCGACGAGGGGGCATGGGAAAAAATGCCCAAAAATATGGGCGTGAGAGCAAGAAATGATCTCAAGCATCGTCACGAGCGTGGAAAACTGAATCCGACGATATATGATTTGTCAAAAACGGACGACGATCGATGTGGCACGCAAACCGAGGCGACAAGGGGGCATGGGAAAAAATGCCCGACAAATCTGGGCGTGAGAGCGAGAAATGATCTCAAGCATCATCACGAGCGTGGAAAACTGAATCTGACGATATAAGGTTCGTAAAAAATGGACGACGGCCGATGTGGCACGCAAACCGAGGCAACGAGGGCATGAAAAAATGGTCAAAAAATGGACCTGGTGAAAACAGGAAAAGGAAAGAACTGTCATGAAGTTCAGTAATGGACAGTGGTGTCCATCCGTTTTACTATGGGTAAAATTGCTTGAGGTACAACCCGTTGCGTGGGTTGCGGAGGGAGTTGCCTTCTGATTCCAACGGTACCAACGGTTTGAGAAACGGACGTCGTATGACATCGGAATGGTTGTTTGAAAAATGGTGGAATCTCTATAAATAGGGCGTGGGGCCCATATGATGTGTCATTGTTACATGTGAGTTTGGCAGAGCAGTCAGAGCTCTTTCTTGATTTTCGGGAGATTTCACCGTTGGTTTTCGATTCCGCGAGTTTCAGGTAACTCTATTTGCCTTAGCCTTTTCAATTATGTCCTTTTTGGTTAGCGGCGGGCCCCCGAAGGCCGCGAAATTCTATGTTGGCCTTCCAACGTGGAATATCGCGGGTTTCGGTTCTTTTTCCGCGATGGACATCGCGGGTTTGAGGCTGACAGTCACGATGTTCATCGCGATTGTCAGTTTGAAAGTCGCGATGTTCATCGCTAGTATGGGGGAGACAGTCGTGATGTTCATCGCGACTGTCTGGCCAATACCCGCGATGTTCATCGCGGGTTTTTGTATAGAAGCCACGATGATCATCGCAGCTTTTGATGGAAAAGCCGCGATGATAATTTAGAAAAAAAAAATTCTATGGTGCTAAAAATTTCTTTGTTTTTTGGCAGGATGCTGAGGAGACCATTGACGTCATAGAGAGAGCGAGAGATGGAGGAAGATCTGATGGTCCAGATTCATACAGATCAGGGGGTTCAGCAAGCTTTGGCAGTGGGTGGACTACTAAAGTTCGCTCATATTCCACCAATGCATTCAGTAGGACCCCTACTGAACAAGTTGGTGAGTTGGTGGGTACCTGCAGAGGGTGCCTTTGTTGTTGGGGGTGAGAGGTTGGAGATCACCCTCACAGATGTTTATTTTCTTACTGGTTTACCTCACTTAGGGGAGGTGGGGGATCTTCTGCTGAGGATCCCGGCAGGTGTTGACATGGAGGATCTCCTGGATACTTTCTGTGTCGCTGGGGCGATTGTGCATAACAGCGCGCTGAGTCTGAGATCACTGCGAGAGTGGGACATGCGCGTTGTCGGGGCTTGTGTTCTGCGGGTGTTGGGTGCCACGGTGCCACATCGTTTGTCAGGGGGACAAACGATGATGGTGGATTCTGTGTTGAGGGGGACTTATTATGCATGGGGTCAGATGTTTTTAGCTGGTGTCCGGAGAGATCTAGACAAGGTCAGTCGGGAGGGGGGAGAGTTCTGCTATGCCTCCTTTCTGTGTTCTTTTTTCTTTGAGTGGGTACCAACTTTGCGGCCATGGGTGCCCATTCGTGATGGTTTGGTGAGCGAGCCGCGGATGGTGCGGTGGGGGCAGATGATGCCTCGCGGTGGTGGTGGTATCCACGGGTTCTTCTCGCAGGAGATGTACGAGCAGTGGGAGCAGATCCCTCTGTTGCTTGAGGACTATCCATATGCTGGTATGGATTACCGAAGAGATCCGGAGATGCCTTGAACCCAGGGACAGGCCTGGGGTTTAGATGGTATGTTTTGTTCTCTACTATATCATGTGTTTCTAGATTTATTGGTTATGATTATAGTTAGATATGTATATGATGGTTTATTTGCATTGTGCAGATGTTGGTCCTGTTCCACCAGCTGACTATGTGGCGCGCAGGGGACGGGCGATGGTGGTTTCTCCACCTCCGGCAGCTATACCGCCTCCACATGGTCAAGGATTTGGGGCTCGTGGTCGAGGGGATGGCCCTCGAGATGATGCTTTCGCTGGTGTCCAAGAGACACTGGATATGATTCTATTAGGATTCCCAAAGGATGGGTGGAGGGATCTGGATCGGGACATCGTCGAGTGATGTTTCGAGGCGCCTCGTGAGTGGCGCTCGATCTTGCTGAGAGCGGCAGTGATGGCGGCCGACTTGAGGGATAGGGATCGACGGGATCAGGCAGGGCCGGCAGAGGGCAGGATTCATTTACGGGATGATCCAACGGGGCCGGAGGAGAGGCGAGTCCGGGCTCGGCATGATCCGGCGGGACCAGCGGAGGAGGCGCCAGAGGAGCCTAGAGACCGTGATGATTAGATGATATGTATTTTCCCCCAAATGCTGATGAGCATATGGGGAAGCTATTTTTTGTACGGCTGATGTATTTTTGTATATTGGGTGCTGAGGGCACCTATGACATATTTTGATATATATATATATATGATGTTGGTATATAGTTGTGTATGCACATGGATGCATTCATTGTCTTTTTGTTTGCCCGTGGAGGCATGTTTGGTTTTCTGTATGCCCGTGGAGGCACATGTTATGCACGTGGATGCAACATTTTGATTTTTTGTATATGCCCGTGGAGGCACATGTTATGCACGTGGATGCACATTTTGTTTTGGTATATGCCCGTGGAGGCACATGTTATGGATGCATTTTCTTTATGAAATGATTTGATTGGTGTGCTAGTCAAGTACGTTGTTGGCCATATGGTCTGCTACACTATTGAGGTTTCTTGGGACATGTGTGAATGAAATGGATTCAAACTGTCGAATCATTTGTTTAGTGCGCAAAAATTTTCTGAAAAGACAGGGATCGCATACCTGGTAATCATTGTTGAGCTAGGAAACAAGGATTTGTGAGTCCAAGAAAACGTTAAGGTGATGTATGCTCATTTGGAGAGCTGCGGCCAGGAGACCGGTCACAGCATCATATTCAGATTGGTTGTTGGTGGCAGCACCTAAACACACTCCATCGATGTGGATCAACTCATGTGAAGGGGAGTATATTACCCAAGTTGTGGAGGCCAGATTTGGGGACCAACGGCTTGCACCATCGGCAAAACTGACGTAGCAAAGTGGAACATGTGTGTGAAAGGGATAAATGGCAGGGGCCGACCGGATAGAGGGGTATCCAGTGGAAATCGTGTAAATGGTATTAATTTCTTCCAAGGAGGAAGATGGTGGGGGATGAATGGGTCGCTGTTGCTGACGAACGGGGGGGACATCATGCCATGTGTCAATTTGGTGCTCTATAATGGCGGTGTCAAGACCATGCATTTCGGTATAGGACCAAGCAAAGACATCGCGGAATTCTTGGAACAGTTTTTTGAATTCTCCAATCTCATGCTCACTACAGGAGGCTCTTAATGTAATGATTTCAAGGGCATCAGGTAGGTCAACGATATCGATGTGGAGGATGGGTGAGATATTGGCCATGTTACCTTCCTCAAAGGCATCAGGAGTAGGAATATGATCCTTAAACCAGTCGACTTTAGTAGGAGGGAAATCTTTGGACTCAACCGCGAATTGGGTAGCGGTGTTGGATGAGGTCTCTTCTGGGAGGAAGTATGAACGATGGTGCCTATCTTCCCAGGGGTAATCAGGGGCAGTAAGAGCCTCTAGAATCTCCTCATCTTTGCGGAAACGTTGAGTGGTCAAATCGGTTGACGAGGTAGTAGTAGTCGAAGAGATCATATAAACGGTGTTAATCTCTCCGGATGAGGATGATACGGGAGGGTAGATTTCCTCGATGAGGGGAGGAGATATTTATAATTCGACGTTATTCAACTCGTACAACGCTGCCCTGTAATCTGGGATATCAGGACAGTGATGTGAGTAATGGCCGTAAATACCGCATATCACACAAGGGTGGTTGGTACGCAGTGATTTGTCACGAGTCTTAGGGTTTGAGTTGATTTTGACAACCTGGATGTTGGGGTCGTCGTCAAGCATTTGCATGTGTTCCTGTAATGCAGGTAACTATGGACATTGATGAGTTGGATGGCCTAACTCATCACACAACGCGCATTTAGGAGGAGCACGGAACACGGGGGGAGGTTTAACTGCTTTGGGTGGGGGTACCGCAGTGTATGGTTGTGGGCCTCTGCCCCCAGTGGACCTGATGAGAGGAGGGGGATTTGTATATGACGAAGGGGTATTGATACCGGGAGGTGGTTGAGTAGAAGTGACAATGGGTTGTACCGGTTGCAGGATGACATTTGGTGTTGGCGGGGGAACTGGAGGGGAAATATACCATACAGGTAATCCCAATGTTAACCCGGGGAGACTAAGGGTAGCCATAACCGGGGCGCTTACTACGCCTGTGGGAGGAAATGGAAAGGGGATTGTGTGGATGGGTGTAACACCAATGTGAATAGGGACCAATGGTGGTTTAGGTAACAAGGATGGTTGATTGTTGGGTGTTTGTTCATTGTGTGAAAGAGTACAGAGGTCAGGGACGTGGGTCTCCGGTGACGGTGGTGGAATAGATTGGAATGTAGAAGTCATCGGTGCATCGAAGTAAAGTCCGGGTCCCATGGAGGAAACAAACGAGGTAGTTGCACCACAAACAGGTTGTTCAACCATAGGGAGAACATTTTCAGGTGTAGCGGGGCCTTAGGATCGTAATAGGTGAGTTGGTCGACCTTGACCACGCATCCGTCATGAGGGAACATCATGGTACGAAAAACGAATGAGGCAACAGCCCGCATGGCATACATGTAGCTGCGGCCAAGTAAAAGGTTATAGTCAAGTTGGGCATTGATGACCTCTATGTCAATGAGCACGGTTTTACCAGCCAGTTGGACGGGGACATTAGCTAAGAGACCTTGGGGTTGAGCCGAACAGCCGTCGTAGGCTCGCAACGCAGTGGTGGACTGCTGGAGAGTAGGGGATCCCAATTTCTGCCAAACGAATGTGGACATAACGCATGTAGAGGCACCTTCATCGATAATGCACCGATGGATGACAAGATTCCGAACGGAAACGGAAACTTGGAATGCTAAAGTGGAAGGCAAACGTGGTTTGGACTGGTCTGAATCGAATGCCATCAGTTGTGAATCATTGGGGTCAATAGCGCCAATGGCAGAGAGCAAAATATTGCGCTGTGAAGGACAGTTTTTTAAGACTTCTAAAGTAGACATGGCTGCGGGAGACTGGGCTAAGTCATCTACAATGCTGTAATTCAACGCAGCACGAGCATTGGGATTATTGTTGATGCGACGAAGTGGGAAGCAAGGTGCTTTAGAAGCGCCATCGAGTGGAGCCGGAGGTATACGTAACGTCTGATTCGTGGGATGAACATTAGTGTTCTTGTCGGCGGGAGGGGCTTCAGGGGTGGAGCCATATTGGTTCCGGCGGGTTTGGAGGTTGGCATCTGCGGATGACATCATTAACAAGTGGTGGGTATCTGAATCGAACATGGGTTGATGAGGAGCGGCATAAGTGATTTGTTGTGGTGGCGCGTTGCCCTGAGGGGGAGCTAACGGCTGAGTGTTCACTATGCCTTGGGTTGGAAAGGGGTTTTGCAGCACCAAAGGTTGATGTTTTGGTGGTGGAGGGTTGGGTGGCGCCTGAGAAGCCGCTTGTCCTTGACGATGGGCATCGTTAGTCCAGAGTTGTCGAGCTCGCTCCAAATGTGGGCAAGCATGTATGTAATGGCCATAGACCCCACATATAGAACAAGGGTGGTTTGTTCTGAGGTTATTGTTTTTAGGCTGCTTGGGATGACGATCCGGATTCTAGTTGGGAGGAGCAGCGTTGTTATTATGCGGAGGATTGGGAGGTGGAGGACCTTGATGTTGTTGTTGGTTGTTGCTGCGGTTACGTCCTCTTCCACATTTTTGTTGTCCACCCTAGTTGCGCTGGTTGTTTTGGTGCTGGGGCTGATTGTGTTGTGTGTACACTTGCCCTTGAGCAGCGGGAGGATTTTGGTTTGCCACAGGTGCGGGAGCAGGTTGTGGTGGATAATAAGCTGGTGGGGCTGGAGGTGGTCCAGTTACCTGTTGGGGTTGTTGGTAACCTTGAGCTATTGGAGGTGTTGGGTTAGCTGTTGTAGCTTGCTGTGGGTAATACATTGGTTGAGGTGCGACTGGGGGGACGTATGCAGGTGGTGCAGAACCAAAGCACTGAGGTGGACATGAAGGTCCGTGGGTATGGTGGTGATGTGCCATGGGAGCATATGAATTGGTTGCTCCAGATTGAGATGTAGCCCGCAAAAGGTCGGGGACATGGCTAGGATGTGCAATGGAAAAGGGTTGGGGATGCGAGACCATACGACCAATGATGCCATCTGCGGCATGGGATGCCCCCGGTGCATCGTGTTGGGATGAATCGCCCCGAGGGGCGTCTGGTATAATGGTATACAGATAACCTGACTGGGTGTAAATGAGGTCAAATTGTTGGGCTTTGAGGATGGCCTCTTCTTCAGACTGGGGTCGCTCGGATGCCACATCCTTGGCAATGAGAGGGAGGAGGAATTTTAGAAACCAATCTAAGAAGATACGGTCGTCTAACTTGATTATGCAGAGGCTTCGGCGTCGACGCCACTCATGAATGTGGTCAGTGATGTGGGTGGTTGTGTTCTGTCTGCAAGACAGTAGGATCTAGACTCCCGCATCATAGCGGACAGGTAACTGAAAGAACTGCAGGAAGGTCGAGGCAAGGGAGGTAAAGGTGGCATGGGTCCCAAGGGGCTACTCAATATACCACTTAGCTGCAGAGCCAGTGAAGGTGCGCTGTAACAGACGGAGGCGGACAGAGTCATCCACTATGGAGTTGGAGGAACACCATAGATGGAAGGACATAATATGGTTCTAGGGGTCCTCACCTGCCTTTCCCTCAAACTTAGGGATGTCGGAGGGGATTTTGGTGGGCATGTGAGGCCACGCAGGGTCGTGTCTGATAGGATCGTTGGTTAGCCTGGCTAAGTCTGGTAAGTTCAGACTCGCCATGTAAGGTAAACTAGCCGATGGATGTGTTGTAGTGACTGGGACATGACTATTCATGGTGGCATGATGTAGTGGTCCAGTAGCCCCTAAGGGTATGCTAGGTATTGAAGGTATGTGTCCTCCAACTGCTGCAGTCTGGTATGGGCCAGCGTTTCCAAGTGCAACATGGGTTACACTAGGGTTAGGAATAGTACTAGGGATTCCTGGGATCTGGGTTGTGGTAATGAGAGGGGGTGTGACCCCTATGTTTGGCATACCCATAATAGGAGGTAGTCCTGTGTTGGGCATTCCTAAAGGTGGAGTATCCCCCATATTAGGCATACCTAGGGGGGTGGCTGTTGCCATGGATGGCACTGCAGTAGAAGGGTTCGTGGATGTATCTCCTATGGTACTGGTAAAAAGTGGGTCGAATTGTGTTCCAGCCATAAAGTTGGTTGGGAATAACGCAGTAGGGTTTTCGGATTCTGCCTCAAAATCAGATGTGAAGTGAGGCATGTAAGAATCGGATGACTGTATGTTTGGCCGTTGACGTGTCGAGTCAAGGGATAAGGCTCGACGTCGGTGACGTGGAGAGCCAAGTAGACTGAAATCTGGGGGTTCGCCCTGAAGACGACGAGATCATCTAAAATTCTCAATGGTGAGAAAAATGTTTTTGTGTAAAAATATTTAGTGTAAGATGGTAATGTATAAAAAACTCGAAACCCTAATGACACCAAGGGTGCAAAAAGGGGAGTGAAAATAAAGGCTCTCAGGCCAAAAAAATCAACCTCAAAAAGGCACTTATTATAGCAGCTGTGCTATAATAAGTGGAGGGATGCAACAAAAATGGTCAGAGTACCAACAGGCAAACAGCTTCTAGAAAAAAGAGGTGCTACTAGACCAAAGGTGGATTGTATCATGCAAACACCTAACTAGAAGTATTGTGAGTCAACAAACGATATTCTCTGCAAGGTGATGAAATCCAAGTCAGACAATATTGAGTGTTGAAACAACGGCTAGATATCCCCCTACCGGGAGGGACACCGAGTAATCAATCCTAAAGAATGGCAACTAGGATACTTCGTTCATGACACGTTCAGAAAAGGTAAATCTGATGTTTGGTCCTTTTACCGCAATACCCCCATACAGGGATATCCCGAGAACTGCGAATGGTAGCCTTCGGTTACTGAATGGATTTCGGTATTCCACTCAGGCTTCCGGAACCATCCTCGCGACTTCAACCCTCCTAGGGGAGAGGCCCTCTGATAAACTGGTTGTGACCGTGCCAAAAAATACTAGGAGATTTTGGTTCCCTAATGGATAATAGCTATGTCTCAAATGTAATAACTAAGGGGTGTTATTGGAACACCTATCCCCTCAATTCTACCTAACTACAAAGTTCTTTTAAGTGCTCCCCAAGTGGGGTTAAAAGTTGGTTGAAGTTATGGTAAATTTTAAGGCTCAGTTTAAATTATGTGTTTGAGTGGGTGCATGTGTGGTATTTTAAATTGAAATTAAATGTTTTGCAAAAACTATTCAAAAAACAAAGGATATTTGAAATAAGAAAGCAAATAATATGAATTCTTCAAGAAATAAATAGATTTCTTTTAAAATTTGCTATGGGAAAAATATCGAGGAAGTAAACAGTAAAACTTTTATCTAGATAAAATGCAAATAAATCCTTCTTTCAATTTCTGAAAATTTTTAAAAAGATTTTTTAAAGGAGCATTCTAAATAGTAAAATATTTGTATGGCTGTAAAAAATGCAGGAATTTTAATACTATAAAATGTGCTAAATGGGCAGAAAAAACAGCAAAAAATTAATTCTTTAACGGATTGGCCGAATTGAAAAAACTTGCATCGCGGGTTTTGGCAGAACAGCCGCGATGGACCGTGCAAGTTTCTGTCACACAGTCGCGATGGGCAGCGCGGTTTTCAGCCGCGAAGCTGCGATGTGCAGCGCAGGATTTCGGCACACAATCGCGATGTGCAGCGCGGCAAATGGCCGCGAAGCCGCGATGTTTGGCCGCGAAGCCGCGGTGAGCCGCGTGGAAAAGAGTTGCGCAGTCGCAATGAGCCGCGCGACTGTTGGGCAAAAATCCGCGAGGCGAAAGCCGTACACGGACGCCGAAAAATGAACCCGAAAATTGAAAATTTCGGGCTATTAATGGCAATAGAATGGCAATGGATCTGCTGTTTAGGGTGGCAGATCTATGAATTAAACTGACTAAAACTACCAAAAACTAAGATCTGAAGCTAAAAAGTGAGATCTAAGAATTCGAAAGCTGCGAAGTCGCCAAAAACTGTTGGCTTGGTTTTGCAACCAAGCTTAGTGCAATGGGCACCTGCTAACAAGTAGCAGCAGTTTCAATAGAAATAAATAACAAACTAATCTAAACTATATTAAACATGGATCTATGTGAAGTAAATAAACAAACAATGAAAATATTATAAAGGACAAGAACAAGAAATAGAATAAAGAATAACTTTGTATTAAGAATAAGGGCAAGCAAGTGCTTGCAATGGTAATACCTCCAAGTGGTGAAGATTGTTGAATAGCTCCAAGGGTGAGCAACTCCAAACTCCAAAGGTCCCTTCTCCAAGGTAGCTACAATGGCAAAAATCTCATGGGAGATTTTGGCAGCATGAGGATAGGATGATGGATGGATGAAAAGTGAGGAGCCCCTACCACCTTTTTATAGTTTTTGGTGGTGGGGAATACCATTATGGTTTTTGAGGAAACCAATGGTATTGACCAACATGGTTTAGGTACCTTTTCCCTCCTTTTTTCTTTTTTGAATATTTTTAATATTTTTATTCCCTTTTTAATATTTTTGGGAATTTTGGACCCTTTTTGAGGGTTTTTTATGTTTTTTGAGCAAAAATATTCATTTTGAGTGGAAAAATGGGTGTGTTAACACCCAAAAAGTGCTCACTAGCTCATTTCCCTATTCACATGACCCATTTGTCCACTTTTTCACCATCTGAGCCTCCGAAACCAACAAAAGGTCACCAAAAGACCTTAGTACACCCCTTTTTCCATTAAAAAAGATTATTTTTCCAAGAAAATCATAAAAAACCCTCAAAAAGGGTCCAAATTCCCAAAAATATTAAAAAGGGAATTAAAATATTATTTTTATTCAAAAAAGGAAAAAGGAGGGAAAAGTACCTAAACCATGTTGGTCAATACCATTTGGTTTCCACAAAACCACAAATGGTATTCCTCACCACCAAAACCTATAAAAAGGTGGTAGGGGCTCCTCACTTCACATCCTTCCATTATCTCATCCTTATGCTGCTGAAATCTCCCCTGAGCACTTTTAGCCATTGAAGCAACCTTGGAGAAGGAGACCTCTTGGAGTTTGGAGCTACTCATCTTGGGAGTTGCTCAACATCAACCTTCACCATTGAAGGTAATATCGCAAGCACTTGCTTGCCCCCCCCATTTTTCAATACAAAAAATTATTTCTTATGTTTCTTGTTCTTGATTTTGACATGTTTACATTATTTGCTTAGATTCTTGCTTAGATTCATGAAAAGTATTGTTTATTTAGTTTATTGTTTTTATTTCTATTGAAACTGCTGCTACTAGTTAGCAGGTGCCCATAGCACTAAGCCTGGTTGCAAAACCGGGCCAACATTTTTTGGCGACTCCGCTTTGGTTTGAACTTTAGATCTCTAGTTTTGCCTTTAAATCTTAGTTTTTATGAGTTTTTAACCTTTAGATCCATAGATCTGCCATCTTAGACAGCAGATCCATTGTTGTTCTGAGATTTGCCCCCATAAACAGCCCAAAATTTTCAATTTTCGGGTTAGTTTCTCGGTTTCCGTGCACGGCTTCCGCCTCGCGGCTTTTTGCCAGACAGTCGCGCGGTCCATCGCGACTTTTCTGCCTTTTTCCGCGCGGTCCATCGCGGATTTTTTCCAGACAGTCGCGCGGTCCATCGCGACCTTTCTGCATTTATCCGCGCGGCTCATCGCGACTGTGCGGTCAAACCCCGCGCTGCTCATCGCGACTGTGCGGCCTAAACCCGCGCGGTCCATCGCGACTGTGCGTCCAAAACCCGCGCGGTCCATCGCGACTGTGCGGCCAAAACCCGCGCGGCCCATCGCGGTTGTTCGTCCAAAACCCGCGCGGTTGAATTTTTTCATTCGGCCATCCCGATTTTGAAAAATATTTTTTACTGTACTTTCTGCCCATAGCACATTTTTTACAGTATTTGCATTCTGCATATTTTACAGCTTTGAAAAAAATTTTACTATTTAAAAGTGCATATTTAGAAATCTTTTTCAAAATTTTCAAGAAAGTGAAAGAAAGACTCATTTTGCATTTTCATCTAGATTCAAATTTTTTCTTGTTTACTTCTTTAGAATCTTGCCCTTAGCAATTTTTCTTGAAACGAAGAAATCCATTTATTTCTTTTAAAAAAGGAGTTTATCATTTGCTTTCATAAATCCAAGAAATCCTTTATTTTTTGAGTTATCTTTTGAAAAGCATATTAATTCCTTTTAGTGAAAAAAGTCTTAAATATTTGCTTTTTATTTTCGAAAAATCCTTTATTTTTTGAAAATTTCCCTTCAAGCATTTAATTTTTTCAAAGTTCAGTTTACAACACCTCACGTGCACTCACACGATCACTTAATTGAACTAAGCCTTAAAACGTACCTTAATTTGAACACACTTTTAACCCCACTTGGGGAACACTAAAAGAATTCTTGTAGCTAGGTAGTATTGGGGGGATAGGTGTTCCAATAACACCCCTCAGTTCATACATCTGAGACATAGAAGTTGTCCAATTAGGGAGCTAAAATCTCTTAGTACTTTTTGGCGCGGTCACAACCGGTTTGTGGGAAGGCCTCTCCCTTAGGAGGGTTGAAGTCGCGAGGATGGTTCCGGAAGCCTGAGTGGGATACCGAAACCCATTCAGTAACCGAAGGGCTACCATTCGCAGTTCTCGGGATATCCCTGTATTGGGATATTGCGATCAAAGGACCAAACGGCAGATTTACCTTTTCTCGACGCGTCATGAACGGAGTATCCTAGTAGCCTGTCTTTTTAGGATTGATTACCCGGTGTCCCTCCCGGTAGGGGGATATCTAGCCGTTGTCTCAACATTCATATTGTCTGACTTGGATTTCATCACCTTGCAGAGGATATCGTCTGTTTGAGTCACAATACTTTTAGATTAGGTGTTTGCATGATCTTTACCACCTTTTGAGTCTAGTTACACCTATTTTTTCTAGGAGCCGCTTGCATGTTGGTATTCTGACCAGTTGTTGCATTCCTCCACTTATTGTAGCACAGCTGCTAGAATAAGTGCATTTTTTGAGGATTGATTTTTTGGCCTGTGAGCCTTCTTTTTTCACTCCCCTTCTTGCACCCTTGGTTGCATTAGGGTTTTGAGTTTTTTACATACATATCACCACCTGATACTTAAAACAAATTTTTACATACAAAACATATTCTCACCATTGAGAATTCTAGACGTTCTCGTCGTCTACAGGGCGAACTCCCAGAGTTTAGTCCACTTGGCTCTCCACGTCACAGACGCGGAGCATTGTCCCTTGATTCGACACATCGTCAATCAATTAGACGGTCATCCGATTCTGACATACCCCACTTCACCTTTGATTTGGAGGTAGAATCCGAAAACCCCACCGAGTTACCACCAACCACAAATATGTCTGAAACACCAGTTGATCCACAATTTACATTAACCATAGGTCAGACATCCGCAGACCCTTCTGCGGCAGTACCATCCACGGCAACAACCACCCCCTTGGGTATGCCCAATATGGGTAACACTCCACATTCAGGAATGCCTAGCACAGGACCACCACCTGTCATGGGCATGCCCAACATGGGGGTCATACCCCCTTCGGTTTCCACAAACCCTATCCCAGGAATCCCCAGTGCGATTCCTAACCCAAGTGTAACTCATGTTGCACTTGGCAGTGCTATACCAGGAATCCCTGGTGCGATTCCTAACCCAAGTGTAACCCAAGTTGCACTTGGGAGCGCTAACCCATATCATGCCACACCTTTTGGAGGGCACATACCCTCCATACCTAGCATACCTATAGGCGCTACTGGACCCCTACACCATACCACAATGGCTAGGCAGGTCCCGGTTCCGGTCACCACATCCGCTAGTCTACCATACATGGCAAGTCTCAACCTGCCAGATCTAGCTAGGCTCACAAATGACCCCATCAGACATGATCCTGCTTGGCCCCATATGCCCACTAAGCTTCCCTCTGACATACCTAAGTTTGAGGGAAAGGCAGGAGAAGACCCCCAGAATCACATCATGTCCTTCCATTTATGGTGTTCCTCCAACTCCATAGTGGATGACTCAATCCGCCTACGGCTTTTACAACGCACCTTCACTAGCTCCGCAGCCAAATGGTATATCGAGCAGCCCCATGGGAGGCATGCCACATTTACTTCCCTTGCCTCGACCTTCCTGCAGTTCTTTCAGCTACCAGTCCGCTATGATGCGGGCGTCGAAATCCTACTGTCTTGCAGACAGAACACAGCCACGCATATCACTGACCATATTCATGATTGGTGCCGGCGCCGGAGCCTATGCAAGATCAAATTAGACGACCGAATCTTCCTAGACTGGTTCCTTAAATCCCTCCTTCCTCTCATTGCGAAGGATGTAGCATCTGAAAGACCCCAGTCTGAGGAGGAGGCCATCCTCAAGGCCCAACAGTTTGATCTTATCTATGCCCAGTCAGGTTACCTATACACGATCATACCTGACGCCCCACGAGGTGACTCTGCACGCGGTGACACACCGGGGGCATCACATGCCGCTGATGGCATTATTGGCCAAATTACACCGCAAGCAAAACCTTTCAGTATGGTGAGCACCATGCCCGCCCCAGACCTCTCTAGGGCTACATCCAGTTCCGGAGCGACAACTTCTTATGCTCCAACAAACCAGACCCATCACATTCATGGACCCTCTTGTCCACAACATTGTTATGGCCAAGCGCCATCAGCATATGTACCTCCTACATACTATGCTCAACCTACGGTACAGACCCCCATGCAGTTCCCACAACAGCATATGCATTACCCACAACCGATTGCACCGGCTCACCTCACAACTCCACCAGCTCAGGGGTACCAACAACCCCAGCAGGCAACTGGACCACCTCCAGCTCCACCTGCGTACTATCCACCGCAACCTGCTCCCGCACCTGCGGCTCCTCAGAATCCCCCCAATGCTCAAGGGCATGTGTACGCACAACAACATCAGCCCCAATACCAAAATAACCAACGCAACCAGGGTGGGCAACCAAACCGCGGAAGAGGACGCAACCGTGGAAACAATCAAAACCGTAACCAAGCTCCACAACCTACCCATCCTCCGCAAGAAAATAACGCGGCGCCCGCTCATCAGAATCCCGATCGGCCACCTAAGCAACCCAAAAATGCTAATTTACGAACAAACTATCCTTGTTCCATTTGCGGTGTCTATGGCCACTATACCCACGCTTGCCCACATCTGGAGCGAGCTCGACAACTATGGACAAATGACGCCCATCGTCAAGGGCAGGCGGCTCCTCAGCCTCCACCCAACCCCCCACCACCTCCACAACAACCTTTGGTATTACAAAACCCTTTTCCAACACAAGGAGTGGTGAACACTCAACCGTTAGCCCCCCAACAGGGCAACGTGCAACCACAACAAATTACTTACACAGCTCCTGACCAACCCATGTTTGATTCAGGCACCCACCACTTATTGATGATGTCCACCGCAGACGTCAATATCCAAACCCGTCGGAATCAATACGGACCGACTGCTGAAACCCCCCCCGCCGAAAAGGATACTAATGCTAATCCCACTGATCAAACATTGCGTATACCTCAGGTTCCACTCGATGGCGCTTCGAAAGCACCTCGCTTCCCCCTTCGCCGAATCAACAACAACCCCAATGCACGGGCTGCGTCCAAATACAACATCGTAGATGACCTAGCTCAATCTCCCGCAGCCATGTCTGCGTTAGAAGTCTTAAAAACCTGTCCTACTCAGCGCAAAACTTTACTTTCCGCCATTGGGGCGATTGACCCAAATGATTCGAAATTGATGACCTTTGATTTAGACCAATCTGAACCACGGCTGCCTTCTACCATAGCAGTCCAAGTTTCCGTTTCTATTCGGAATCTTGTCATCCATCGATGTATCATCGACGAGGGTGCCTCCACATGCGTCATGTCCACTTTTGTTTGGCAGAAGTTGGGATCCCCTGCTCTCCAGCAATCCACCACTGCATTGCGGGCCTACGACGGCCAGTCAGCTCAACCTCAAGGTTTATTACCCAAGGTACCCGTCCAATTAGGTGGGAAAACTGTGCTCGTCGACATAGAGGTCATTAACGCCCAGCTCGACTATAACCTTTTACTTGGCCGCAGTTACATGTACGCCATGAAAGTAGTCGCCTCCTCCGTCTTCCGCACCATGATGTTCCCCCACGAGGGACGCGTGGTCAAAATTGACCAACTCACCTACTATGATCCCAACGCCCCTGTAGCACCAGAGAATGTTCTTCCCATGATTGAACAACCCGCTTCTAGTGCAGTTACCTCCTTTGTGTCTTCTGTGGCACCCAGACTTTATTCGGATACACCAATGACCTCTACATTCCAGGCCATTCCACCACCGTCACCGGAGACCCAAGTCGCAAACCTCTGTACTCTTTCACAGAATACGCAAACGTCCGGTGGTCAACCACCATTGATCCCCAGTCACATTGGTGTTACACCCATCCACACCATCCCCTTCCTATTTCCTCCTTCGGGTGTAGTAAGCGCCCCGGTTATGGCTACCCTTAGCCTACCCGGGCTAACATTGGGATTACCCGTGTGGTATATTCCGCCTCCCGTTCGACCACCGACACCAGACGTCATCCTCCAACCGGTACAACCTATTGTTACCACAAATCAGCCTCCTCCTGGTGTCGCAATCCCTTCGTCGTCAACGACACCTCCTCCTAACCTCAATATCCCTTCGTCGTCAATGAAACCTCCTCCTGGTCTCACGATTGCGTCGACGTCAAAGGATCCCCCTCTTCTTTCTAAACCCACTGGGGGCAGAGGTCCACAACCATACACTGCTATACCACCTCCTAAGGCAGTCAAACCCCCACCGGTGTTTCGAGCTCCCCCCAAATGTTCATTATGCGATGAAATTGGCCATCCAACTCATCAATGCCCACACTTACCGGCACTCCAAGAGCATATGAATATGTTGGACGATGACATCGGCATCCCAGTAGTCAGATTAGAGCCACCTCTACAGCCTCGTGACAAATCACTGCGCACGAACCATCCTTGTGCTATATGCAGTGTTTACGGCCACTACTCTCACCATTGCCCTGATCTACCTGACTATAGAGCAGCGTTGTACGAGTTAAACAATGCCGACTTAGAGATATCTCCTCCCCTCATCGAGGAGATCCACCCCCCACCATCATCCTCGTCAGAAGAAGTCAATACGATATATATGATTTCAACAACCTTCAAACCAGAACCCCTTGATTTATGGTCTGACTACTTCAATACTGACGAGCAAATTTTGGAGACACTCACTACACCCGACTACCCTTGGGATGATATGCATCATCGCTCGTACTTCCTCCCGGAAGCATCTACCTCCACCGCATCCAACCAGCTATCGATCGAGTCGAAAGACTTCATACCCACCAAAGTCGATTGGTTAAAGGACCCCATCCCAGCACCGGATGCCTTTGAAGAAGGGAACATGTCAAACATTTCCCCCACTATACAGATAGACATTTCCACAACACCAGGGAAACCTGAGCTCATCTCGCTGGGCGCATCTTGCACTCAAGCAGAAACTCAGGCATACAAAAAACTCTTTCAAGAGTTTCGTGATGTCTTTGCCTGGTCCTACACCGAGATGCCTGGTCTCGACCCCGCCATTATTGAACACCACATCGATACATGGCCGGAAGTACCCCCTGTTCGTCAGAAACAGCGACCTATTCACCCTGCCAAGCTCCCCGCTGTTAAGGCTGAGGTCGAGAAACTACGAAACGCAGGGTTCATCTACCCTATTCCGTACACCACCTGGGTGTCGAACCCCGTTCCTGTCAACAAAAAGCAAGGCACCCTTAGAGTATGCACTGACTTCCGCGATCTAAACCACGCTTGTCCAAAAGACAATTTCCCCACGCCATTCATTGACCAACTCATTGATGGGTGTGCGGGCCAGGAGGTCCTATCCTTCATGGACGGGTTTTCCGGATATAACCAGATTCACATCCGCAAGGAGGATCAGTACAAGACTGCCTTTACCACCCCATGGGGCACCTTTGCCTACCGCGTCATGCCATTTGGCCTTAAAAATGCTAGTGCCACTTTCCAGCGAGCCATGACCTATTGCTTTCACGACTTGATCCATATCTTGCGAGTCTATCTCGACGACCTCACAGCTCGTTCCCGAAAACGATCAGACCACCTTAACGACCTCCGGCAAGTTTTCCTACGTTGTCGCAAGTATAAAATCCGCTTGAACCCACACAAGTGTGTCTTTTGCGTCCCGGCGGGCCGGTTGTTGGGTTTCATTGTTTCCCAAGACGGAATCACTGTCGATCCCCTGAAAGTCAAAGCCATCTTAGAACTTCCCCCTCCTCGCACGCTTCGGCAGCTTCAGAGCTTGCAAGGGCGGGCCAATTTTCTTAGGCGCTTTGTTCCTGATTACGCCACCAAAGTCCATGGATTCTTACGCTTACTTCGTACCCACATACCCTTTGTTTGGGATGAGCAAGCAGACACGGCATTCGAAGCCCTCAAGAAAGCTCTCACACAAGCCCCCTTGATATCCCCACCGGATTTCTCTCAAAACTTCACCCTTTACGTCTCGGCGTCTGAACATGCCGTCTCCGGAGTTTTGGTCCAAGAAGATGCCTCCCACAAAGAGAATGTGATTTATTACGTCAGCCAGACCTTGTCTGGCCCACCTCTACGCTACCCATACGAGGAAAGATTAGCCCTAGCTGTAGTCTTTTCCGTACAAAAACTGCGACACTATATTTTGCTTAGTCATACCACGGTTGTCGCCGACTCCAACCCCATGGTCTACCTCCTCACCCGGAGGCTCCTACAAGGTCGTGTCGCTAAATGGGTCATTATCCTCCAGGAATATGACCTCACTTTCAAAACTCCCAAAAGCACCAAAGCCCTCGCGCTAGCTCACCTCATTACGGACCTCCCATCCTCCTCAACATCACCCGTGATCCAAACGGACCCGATCGACGAGCAGATCTTCATTATTTCGTCTGACGACCCTTGGTATGGAGACATATTGACTTACCTTCGTACGCAAAAATTCCGACCACACATCGATCGTGATGGCCGCCGTCGCATACGACACCACGCCCCCCGATACCTACTGATTGGGGATGTACTTTACCGACGCGGCATTGATACTATCTTACGCCGCTGCCTTTCCCATAGTGAGGCAGAACAAGTCCTTAACGATTGTCATAGCGGTGCCTGTGGAGGCCATTTCTCCGGTATGGCTACCGCCCAGAAAATCATTCGGGCAGGTTATTTTTGGCCATCATTATTCACTGATTGCATCACCGCAGTCAAGCATTGCCAGAACTGCCAGCTATTTGCCCCCAAAGCAAGAACCCCCCCTGCCCCCCTTCATCCAGTCATCACTGTTGGACCATTCTGCAAATGGGCCATAGACTTCCTCGACTGCAACCCCCCGTCAGCCGGCGGTCACAAACACATCATTGTGGCCGTAGATTATTTCACCAAGTGGGCAGAAGCCATGCCGACCTATAATTGCAAAGCCGACACTGCGGCACGGTTTTTCTTCAACCATGTTATCGCTCGTTTCGGAGTACCACAGCAGTTAGTCTCTGACCACGGCTCTCACTTCGAAGATGCCGTCTGGAAGGAGTTATCAACCATGTTGAAATTCGAACACCATTTCTCTTCCGCTTACTATCCCCAAGGAAACGGCCAAGTCGAAGCGATCAATAAAATCTTGAAGACCATTCTCCAACGCACTGTCGACAAGCACAAGTCCAATTGGCATCACATGCTTTTCCCGGCACTATGGGCCTACCGCACATCAACCAAAACCGCCACCGGTTTTACCCCTTTTCATTTAGTTCACGGTGTTGAATCTGTCCTCCCTATTGAGTGCCAGATCCCAGCTTTACACATCGCCGTTGAACTTCTACCGGACACTTCCCCGATCGAGCAACGTTTACTACTCCTAGAGCAGGCCGATGAAGATCGGCGCACAGCCATTCAAAACATGGAAGCAGCTAAACAACGATCGAAACTAAGTTACGACAAACGCGTCCACCCAAGAACCTTTTCTGAGGGAGACCTTGTCCTTGCTTACGATCAAGCTCATGATAAAACCGGAAAGGGAAAATTCGTGTCCATGTGGCAAGGCCCCTACATCATACACACCTGCCTCGGGCAGGGGGCATACATTCTGACCGATTCAGAAGGCAACACCCTGCGCAACCCACGCAACGGGTTGTACCTTAAAAGATTTTACCCATAGAAAATCTCATGAACACCATCGTCCATTTTAGTATAGGCATACATCTTTTTTGATTCACAAAAAATTTCAAAAAACCTAAATATTTGTTTTTCTCTGCATGACCACAGATGAAGCCTCTTCCACTCTGCCATATCGGTTTCGCTGATGGTGCAAGCCGTTGGTCTCCCAATCTCGCCTCCGCAGCTTGGGTAATATACTCCCCTTCACATGAGTTAATTCACATCGATGGAGTATGTTTAGGTGCCTCCACCAATAATCAAGCTGAATACGATGCCGTGACCGGTCTCCTGGCCGCTGCTCTCCAGATGAGCATACGTCACCTCAACGTTTTCTTGGACTCACAGCTCCTAGTTTCCCAGCTCAACAATGATTACCAGGTACGCGATCCGTGTCTTTTCAGAAAATTCCTGCGCACTAAACAAATGGTTAGACAGTTTGAATCCATTACATTCACACATGTCCCAAGACACCTCAATAGTGTAGCAGATAATATGGCCAACAGTATCCTCGACTGGCACACCAATCACATCATGTCATATCCATAAACAAAATGCATCCATGTGCAAAACATGTGCCTCCACGGGCATATACAAAAACCAATATTGCATCCACGTGCATAACATGTGCCTCCACGGGCATAAAACAAACAAACCAAATAATGCATCCATGTGCATAACAGGTGCCTCCACGGGCATACATAAATCAACAAACACACTGCATCCACGTGCATAACATGTGCCTCCACGGGCTATACAAAAGACAAATGTGCATCCACGTGCATACACGACAATATATCTAAAATATATATCCACATATATATAAATCAAATGGTGAACATGTCATAAGTGCCCTCAGCACCCGATATACAAAAAATACATCTGTCATACAAAAAATGCTTCCCCATATGCTCATGAGCATTTGGGGGCAAGTACAATGTCGTCTATTCATCTGGATCCTCAGGATCCTCGGGCTCCTCCCTGATGACGATGCTTGAGACCTTTCCTCGCCCTCATCAATCCATTTTTGTTCGGTATAATTTTATCCCTTTTTCGGGCCGAGCAACCCCTCTTTACGAAAAAGGCACTTAGGAAGTTTCTGTTAAGCTCTTTTCTGACTCCTAAAACAATGAAAAGATCGCCGAGCTATCTTGCTTCCTTTCATGCTCGCTAAACGTATCTGAAAGGGCGTCTACCTGATATAAGTTTACCCCTTTTCCGGACCTCGTAGACTAATTACGAAAAAGGTATACTCTAGTCACATCGGCTAGAAGAGTTCTCCATCCGCATCATTTTATGCTTTTTCGGGCCTTGGAGACTAAACTCACGAAAAAGAAACACCAATAGAGTCCACTTACCGCTTTCAGACTCTCTAAACATGAAAGCAACCATGAGCATGAGCCGTCCTGGGCTCACAAAATCCACAGGATCGTACCATTTCAGAGCACACTTTTATCCCTTCTTGGAGCTCATTAAAACTACGAAGAAGAAATCAATGGTGCCTCTTGGCGCCACGACAGATCACATCTACTCATATGGCAGCTTCCCCATTTTGGTCGCCTTTGTTCAGAGTATTCTGCAGTATATCACCTTGATAATACCTCGACAGCACCTATCAGCTCGTCCTCCCCCCCCAGAGTCAATATATACCATTCAGTCAAAGCAATGATCCCCACACCTACAAGTCAGTTCCCTACGCTGCCAGGTCAACCATGTCATCATGCTCTGAACAAAGGAAGTTTGATTCTACCCATTTTTTTGGACCCAGTTATTTCCCTTCCCCACAAGTATGTCAGTCCTACCATCAGTACTACATCACTTCAGTTCTACACCTCGTACTCCTATCAAGGAAACATCATTGCCTTGTTAGTTGCTGGTCTCCCTCTGTCGACGACAACCACATTGATTCCAGAGGATAGACCTAGAGGTCCCTGTGTCTTGGACTCATTACCATTTATGATGAGTGCCTACGAATCATTTCGAGAGGAATCCTCAGTGCCTCTCCGAATGGTTGTTTCTCACATGCTCGACTTCAACACCTTGATCGCATCGTTGAGACTCGCACAGGGTATTGGTCCGTTCAGTTATTAGTCGAAGACCCCGGATACCTCCTGACTCCTCCACATTTGAGAGTCTACCTATGGATACAACCAGTTACATTTTTTCTATAGATATCCGGGTTGCGTATGGCGACAGTATTCCACATGGCTCACAGTCATTGAGTCCATACAGATGTTGGACACCTTCAGTTTCAACAGTTCAACAGTTATTCCAGTGTATCAGTTATTGAGATCACCCATGATCATGAGTATATCCCACAATAATGTCCCCTATGGACCATTATGATGTACCAGTATATTTCTTTACGTATTAGATCCCCCTTCTTGGGACTAATTGTTTTGTATATGTCTTGATACGAGCATGGGAATGCCCGCCTCGTCCTTTATCAGAGATTATACCTCATTCATATTGAGGCCATGTAATATTTTTTGTTTTTGCAGCTTCCAAGGGCCGTGGCTCCAGTCTCCAACCGGTCTCTTCTCTCCCCTAAACCCCAGAAAAAAGGACAAAAGAACTATGATGTCTATCGGCCATACGATGAGCTCCTGCCCTCACACATCAGGGGGCAATCTGTTAACACCCAAAAAGTGCTCACTAGCTCATTTCCCTATTCACATGACCCATTTGTCCACTTTTTCACCATCTGAGCCTCCGAAACCAACAAAAGGTCACCAAAAGACCTTAGTACACCCCTTTTTCCATTAAAAAAGATTATTTTTCCAAGAAAATCATAAAAAACCCTCAAAAAGGGTCCAAATTCCCAAAAATATTAAAAAGGGAATTAAAATATTATTTTTATTCAAAAAAGGAAAAAGGAGGGAAAAGTACCTAAACCATGTTGGTCAATACCATTTGGTTTCCACAAAACCACAAATGGTATTCCTCACCACCAAAACCTATAAAAAGGTGGTAGGGGCTCCTCACTTCACATCCTTCCATTATCTCATCCTTATGCTGCTGAAATCTCCCCTGAGCACTTTTAGCCATTGAAGCAACCTTGGAGAAGGAGACCTCTTGGAGTTTGGAGCTACTCATCTTGGGAGTTGCTCAACATCAACCTTCACCATTGAAGGTAATATCGCAAGCACTTGCTTTCCCCCCCCATTTTTCAATACAAAAAATTATTTCTTATGTTTCTTGTTCTTGATTTTGACATGTTTACATTATTTGCTTAGATTCTTGCTTAGATTCATGAAAAGTATTGTTTATTTAGTTTATTGTTTTTATTTCTATTGAAACTGCTGCTACTAGTTAGCAGGTGCCCATAGCACTAAGCCTGGTTGCAAAACCGGGCCAACAGGGTGTATTAAGGTCTTCTGGTGACCTTTTGGTGGCTTTAGAGGCTCAAATGGTGGAAAAGTGGACAAATGGGTCATGTGAATAAGGAAATGAGCTAGTGAGCACTTTTTGGGTGTTAACACATTGTAGAATGCATGCGGTGTCATAAGAGGAGTATTATATCAATATACTAGGTAGAAATATAAAGGGGTATAAAAAATGTTGATGAAAAAATTGATACATACAATATCTAATGAAAATAGGGGTTTTTTTTAATTGGAAAGGCATATTAGGAGGGGGTTAAAAAAAACGATTTTGATTGGTATTTTCCATTATTTAGTGAAATTAGAGGGATTGTTTCATATGCCATGCTCGAACGTGCTATGATAGTTGTTTATTGAGTGAAGCCCCCGTGGAACTATCATACCTGAAATACTTAGCATGATTTGGGCAATGTTCTATGTCGCATACCTTCCTATATGCATTTTCATAACCAAGACCTGTTTTGTGTTGTGGTGATCTCTGATCTTCCAGGATTTTGTTCAAGATTGATGTGTTGCCTCTGAACTTGTTATTTACTTCATCTTCAATACTAGATTCGTTTCTTTCTTGATGTGCACAATTCACTATGGGATCTTGAACTTGTTTATTTCCCTTCATCACCACAAGCTTGTCTTCTAAGAAAGATATTTCTTTGTCTTTTGACTCAAGCCAGGACTTGTCAGCATCTTATTCATCTATGCTAATTCTTCCAAAGAATAATTTAATGCACCTTTCTCTTCCTCAAGTACTTTGACATTGTCTTGTGCACAACTCAGTTGTATATCATAGTTGGTCACTTCTTCACTAACATTTGCACCAAGGGACTCTTGAAATAGCTTATCATGTTCTTCATACTTCGACAGCTGCTCCTGCAAGAATTTACTCTTTTTTTCTTGAATTCTTTAATTCATTCAGGGCACTAATCAATTCACCTTCCCAATCAATGTCTGCAACATATTCTTCTTCCTTAGATTGATAATCTATCTTAACTTATGCAACTGGCTTTGGAGTTGTTTTGAACGATCCACTAAATAATTATGTGTCTAGTGATCTTGGTTTGCTTTGTGCAACTGAAGTATTCTTCGAACTATCTTTCTTCTTTTCATCACTGCTTTATTCCACAAAGGCTATGAAAAGTACTTCTTTTGGTTCTTCGTCATAGTCACTTGCATCAGATACATTGCCATCTTCCTCAGTGTATAGACTTTTCTTTTGTTTAGGAACCCTCCTTTTATTTTCAGGTTTGTGTTGAGTGCACGCAATTCTTTGCTCATGAGAACTCGATTCTTCATCGTTGTCACTATCTCCATCTTCTCTGTAAGGACACTTAGAATCAAAATGGCCTATTGCTACACATTTGAAACATTTAAAAGGCAATTTGTTTGTGTACTTAGCTCGTCCTCTTTTCAGCTTCCTTACAAAGTTTGACTCTTCCTCATCTGATTCATTACAAGAGTCTTTGTCATGATCATGCTTATCCTTTCTAGTGGCTTCAAAAGCAACTTCCTTTCTACTGGGACTCTCCTTCTCAGTTCTCATCCCATATGTTGTTAGGATCCCTTAAAGCTATTCCTTTTTCAAATCTTCAATATTTTCTCTGTCTTCCAATACAGACACCTTCGCATCGAATCTTGAGGGCAGATTTCTCAGTATCTTCTGTACCACGGATTCTTCTTCCAGAGTGACCCCAACTCTTGATCGCATTAACTATATCATAAACTCTTAAGAAGTAAGAGGTAATGTTTTCTTCATCTTTCATTCCAATGATTCAAATAACCCAGAGTAGTTCTGCAACTTTTCTTTCTTTACCTTTTCGTCACCATAGAAAATTTTAGGGGCGAAAGTTCGCCCATGGAAAAAAATAAAGGGTTTTAAATTTTTATTGGGCGATTTTTTTGTATTGTAATTGTTTTTAACCATTTTTTTCATTCGCCCACAATTTATTTTTAAAAAAATTACCTAAAAAGCATTAGCCAATAGGGGAGGGAAAAGAAATTGTCTTCACCCTATAAAATAGGAAATGTAGTCTTTAGTTCGCCTCAATTTTGGGGAAAATATGAGTTGCAAATTTCAATTTGCCCCAGATATTTAGGAATGGAGAATTTTTTAAAATGTTTTCTCCCTTCCCATCTAGGGTGAATTGGAATTTCAGGTGCCAATCGCTCCCATTTTCATGGAATGAGAATAGTTTTTTAAATACATTTCTCCAACTTTTTGAAAGGAGGTTAAAGTGGAACTATCAAACCCCTCTATAAAAAATATAAACTAATTTTTTTCCACTTCTCATCTACCTCGTTCTTCTTCTCATGTGACCGCGTCCTCTCTTCTTCACACACCTCTAAGTTGCTCCCAATTTTTTTCAACCAGCTGCTAATCGAGGCATGCACTACCATTGCAAAAATATAGCTCTAAAAGAGAACCTTCAAGTATCCAAAGATGACCAGCAAAGTGAAGAAGCCGCCTGCAAATTTAAGGACAGTACACGGAGGTATGGTAAATAAAGCTGCATTACTTGTTTTCATGGCCAAATGTTTTGTAAAAAGTCCTCTTCTTAATATTAGTTCCTTCACTTCGCAGACTTGCTTTTTTGAAAATGGCCGAGCACATAATGTATAATGAATAATCCTCGAGTTAAATGGCCAAATCCAAGGAAACATTAGATTGAGAAATCTATTTAGCATTTAGACAATATGGACAAATTCTACAGTAAATTGTAGAACTGAAGCTGTAATTTCATTTTAAATAAATCATTTAATATTAATAATATAAAATTGATAAAAATGTTGATAACAGGGATTAACGAAAAAAAATCTAATGATAATTTTATTGTTCTCATTAGATAAAGGTTGATAATTTTATTGTTTTGGACTGATTTGACTTCTTGTTCTGGCTTTGGTATTTTTGTTACTTATGATGTCCTGGTATATGTAAGATATTCGTCTTGCCGGAGAGTTGATGATATTTTGATGTCATTTTGGCTATGTTTATGATGTGACAAGTCTTGCAGAAAGTTTCTTGATGGAACAGCTTATGATTCATTGATATGAGTCTGGAATCTTCATTGTACTATTTGATTCAAATTGAATATCAATAGTAGTTTTTTTGCTGGGAAAAAAAGGTTACATCTCATGTGCACTTTATAATTTAAAAAAAAGTATAATGTTGCGTTGAATATCAAAAAATATTCAAGATATTTATGATATTTAGAACAACATTACATTTTTTAAAAATTTTAAAAAGTAATCAAATTACCTTTACATTTTATGATATTTGATTACCTTTACATTGTTCATGGTTATGGTAATCAAATTTTAAAAAGTAGTTTTTTTGAAATAAAAATTATCATATTAATCAAATGTGTTTTTTATTTAAAAATAAAGAGAATAAGGTATAAAATAGTTTTATTTTTAACTCTATTATAAATAAGAAAACCTTTTAAATTATCTAATTCTATAAGTAAGTGAGAAAGTGAGAAGACTTTTTTTTAAAGTAAGTAAGTAAGTATGTTTTGGTTAGTTTATGTACTCAATGAGTGAGAAGACTTTTTACATTACTTTAATGTCTAACTTAAACCCTTTATAAAATTAAATTTTTTTTTTAAATAAAAGTTATATAAATAATAACATTATTTACCACTTTCATTAAATGCAAATTAGCTAACTATTAGTCTAAATTATAAAATTAGTGATTAAATTAATAATATTTCTCGATCTAAATTATAAAATTAATAATTAATTTAATAATATAGTTTTTATAATAGTAAAATAAAATTTCTTAAAACAATATTAAAGTAAAATTACAAAAGGAAAATGTATAGAATAACCATATAATCACTCACAATTCAATATATTTAATTTTTTATTGTCAAGTAAAGTCAACTATCATTAACCATAATGAACTATGATAAACCACAATGAATATGATAATAGTAGGAAAATAAAGTCAACCATAGTTAAACTTGTTAACCATTGCCATATTGGATTTTATGGCATAAATTATTGATGTTGGAATCACCACTAAGAAAGCAATGTGAATCCTTTGGTCACTTGGCATATATTCTTCAAATGTGTCAATTCTTCAAGAGATGCTTCACTGTGGGGTTGTGCCTAAATTATGTATGCTTCAACAAATCAATTGCATAGACAAAATGAAGCAGAAAGCCAAGGAGGTACTGAAATTGCATGTAATTAGTTTCAGAGTCTCCCCATGTCTCCCCTACCTAATGAGAAGTTATTACCCACATTATTAAAATTTGATTCAATACTATCATACATAGGGAAAAGTTGAAAAATTATCGCTTTTTTCTTTGTAATTTTTAATGAAAATGGTGGAATTTAATAGTGTTCTGTATAACCAATGCTTTAAGATTCTTTGCATTTTCGCAAATATGATCTAATGTTATGCTCATTAGGTTTGAACAACCAAACAAATCAAGGTGTTCCAAATTATGACATTCGTTTACCATCACCCCCGGTCCCTTTGGAGGAAAATTTGAAAACTATAGTTTTAGGAGTTTTAGAGTTGGCATGGAAGTAACCTCGTCATCTCCACTCAAAGGAGCAACACAGATATACTTGGAAGGAACCACATTCCTATGTTCAGAAGTATCTACAGTGTTTAGCATGTTCCTCTTCACAATAGTCAAATTCTTACAACTAAGTCCAATTTTCTCTAATGCGACACAAGATATATTATTACAATAAATAATATCAAGTTCTTGAATTTTGTGTCATCCCAATGCAGCCTAACATGTTGATGCATCAGTGACACATTGGCATGCCCAATGTTATTATGGAGCTTAAGATTAATACTTCTTAAATTTTTTAAAGATGCTCAAATCCAATAGAGATCCAAAATTCTTTGTGCTTGAATTACATACATAGAGTGCATATGCCAATGATTCTTCCCTATTTTTTGGAATCCCCATTTTTGGGGATTCTATTAATGATGGTTATGGTTATGTGACCATCTAATTGCTTAACACATGGAATTGAAAAGAGCACCACCCAAGTGCGATATTGAGGGATTTTTGTTTGGAGTGGTTAGGGTGCTTGGCACATGTGGATTTGTGCCTTCCTAACCTTGGGTGCACAGATTGAGGAAGGGTGTTATACTCAGGGGTAGAAATGGAATTTGTTTGAAAGAAGATTATCTCGGAACATGTGGAATGCCACACTCATATTGTTTCTTGGAGAAGTGTTCTTGACATAAAGGGTTATGCAACCATCTACTTTCCTAACACTTGGAGAGAGCAACACCTAAGTGCAATACTTAGGGATTTATGTTTGGAGAGGTTAGGGTGCTTGAGATACATGGATTTGTTACTCCCTAACCTTAGATGCATAGTTTCAAAAATGGTTTTATATTCGGGGTCAGTAGGTTATCTTGGCGATTGTGATGAGTGGTTGAAAGTGGCACACGTCTGAAAGGGTGATCCACTTGTGAATTTGAACACATGCTTCCTTGCAACCTACTCTTGGGGTTGAATATTTTCATAGTTGTAGGTCCTAGTAGACGCATAAACCATCATTTTGGTGTGTGCCATTCAGGCACCAATTACAAAGGATCTATTAGTGGGACTACAAAATGACAGAGTAGGTCACCTAAAAATCTTGGATTTTGTTTACAAGGTGTCCTAATGTAAGAGTACATGGGAAATCTAAAGTGAATACAAATTAATCTGGGAAATTTTTTTAAGTCAAATTTCTACCAATTTGTCAAGAATTTACAAGTTTTTATAGTTTGGTGTAAGATTCTCCAATATTTCACAATATTTTCTAATGTCGTGAAAGATTCACCAAATTTTTTACAATTTTTTATAATTTTGTGAAAAATTCGCCCAAAATTTACAAGATTTTATAATTCCGTGAAAGATTCGCCAAAAAATTATATATACATATTATATTATTGATAAAATAGCCTTAACACTTTCTTGTGTATCATGGGTATTCACCCATTTTTTATACATATAAATTTAGGGGGGTTCATAAAATCATCCATGTTTGTCACCTTCATAGACACCTCTGAGTTTCTCCTAGACTTCCTTGGTTGAGGCACAGTGAATAACCTTGACGAATTCATTATCTATTAAGCCACACAACAATGCGTTTCTAGCTCTTGCATTGCATTCATTTATTCTCCTTTCAACTAGATTAATTGGCACGACTGTTGGGACATTGTAACCATCGACAATGGACTTCCAGACATATGCTCCCAGTGATTGCAGATATACTTCCATCTTAACCTTCCAGAAGGTATAGTTGGTGCCATCAAACCTTGGTGCTCTATTGGTGGAAAGACCTTCTTGCTTGTCCATATCTGCGCACAGATCTATCTTCCATATTTTAAGTTGTTAATGAAGACACCGGCTCTGATACCAATTGTTGGAATTGATTTAATACTAAGAGGGGGGGTGACTCGGTATTAGTGTAGTTATCAGCAGTTTTTACCTTCTTTAACATATTAGTCTTAACTTGATCTTGATATTTAGTTATGCATCTAGTATAAACAAAATCATTTATCCATATATGCACCAAGAAAAATAACATAGAACACACAGGATTTTGACGTGGAAACCCAAACGGGAGAAAACCATGGAATGCTCTTTTGTAATGAAAAGATTTAATTCAAGGAAGCACTAACTGGAAGGAGGCACTGACCCCCTGGATTTACAGGCACTGACCTGAAGGAAGCACCAACTTCCTGTGTTCTCTAGAACCAACTGGAAGGAGGCTACAACCCCCTGCTCCTTGCCCTGTCCTGCTGCACACTTCTGATCTTATGATGTTTGTTTTGTTGTGTGCACACTCTGTATGCACTCATATTGTTGTCACTTATCTGCATACATCACTTGACTTCTCATTCCACTCAAACTTTACTTATCTTGATGACCCACTTCATATTTAGTGTGCTACTTCATCTGCTGCAATCTGCGCCATTGATTAGCTGTGTCATTCTGCTACTTCACAACTGCACTAACCAACTGATATTGTGCTTAAATTGATAGCTTTTTTATCTGATATTGCGCCTAGTATCATATGGGACTTTGCACTTACTTAAATGTGTCTGTTTGACTTAAGTGCCACAGTATTTTAGACAATCTATGACATGTTGTGCATTATATGATTCGTCCTTTCAGTTTAATGCAATTGCCTTAGATCATCCTCATCATGACGCGCATACAATATTATATTGTTGTTCTGTCGTTGCGGATTTGATGGACTTATCTACTTCGCACACTTCACTTCAACCTTTGTGCATCAATTGAACTTCTACGCATCTACTGATATACCTCAGTTATGTCTCTACGCTTATTCCTTCCAAAACATTTGTGAATATCTGTGTGTTTCTTGTGCTACTATCATTCAATCCTCATGCACTTGTGCATCTTCTGCATTCGGCCTTTCTGTCTTCGCACAACCGTCACAGATCTACAACATCATTCTGCGCACCATTAGTTCTATCATTCCTATGCTTATGCACACTCATCTCCTTGCTATATCATATTATTCTGTATCTCGATCCCATGATGCCCCGAATATAAATATGTGTCTTCTACTTAGAAGCTCTTCAACCTTGCCATCAAGCTTACTGCAAATATCTAACTTGCTTCCCTTTTTATACATGTCCTGCATGGATTGTATGTCCACTGTGAAATTGCCCACATAAGATCCAAAGAGATGATGTAAACCTCACAATGAAAGAATTTAGGAATAATAGAAAAAGAGACAAGCAATAGAACATATATCCAAAGAAACGCTGATTGAGGCAGAATAATTACACATGTTACATTAAACAAAATAATAAACTAGTAAATATACAATGTTAAGTATGAGGATTCGAATTCACTAGGTGGAATTCGAATTGGCCTTCATACACAGATCCATAATCAGTGGAGAGTCATCAATGCATAACTAGGAGTCCACCTTCTCATCAGTGAAGTCATCAATGCACAAGTAATGGTCAACCGGGAGTCAAAATGAGTCTAACTGAGTGTGGTTGGTGTAACTAGCACATGGAAGAACTAATGTAGTGAAGGAGGCTCAGTGGAGGGCGCGGATAGAGCTAACTAGAGTCAGAACAGGAGGTCTAGTCACACTGGAGGTCCATCAGAGTGGTAAGGTCAGTTAGGAGTCAGTTAATCCTTAAATCAAGGAAGGAACTGAAGATAACTGAACTAAATTGGACTGGTAGGTGAAGAAAGGCGCCCTTCTCATGCAATAGGTGAAAGGAGGGAGCACTAAGCTCTAGGAGAGCTGAAACTGATCTGAAAGAAGCTCTGGGGGCTAGTTTGCTGAGGGCTAGGTGCTGGAACTGATGACTAGAATGCATGCAAACCCTAATTTTGCATGCATGACTGAAAATGAAAATGACAGAAATGCTAGGAGGACTAGGATGGAGTATAGGAATATCCTAACACCCCCCCTTAATCCACCCTGGGCCCTGGTAACTAGGACCAAAGGTCACCCATACAAAAAAGATATGATAGAAAAATAAAGAACTGTCCATAAACTGAGGAAATGGGGAAAACCTCATGGGAAAAATACCCCCCCTCAAAAGAACAGTAAATAACTCAAAGAACCATCATACTATACAGAAAACAAAGAAGCTTTCATCAGTGAAAACTTTTGCAAAAGACTTGGCAAGCTGATCCCCTGTAGGAAGGTCTCCCACTGTGTGGAAAATGTGTTGGATGAAGCAAGCCTTTCAGGAACTCTTTCTGTATCTGGAGCGAATGGAACATGAGGAGTCTTCCCAAAATATGGAAGAGAGAACCCCATCATCATGCTGCATCTCTCATGGAGAGGTGGATGGCATAATGCAAGGTTGGCATAATGTTGAAGTCTAGTAGTTCTGTGAACAAACAAATCATCAACTGTGTGAGCCCATGTTGACCTTGAATCTGGACTAAGAATAGGTGTTGGTTCTGGATCTGAATCTTCTTGAACCATGATCTCAACATCAAAATCTTGATCTTCTTCTTCATTAGAAGAGGAGTCACTGTGATCTTCATCAGAATCTGAAGGAATAGTTGGAGAGAAAGACATGAAGTGTGAGAACTCATATGCCTTTGAGGCATGATTGGCAATTCCATTCACTATAACCTTTCCAGTGGATATTTTTGTAATCTCTACTGTGTTTGGACCAAAAATTACTTGTTTTAGTGATCCTGTATGAGTCATTTGATAAACTGACAACAAATTAGTTGTACGAGAAGGAACAAATAAGACATTTTTGAACTTACCATGCTCCATATGAACTGTTCCCAATCCTTTGGCAGAAATTTGAGAGTTGTCTCCCATGTGAATGGTAGGCCCATCTTGGAGATCCAAAGAGGAGAAGGATTCTTCAAATGCAATCATGTGGTTGGAGGCTCCAGAATCTATGAGGAGGGCTTTTGTCTTTGAAAAACCAGCCATTAATGCATGAAAATCATCGGATCCACTTCCAGAATCAGACATCTTTGCTTCTTTTGGAACAACAATTTGGTTTTGTTCAAGAAGCTTGGTTAGAAGATCAATCTTCTTGTGCATGCAGGCATTCTCAGGATGGTTTCCTCTCTTGCAGTAGGTACAATTTGATCTCTTTTGTTTGTCATTCTTGGATCTTGAAGGTTTCTTGCCTGTCTTTTTGTCCCCCTTTTGCATTCGCTCCACTTGCTTCACCAGCTAAAAGAGCTAGATCTCTGGAGGTTTTGATGGCACCCATTTGAATCAATTAGGAAATTTCCATCCAAGGATTGACATTCGCACAGAATGGAAAGTAGATACAAAAACAGAAAATTGAGATCCAAGTTTGCTCAAAATGGAGAGCACTAATTGCTCATCACTTTTGGTGATGCCATAATGTTTGCATTGTGTAACCAAATTCTGAAATTTTGAGATGAATGTTTGAATGCTCTCGAAATTGCTAGGTTGCAGAGAAGCCAATTCATTTTCGAGAGTGTGGCCTCTCATCCCATCTTGTTTGCCAAAGAGACTACCCAATTTTGTCCATAACTCATTGGGAGACTTCAATCCTTCAACATGAAATAGTAGATCTTCTGACATATGGAGGCATATGAATCCAAAAGCTTCGTCCATTTTATTTAGATGCTTGATTCTCTCAACAGCTTGATGTGGTATAGCATCTTTTTCAAATACTATTCGATTTAGCCTTTTGTTATACAAGTGAAATATAATCCTATCCTTCCATTCGAAGTAATTGAATGGAGTGAGGATCATAGGAGAAGGAGAAGAAGAAGAAGAAGGAGAAGCATTCGAATTGCTCATCTTGACTGCTGGAACAAGTGCAAATAGAAACTACTGAATCTGTTGCTGCAACTGCTAGAACTTCGAAATACCTGCAAAAAACTCTAAAGAATGGAGGTAGAATATACTCTCAAATGGATCTGATACCATGTGAAATTGCCCACATAAGATCCAAAGAGATGATGTAAACCTCACAATGAAATAATTTAGGAATAATAGAAGAAGAGACAAGCAATAGAACATAGATCCAAAGAAACTCTGATTGAGGCAGAATAATTACACATGTTACATTAAACAGAATAATAAACTAGTAAATATACAACGTTGAGTATGAGGATTCGAATTCACTAGGTGGAATTCGAATTGGCCTTCATGCACATATCCATAATCAGTGGAGAGTCATCAATGCATAACTAGGAGTCCACCTTCTCATCAATGAAGTCATCAATGCACAAGTAATGGTCAACCGGGAGTCAAACTGAGTCTAACTGAGTGTGGTTGGTGTAACTGGAACATGGAAGCACTAATGTAGTGAAGGAGGCTCAGTGGAGGGCGCAAATAGAGCTAACTGGAGTCAGAACAGGCTATCTAGTCACACTGGAGGTCCATCGGAGTGGTAAGGTCAGTTAGGAGTCATTTAATCCTTAAATCAAGGAAGGAACTGAAGATAACTGGACTAAACTGGACTGGTAGGTGAAGAAAGGCACCCTTCTCATGCAATAGGTGAAAGGAGGGCGCATTAAGCTCTAGGAGAGCTGAAACTAATCTGAAAGAACCTCCGGGGGCTAGTTTGCTTAGGGCTAGGTGCTGGAACTGATGACTAGGATGCATGCAAACCCTAATTTTGCATGCATGACTGAAAATGAAAATGACATAAATGCTAGGAGGACCAGGATGGAGTATAGGAATATCCTAACATCCACGAGTTGGTTGTGGAATTCCTTCTTCCTTGCTTCACGGATTGCGCTTTTTCCACATGTCATGTTATGCATTGTTGATGTGTCCTTTCTTTGTGGGTTATGTGCATACATGTTCCTTGACTTGGTGGGACTTTCACCATTGTTGTACCATCACTTGTGGTTCTTGCGCACTTGGTGTATCAATGCTTTGTGGAACTTGCACATACGTGATCTTCGACTTGGTGGGACTTTGACCCTTGCGGTTCCATCACTTGTGGGACTTGCGCACTTGCTGTGTCATCAACTGTGGAATTTGCGCATATGATGACATCAACCACTGCACCCTTCTTGGAACTTGTGTGTGCTTTATCAACTGAATGCGTCTTCTGATTGGTGATGACTTGCGCGCTTTCAGGACTTGTAGAGTTGTTCAACCATCTCTTGTTCCATGATGCTTGTGCACTCTTCAATCTTCTCTTGAGTTGCTTGCGTAGACTGGACTTTGTCCCGTGTATTCTTTGGCTTGCTTGCACACTCTTCATCCTTCTATCCATCCCTTTAGCTTGTGCCTTGAAGGACTATGACTGGATGGACTTGTGACCTGCTTAAGTACATGTTCCTTATGTACTTCTTCAAACTGGATATGCATGATGTACTCCTGGACACACTTCTTCATATTGGATGCAACTTCTAGTTATACTTCTTCACACTAGCATCCATATCCTTTACCATCTTGCTTGCACATATACTTCTTCAATGTGGCTTTATTATACTTGTTCAAGTTGGCATGGGAATGTTGAATCCACTTGACTTAAGTTGACGTCAATGACTCAAACTGAATCAGTTGACATCCTTTTGACATTAGTTGACATCAATGACAACCAAAGTTCAATGGATCTAAGGCAAGTGCATTAAACCGAAAGGACGAATTATATGATGCACAGCATGTCGCAGGTTGTCTAAAAGACTGTGGCACTTAGACTGAATGGACTCTTCTCAATAAGTGTGCAGTTCCATATGATACTATTGCACCACATCAGAACATGGATTCATCAGTTGTTGCACGGTATCAATTGAATGTGTAATTGAACAGTAGCAGAAAATCATAGTGAACTTGGCGTAGACTGTAGGATCAGTTGAAGTAGCACACAGCACAAGAAGTACGACATCAGTTAAAGAGAAGTGTTGAGTGGAATTAGAATTCAAGTGATGTATGCATGGAAGTGAAAGCAATACGACTGCATACGGAAGGTGCGCATAGTAGAAAAAAACACCAGAAGATCAGAAGTGTGCACGAATTAGAAATACAAGAAGGAAATATCCTATTTTGTATATCTAGGCAGCTGGATGGGGAAAGGAACAGGGGGTCATAGCCTCCTTCCAGTTGGTGTTGGAGAACACAAGGAGTTGGTGCTTCCTTCAAGTCAGTGCCTGTTAAACCAAGGGTTCGGTGCCTCCTTCCTGTTGGTGCTGATAAACACTGGAAGTCGGTGCTTCCTCAAATGTAATCATTTCATCACAAAAGAGCATTCTGTGGTTTTCTCCCGTTTGGGTTTCCACGTCAAAATTTTGTGTGTTCTGTGTTCTGTGTTCTTTGTCTTGGTGCATATGTGGATGAATGTTTTATTTATGGTGGATGCATAATTGAAGATCAAGATTAATTTTAGACTAATCTGTTAAAGAAGTTAAAAACTTCGCATAACTACGCTAATATTGATTCACCCCTCCTCTCAGTATTAAATAGATTCCAACAGGCATTGCGCAAAGGTGAAATCAATTCGATGAATTGGAATAGAACCAAGTGATCCACCAATGAATGACGGTAAAAATGGGTTAGAAACATTCTTGTAAAAAATGGATTCTTCAATGGAAAAAGAATACCGTGTGGATGTCTTGGACACAGTGCTTAGAGGGACTCCCGCAAGATGGTGGGAAATGAACAAATATGATATACCTGATTGGGAAACAACCCGACTAAATTTGATGATCAAGTTCAAGCCATCTATGCACACTAATGTGGTGAAAGAAGTCTATATGGGGTATACCAATCCCTACAAGCACATTGACCTGTGTGAGCACTAATGGGATTCAAGTGGATTACAGCCAGAGTTTGGGGTTCATCATTTTTTTCATGAGCTCGACCCTATCTCAAAAGCTTGGTATCTACACAAAGAAACAAGGAAGCAAACCAACTGTTGGAAGAAGCTACATGCAAATTTTTGTCAATATTTATTCTTCTCTGCAACCAGTAACACGGTAACAAAAGCATTAACAGCCATCAAGGGCGAATTATTTGCTAATCAATTGAGGAATGTAGGACACTTGTATGTATGTCCTATACATCAAAATTTATTTCTATAGAAGGCACCTCATTAACCACCCCCATACACTAGAAGAACAATTAGATGAATAAGGCTATGCAAGATCTTTTGGCCACACCATGAAGACCACTAGGTAGCTCTAGTTTGGCCATTATGTTCCTCACTATTTTAAGCGCTAATTCCACATCTCACTCTCTTATGCCTATTGCTTCCACCGTTACATTATATGGAAGTTTGAGAGATGAAAATTCTGAAGACAAAGTGATATTCATTGGCTCTGTTGGAAAGAATGGCAGTCGTGTCCTCTTTTCTTAGTCTCCTTGTTGCTATGGCTCAAATGAAGATTGGTACAAATAATCTGGTCTCTTATTGAAGGAGTTCTAGGCACTTTTATGAGCATGATGACACTTCCATAGAAGTTATCAACACTGAAGAATTTGAAGACAAAACTTACAACGCCACAACCAGGGGATGAGCAGTCTTTATTGCGACCTTTGCCCACGAATTCCAAATAACGTAATTTTCTTCGGTATCCCTAATATAGAATCTAAATACCGATGTTGTTCAGTACCAAATACAGGACATCGATGATGTTCAGTACCAGATTTGGCTCCTTCATTGTAGAAGATGCACAATGATCAACAACAAAGAAAAGTTGACTTGAGCGAAAGTCAACCCTTGTGGTCGAGGCTTGTCAGCTCCTTCGTTTTTGGAGAGGACCGTAAAAGGAGAAAGAGGAAAGGAGCGAATAAGGGAGTTTGAGTTAAAGGAGCGGGAGTTGCGGAAAAGATGCTAACATCTGCAACATGGTTTTGGACTCAGCCCCGCAAGTATAAAGGGAAGTGGAAGATAAGTGAAAAGAGAGGGAGAAGAACAAGAGTGAAAGAGATGTGAACTGTCAGAAGAAGAGTAGAGCAACATAAGACAGAGATATCCAGATCCACAAGAGAGGATAATGTATCTAGGTTTTAGGTAGTTGGGTTTTTCTTATATGTTTGCATATGTAGCGACGCGTAATTTCGCAATGATTGTAAGGTCGTAGAGGTATGATGTAATGGAGTTCATCTGTTGTAATAGAGAAGGATTTTTCGGCCCCTCAATTTTCTATGTTGAATCTGTTTATCTTTCATGTGTTTTCTCTTTAATTGTTATAAGTAATCCACCTGTTAATGTTGTGATGCTATGAGATAGATAATGTTGTGATATCTTAGGATGAATACTATTGCGATATGAATGATAAGAATTGTCGCAAACTGTATCCTTATATTTAACCAATCCTTGTCCCACATCAGTCTTGGTTGTTGCCATGTCCCCATTTTGATAGCACCATGGAGCAACCACTAGCCCATTAGATTCCCATGGGTTCAAGTGGAAATTAATTAATTAATCAGGGAAATCATTTTGGTCTATAGTTACCTTGTGTAATTAAATCAAATCATGAAAGGGTGATGTAGGACCACAATTTTGAATATTTAAATTTTCTAATATTTGTTATGAGTTGGAAATGTTCTAGGTGGCTCAAGGGGGCACAGAGGAATATGGATAAGGCCATATGATTTGCCTCCCTCAAAGAATTTGGAAAGAGTAGCTAAAAGCAGGAAAAGCAGTGGAAAAGAAAGAAAAGCATAACTTTAAATATTTTTGCTAAAAGTGAGAAAAGCAGCCAAAAGGAAAGAAGACAGAAGCTTCCAGATTTTTTCTAATAAAGGCAGAGAAAGGATTAGTAAATGTCAAGAAAGAAAGCAAGGAATCTAGGAAATATTTTCCTAATTTCGAATTAGAAAGGGGGGTAACTTCTATTCTCTCATGAAAATAATATTAATTATTATTTTATTGAAATTTTCATTAGAAAACTCTAGAAGGAAATAAAATCTATCATAAGTTTATAAAATGAGTATGAGGGCCTCCTTGAGGAATTGTTTGGTCATTTTGTCAATTTTCTTTGATGTTCCCCTTCCAAGCAGTAGGGAGATGCGCCCCTCTATAACATTAAGGAAGGAGATATTCAATCTTCTTAATAAAGTTTCAAGTTGCATTACTATTGTAGTTCCATTCTACTTCATGTCCATTTGATATGTTGGCATTCCTGTCTTAAGACAACATCATTTCAGTGTTATTTCTTGTAGTGTGTTGTAGCCTACAGAGAAGGAGATCGAAGGGTTGTGCCCCTATGAGATCCTATAGCTGCTCAAGTGTGACCTCTGTAATGTAATGTGCTATAAAATCATATGCTTCTCTAATCCAATAATAAAATACACTCCTCTTACTCCAACATTGCTCAATTGTTCTCCTATGTTGCCATTATTCTGTGTAAATTGGCATTCTGCAAGTTTGGTTGGAATTGACTAATGATAGTGCTTCCAAAGATCTAATTAATGTATGTTTATATTCATTGACTTGATTTTTATCACTACTGCATATATTATATAGGAAATTGTGACCCTTAGTCTCTCCTTGAAAGTGCCATGAAACTAGCAATTTCCCTTGCTCTCACATTCATTGGAAATATGTCTAGTTTCGAGTTTTAATGTAATTACCTAACCTATGTACCACCAAATCGAGTTATGTAAGTTGATGCAGGTATGTAAGACATAATAGGACCCATACCAACCTTCATATTTGGAAATCGTATTCTTCCAGTGTCACTTTGAACCATTTGGAAATCACCTAACTGAGCAGTCTTGAATCTATACTTTACTCCTAGTCATTGATTCTTGCAATATAGAAGTCTTTGGTTGAGTCTAGTGACTGTTGTGATAGGTTGGCCCTTGTTGAAGCATATTTATCTTCATATTGCACCAGTAGCAGAGAAGTTTCCACATAATTCTTGGGGTCATTGCCTTAGAGTCTTTGGCTTTTCCAAAGGGTCGTCCCATGTGTGATGCACTTCAAAATGTGCAACTGTCAAGGCAAGTGTTGAATATACCTATAATATTTTTTGCATAAATTCGACTTGCATTTGCCCATAATTACATCATAGGTGTCTAACCCAATCCATGCCTCAGGTTTGACATTTGAGTCCCTCTCGGTGCCATTCGAAATTGTTTGGAAACAAGTATTTTCCTCCTCATAGTTATGATTCTAGAACCTAGTCTTGACTTTACCAATTGGTTTTCCTGATTGAGGAGCTAATATTCCCAAATATCTTTGGTTTTCAGATTGGGGATATTACATATGTGCTTCAGGTGAAACCTTCTCCTTCGGGGAATTGAAAATGCCAGCATACTAAACTATAGTGGTGCCTTTGTTGGCCCACGTGAAAGAACTCGGTCTCAATTTTGCACCAACAATAGCTTCTAGTCTTGCAACCGAGGAAAAAAATTCTTTGAAATCAATACCTTAAACATGAGAAGATCCTTTACAAACCCATCTTTCTTTATTTCTTATTACTTTCCCATCTTCATTCAACTTGTTCCTAAAAAACCACTTGGTGCCAATCACATTTTTATCTTTTGGCCTTGGAACAACTCCCCATGTATTATTCTTCTTGATTTGATTTAGCTCTTCTTCCATAGCATCAATCCAATGCTTATCTTCGCTAGCTTATGTAAAGTTCTTAGGTTCTATTTTAGATAGCAAGGAAAAGTTTGCATGTTCTGGTGCACTTGTTAGTCTTCTTCTAGTTTGAACTCCCGTATCTTTATCATCAAGAATTAGATTTTTTCGAATGATTATTTTGGACAAATTTATATGGTGCCTTTGTATCTGAACTTTTTGTTCTTTGTTCTTCTTCTTCTCCTTTGCAGCTCATCTCTTTTGGATGTTCATTTGTTTGTTATTTCTCCTTTTGAGGCCTTGCTTCCTCCACTTTTACATTTGCGCTTTCTACAATTTTGCGTAATCTTTAATTGTAACATCTATTAGCCTTTCCTGGGTTGGCAGGTGCAAGAGGGGTCATTTTTTACCCCGGGGGAAGCAGAATGAAAAAATATGCTTGGGGAATTGGAAACAAGACCAATAATGATGTTGAATGGCTAGCCTTACTTAAAGGTCTAGAAATCACTATCAAGGCCGAGATAAAAGATTTAATAGCCATTGGGGACTCTCTTCTTATAGTCCTGGAAGCTCGTAATCTCATCAGAAAACGCTCCACTGCTTCAAGTAAGTACCACCACATTGTCAAATACTCCAGTAGAGACTTCAATTCTCTCAATTTTCTCCATGTTCTCCACTCCAACAATCAACATGTCGATGAAATGGCCAATAAAGGTGTGCTCCTTGATTTTGGTTTCTTAGCCCAAGATGATGAACTCCCTATTCCTTGTTGGGTCCCCTAGCCCTATTCTCCCTTGGGGTGTCCTCTCCCCCACTCCTCGTCCCTCTTGTCACCTTACCCTTGCCACCTTTGGACGCGATGATCTCCATAATCGCGTGCAAACACTTGTCTCCGGTTTCCATGTGTCTTCATTATTCAAGGCATCAATATTTGTTTCGATTGCCATAAAAAGAGTTTCTTCTCTATCACTATCGAAAATTATTTCACTGCTCTCTTCAGACGAGTCACTAACCCCTTTTGAGTAGAGACTCTTCTTTTTCTTATGAGAGTCCTTTTCATGCTTGTCTTGTTTGTAGTTCTTTTTGTGTTGATGATGTTTACTCCCTTTTTTTACGTTATGGTCTTCTTCTTCATCACCACTATCATCCTTTGCATATGGACACTTAGCCATTAAATGTCCTACTTTCCCACAATTAAAGCATTTAAAAGGAAACTTTCCCTTGTATTTTCTAGATCCTTTTTAAATTTTCTCACAAAATGTGCTTCCACTACGTCTAATTCACAGCCGGAACAATAATCATTTGATTTGTGTTTTATGTTATTTGTCTTCTTTGATGCTTTGAAAGATGCTTCTTTCTTTGATGGATTTTCTTTTTCATTCCCCATTTCATATGCACTGAGAATCCCATGCAATTCATCCATTGTCAATTTATCAAGATCCTTCATTTCTTCAATAGCGGAAACTTTGGCATCAAATCTTAAGGGGAGTGACCTTAACACTTTTTGTACAATCATTGGATCTTCAATCTTTTCACCAAGTCCTCTAATGGTGTTGACAATTTCATCCACATGGAGGAGATAGGTTGCACCATTTTCTTTGTCTTTCATTTTCAGTCTCTCGAACTGTCATCTATGAGTTTGGAGTTTTTCCTTCTTAACTTTGTCATCGCTTTCATAGATATTTTTAAGCTTGTCCCAAATTTCTTTTTTTGATTCACAATGAATCACCTTGAAAAACTCGAAATATGATAGACCGCACAAGATGGAATTCATGACTTTTGCATTATTTTCACTCTGATTCTTCCCAGACGCATCTTTTGGTGGAGTTGTTGGGGCAGTATAACCAGTCACGACTAATTCCAAAATATCAAATCCAAGAGCCATTAGATATGTTTGCATCCTTATAATCCAGGATGATAGTTTGTTCTGTTGAACAATGGATCTATGTTTGTGGAAAAACTTTTCTGATCAGCCATGTGTGCTCCCAAGATCAACCTTCCAACGGTTAGATTGTTTCTAAAGGAACGTGCTCTAATACCAATTGTTGAGCACACACTTATACTAATAGGGGGTGAATCAGTATAAGACAATATTTTACTTATTTAAATTCAATTACCACAATAAAACAATCACACATAAGATCTATCAATTACAAAACACAGAACACAAAATTTACGTGGAAACACTTTTGGGAGAAAACCACATAAAAACTTATCTTTATAACTCTTCATAGGCATCAAACTACTACTACAAATATTCTCAGGCACCAATCTACTGGAGACACCAATCTCCACTGATAGGAATTCTTGTAGGCACCAACCTACTGGAGACACCAATCCCCACTAATACAAATTCTTGTAGGCATCAACCTACTCTTACAAATCTTCACAAGCACCAACCTACTAGAGACACCAATCCCCACTGTTAAGCACCAACTTAGCAAGAGACACCAATCTCTTCGTTTAAGCGACACCAACCCATAGTTACAATTCTCGCTTTCTTGAATATGAATTTTTCAAATAATCATTCATAGTTCCTTCACCATTCTACTTGCATCTTCTTCACTTCATTTTTCTTTTTGAGAGGATCCTCTTAATATAGGATGATATGCTTTTTCGCTCACTCATTTCCTCTCAATTCTTATTGCATTTATATCGATTTGAGACCCTTCATGAAGAGTTGTGCCTATTTGAAAGGCATGTTAACCTTGAGTAAATAATTATTATTTTTTACTCCCAAAGCCACCTTATCTCGTAGAAAATAGGAATTTACCAATGAGCCCATGGTTTTGAAAACCCATGGTATTTCCCATGGTATTACATATAAGAGAATTTACCAAAGATAAAAGTGGAATTTACCAATGAGCCCATGGTTTTGGAAACCCATGGTATTTTCCGATAGTATTACATATAGGAGAAATAATTATGCATGCACCCAACATAATCAAGATCATCATGTCAAGTCATGAACATGTGGGTTATCCTCTCTAAATATATTTATTAAAATAATAAATATATATTGATTCATCCAACAATTGATTTATTAAAATAATAAATATATGTTGATTCAATCCAATGACTGATTTCCTAACATCAATGAAAATATTGCTAACATGCACCCCTCAAGGTTCCTCATTAGGGAAATTTACCAACATTATGCTCAAGTTGTTATTTGTCTCATAGGCATGCATGTAACAAATGTCTCATTGATTTGTTGATATATATATATATAACTAAGGAGAGATTTGTTCTTATAATGCAAACAATTGAGGATAGCCTAGAGCAATGCAAAAAACAAGGGAAAGAAATAGGCAATAAGACAATAAACAAGTTGAGAGTGACTCCGTGGTACGATGACACATGTAAAAAAGGTAGGAAAACTACAAAAGAGACCCATCAAAGAAAATTCTTAAGGAATACGAACAAACAACAAAGATACAAAAAAAATATGTGAGAGAAACATGACAAAATGTTGGTAATGGCCAAAAAGAATCTGAAATCTTTTTGGAGGAAACCGAATCAAGAGAATGACATTTTGGAATGGTGGATGCAACATGTGCAAACTTCATATGAAAACATAGCAATAAGGGAGAAACCCCCATACATTACAATAGAAATGGATGTTTTCATGATAGATAATATCACCTTGGGAATCCAACAACTAGCATATGGGAAGGCAAAATACATAGAAGCAATGCAAGCAAAACATATCATGTGGAGCAAGGATCATCTCAGCTAACATATAGCATAGGCATTAAACCAAAGGGTTACAGAAGGGCTTCTAGAAAGGTGGGAAACCAACCTTATCCTCCCAATTTTTAAGGGATGGAAAAATAATCTTATCAACTATAAGAGACTATAAGGCAATAATAATTAGCTCAAACTTTTCCAACCTTATAGGAAAGCATCGTGGAGAGAAAACTCTAAAAAGGGTCAAAAAGGAAATGGTAAATGAGTTAAAAGGGACAAGCAAAATTTGAACCAAGCATTCAAACATTGGCCTCTGCATGACACTAAGACGTCGCTGAAAAAATGAGAGAGAACAAGGAAGAATACCAATTGTGTTGCTTTGTGGACTTCCATAAGGAATTTGACACAGTTCCACAACATAAACTCTGTGAGAGATCTTGGAGCACTGGTGGAATGGAAAGCAACAATCCATAGGGTATATGAACAAGCCAGAAAAAGAACCCACAAAGGATTGATAGAGAACCTCCACAGTGACAAAGGAGTGAAATAAGGGTGTCCACTCTCATCCACACTTTTTTTACTATACATGGACCATGGAAAAATGGATAGACAAGGTGGGAGGGGCAATGAAAATTGCAATGTTATTAATCAAGATATGTTATACATAGATGATGCCATCTTAGTAATGAGGCCTCTTCGTATTGTAGAGGAACATTTAGCACAATGGAAACCTTTTGTAATGAGGTAGGGATGGAAGTTAATATTGATAAAACAAAGATTATCATATTTTCGCTGCGAAATAAGATGAATTGTGATAGCTTACTTTCAAGGATAGAGCATTAGAAGTGGTACAAAGTTATAAATACCTTAGCTTGGAGTTCACTAAAATGATGAATTAGGAGCATTGTACAATGGAAAGGGTACAAGGGGTGTGGAAAACAACATTCCTACTACACAACAATGACAAGGTAAAAAAATATGGCACTTGAAGATTATTGGCTCACTTTCAATCACTAGTCAACCCAATGTTGTTGCAAAATGTGAGTTATTGTGGACTAGTATCTCCAAGTCTAGGTCACTGCAATTGGAAAATGTCCATAAACATGCAACAACTTCCTTTCTAATAATAAAGACCACAACTCCATATAAAAATATTCTAGCAAAAACAAGTCTCTATCCACTAGAAATGGAAGCACAAAAAGCTTGATTATATACCAACAAAGGTTAGCATAAATGAAGGTGTAGGCAATCTGCACAAATCAATAAAAAGGTATCATAAATAAGAGAAACGAAACATTGAAATTGTGTGAAAAAAAATGGCTAGAACATTGGAATGATGTGGAAAGGAAATTCCCTAAAAAAGATAAAAGAGCTAAGTAAACACCTTCAAAACAGTGATAGAATGGGGAAGTGAAAGGATTGATCCCAAAGAAAACAAACAATATTATAAAGCCTAGTTTAGTCCCAAATGTGAAATAAAGATCCAAGGATCTTTGTAGGTTAACATGCAATAGAAGGATACACAAACTCTACTTTAGATAAGAACAAGCTCACATGAATTGAGATGTGAAACAAGGAGTGCAAGTACCTAAAGAACATTGGAAACATATGGCATGTCAAATATGAGGATTGAGGGAGACTAAGACAGAGCAATGTTTCATCATTGGTTGTGGTACCAAAAGAAGACTAGGAACACATAACATGCCAAATATGTGGATCAGGGGAGATTGAGACAAAGTAGATTTTCCTCATTGGTTGTGGTTACTACAACCACGTCAATGGAGGAATTACACTAGAGGAATCAATGCATGAGATAGAAGTGTTTCAGACCAACCTATTGGAGATCATTGGGAGACAAGCCACCAAGATGATGAACCATAGGAATAGGCTCCTAGGATTAACCAACATCCCTAGATGGGGCATACAGACGAGTACAACTATGGAGATGGGACATGAGGTTTCACCCCCACATATATGTATTTCCTATCATGTTTTTTCTCTATTGGGATTGTATCCCTCTTTACTTATAGCCACACATTTACTATTCAAAAGTCTAGCAATACAATGATGTAATCTTTGTCTCATACCACTTGCTCTCATGGGCACTCATAAAATCTAGTTCTATTATACTATATTCTCCCTCCCTCTCCTTTCATATTTACTAGTTGCTTTCTTCTATTATATTCTCTCTCCCTCTCCTTTCATATTCTACTAATTGTTTTCTTCTATTTTATTCTCTCTCCCTCTCCTTTCATATTATCATTGTTGTGTTCTATTATATTATATTCTCTCTCCCTCTCCTTTCATATTCTACCAATTGCTTTCTTCTATTATATTCTCTCTCCCTCTCCTTTCATATTCTCATTGTTGCCCGCTTGATCATGTGATAGTTAAATTAGTCAAATTTTCTTTTTGCCCTCTTCTTCCTAGCACATTTACTTGTCATGCATCATTGTTTGTCATTTTCTTTTCCTTTCTCCATTGCTTGCTAGCATACACCCACATATGGTACATGTGTAGTTCTTTGCATCAACACGAGGGTGAGATGAGTCATTATGTTGCTTATGGGCTTAGCTTTGTCACATGGCAATTCCCTCCTTGTGTCTAAGGAATTTGTTCATGTTAACCTTGTCATTGAACATCTCCATGTTTTCTCATGCATACTTGCATATGTCTATTGTTGTGGACTCATTCTCCCTTTTCCTTTCACTATCTTCATGCCTTAAAATTATCTTCATGACAAGTTGCTACTTTTTAGTCCATGATTGCAATCTTCTATCGTGGAGGAATACAACGTGTGAGTTTCACACTTCATATTACCCATACAAATATCCCTTCATCGTTATGTGGAAATTTCACCATGCATTAGCCATCCCAACCTACCTTGTAACAACATCAAGGTCACCTTATGTTATGATGACACCAAGGTCCTCCAACTCATCATTGTGATTGTTAACACCCAAAAAGTGCTCACTACCTCATATCCCTCATTACATGATTCATTTGTCCATATTTTCTACCATATTTGCCTCCAAAACCTTAAAAAGCCTCCAAAAGGCCAAAAACCATTAAAAAGCTTCCAAAAGGCCAAAAAATCATTAAAAAAACCTCCAAAAGGCCAAAAACCCCCCTTTTTTTCCCCAAAATAAGTTAAATTCCTCCAAAAATAGCAAAAACCCTCTAAAAAGGGAATAAAAAATACAAAAAAAAAGAAAAAGAGGGAAAAAAGGAAGCAAAAACCCTATACAGCTGACCTAAACCATATGGTGCCCAAAACCATCAGTCAGCACTCCACTAAAAACCTATAAATAGGTGATGGAGGCTTCCCATTTTTCATCCACAATCATCCCTATCCTCACTTTGCCAAAAATTCTCACGAAACCCTAGCTCTCCCTTTGGAGCTACTTTCCACTTGAGAACCCCATTTGGCCCCATTTCCAAAACACTTTTGGAAGAAGGAGAAGGAACAACACTGGAGCTTGGAAGCAACCCTCTTGGACTGCTACAAAGGCTCCACCAACCTCTACATCTCAGGTAATTTTTAATACAAAAAGAGAGATCTTCACCATATTTTCATGTTTTGTTATTTATGTTAATGCTCATGCTAGGTTAAATTTCATATTGTTTTACTGCTTTTATTTAGTGTTTATTGAACTGCTACTAAGGAGGCCCTTCTCCTTAGTAGGTGCTCATTTGCACAAGCTAGGGTGAAAACTCTAGCTACAGTTTTGGCGACTCCGCTGGGGATACTTTGAATTTCTGGTTATAGTTTTAAACGTTTTTAATTTTCTACAATATTTTTCTATTTTTTCCTTTCGGCTGCCGTAAACCGCGTCTTTTGTCCCCGCAGTTGCGATCCAACCGCATCTTTCAGGCTGTTACCTGCGATCCGACCGCAGCTCTCAGACTGTTTCCGGCGATCTACCGGCAGTTTTCAGTCTGTTACCTACGATCTGACCACGGCTCTCAGCCTATTTCGTGCAGTCCAACCGCCGCTATTCACCCCTTTTCCCGTGGTCCGCCTACGGCTTTCAGCCATTTTCCTGTTATCCGCCTGCGACTTTTGGCCTTTTTCCCGCGGTCCGCCTACGACTTTCAGCCATTTTCCTGCTATCCGCCTGCGACTTTCGCCCTTTTTCCCGCGGTCCGCCTGCAGCTTTCAGCCATTTTCCTATTATCTGCCTGCGACTTTCAGCTTTCTTCCCGTGGTCCGCCTGCGTCTTTCAGCCATATTCCCGCAATCTACCCGCGACTGTTGACCTGTTTCCCGCGGTCCGACCGCGCAGATTTGCCACAGATTCGCGGTCTGTTTTTTGCACTTTTTTCCTGTTTGAACCCCGTACTTTGCTGAAATATTTTCTGCACCTGCACAGCCATCTATCCTATCTGCAGCCTTACTTCCCTACAGCCTATTTTCTACAGTATTATTTTTGTTCCATTTACAGAAATTTTTTAAATTTCAGCATTTTAATTGAAAAGAGAAAATTTTGCATTTCAAAGTTTAATTTCTGCATTGTTATTTTTAGTTAGAAAGTTTCCCACCCCGTGGCACTTTTACTTGGGTTCATCATCTCACACGCACACACTCTATCACCTAATTCAAGTGCGCCCTAAAATACTACTTAACACAACCAACATTCTAACCCCACTTGGGGAACACATAAGAATCTTGTAGTTAGGTAGGATCAAGGGGATAGGCATCCAAATAACACCCCTCGGTTGCTTACACTTGAGACATAGTTGTTGTCCATTAGGGAACCAAAATCCCCTAGTACTTTTTGGCACGGTCACAACCAGTTTATCAGAGGGCCTCTCCCCTAGGAGGGTTGAAGTAGCCAGACTGGTTCCGGAGGCCTGAGTGGAATACTGCACTCCATTCAGTAACCGAAGGATACCTTTCGTAGTTCTCGGTGTATCACCCGTATGGGGATACAGCGGTGATAGAACCAAACTGCAGATTCACCTTTTCTAGACTTGTCATGAACGGGGTATCTTAGTTGCCTTTCTTCTAGGATTGACTACCCATTGTCCCTCCCGGTAGGGGGATATCTTTAGCCACTTGGCTCTACTATCCATATTATCTGACTTGGATTTCATCACCTTGCAGAGGATATGTCTGGTTGAGTCAGAATACTATTTAGCTAGGTGTTTGCATGCTCTCTTACCTCCTTTTGGTCTAGCGAGTCCACTATTTGTATTTTCTAGGAAACCTGCTGCTTGTTGGTATTCTGACCATTTCTGTTGATACTCCGCTTATTGTAGCACAGCTATTACAGTAAGTGTTTTGAGTTGGTTGTTGGCCTGAGTTCCATATTTTTTGCACTCTCCTTCTGCACACTCGGTTGCATTAGGGTTTTTGAGTTGTTTTTCACTCAACACAACCCCTAGATACTTGACACCATCTGTCACCATTGAGTCCCCGAGACATTCTCGGTGCCTCCGGGGCAAGCCCCCGCACCACGGTTCACTTGACATCACCCGTCATAGATGTAGATATTTATCACTTGATACCACTCATCATAGATCTCGAGCTTTGTCACTTGACTCCACTCGTCAACGGCATAGAAATCTGTCACCCGATCTAGATGCCCCTTATTTTACCTCTGATTCTGAGGCAGAGTTCGAGAACCCCACTTACACTGCACCAACCAGCCCCATGGCTGGCATGACTTCCAACCCTTTCTTTGTAGGGACCATTGGTGGAGCATCCACCACCAAACCTGCTTTGGGTATGCCCTCGATGGGGCCCACATCTACCATTCCGATCACTGTACCCATTCCAGTAGCTAGCATACCCATCCCAACTCCATCAGTGACTCACACTACCCTTGACAGTGCAGGACCGTCCCATACCACTTTTGTTCCTCCACCTGGGGGCAACATCCCAAACCCAGCCCCTCCACTCGGGGGCATTGGCCCCAACATGGTCACAACCACTAGTATGTCACATCCTTCTACTAGTTTGCCCTTCATGGCTAGTCTCAACCTTCCTGACCTGGCCAGACTGACTAACAATCCCATCAGACACGACCTTGCGTGGCCTCACATGCCCACCAAGCTCCCCTCTAACATCCCTAAGTTTGAGGGCAAGGCAGGTGAAGACCCCCAGAACCATATTATGTCCTTCCATCTATGGTGTTCCTCCAACTCCATAGTGGACGACTCTGTCCACCTCTGTCTGTTACAGCGCACCCTCACTGTCTCTGCAGCTAAGTGGTACATCGAGCAGCCCCATGGGACCAATGCCACCTTTACTTCCCTTGCCTTGACTTTCCTGCAGTTCTTTCAGTTACCTGTCCGCTATGATGCGGGAGTTGAGATCCTATTGTCTTGCAGACAGAACACGACTACCCACATCACTGACCACATTCATGAGTAGCGTCGATGTCGCAGCCTCTGCAAAATCAAGTTAGACGACCGTATCTTCTTAGATTGGTTTCTAAAATCTCGCCTTCCTGTCATTGCCAAGGATGTGGCATCTGAGCGACCCCAGTCCGAAGAAGAGGCCATCCTCAAAGCCCAGCAATTTGACCTTATTTACACCCAGTCTGGTTACCTATATTCCATCATCCCTGACACCCCCCATGGCGATTCCTCCCGACACGATGCGTCGGGGGCATCCCATGCCGCAGATGGAATCATTGGTCGTATAGCCTCACATAACCAACCCTTTTCCATAGCACGTCCTAGCCATGGCCCCGACCTTTCGCGGACTACATCTCAATCCGAAGCAACCAATTCGTATGCTCCCATGGCACATCACCACCATTCCCACGGACCCTCATGTCCACCTCAGTGCTTTAGTCATGCATCCCCCGCTTACGCCCCCCCCCCCCCCCAGTCGCACCTCAGCCATATTACCACCCATAGGCTGCACCAGCTCCTTTATCCTCTCAAGCCCCACCTGCTTATTACCCGCCACAGGCATCCCTTGCGGCAACCCACAACCCATTCCGCAGACATATCAGCAACCCCCACAAGGTTTAGCACCTGCATCGCCTCCACCTACTTATTATCCACCGCAACCTGCTCCCGCACCTGCACAACCCTAGAACCCACCTGCTGCCCAAGGGCAAGTGTATGCCCAACAGAATCCGCAGCAGAACCAAAATCACCAGCGCCAACAGGGCCAACAAAACTGTGGCAAAGGCCGTAACCGTGGGAACAACCCCCCTCCATACCAAGGCGGTCAACCTCCCAATCCCCCAAACAACAATAACGCGAAACCTGCCAACCAGAACCCCGACCGGCCGCCCAAGTAAGCCAAAAATCCTAATTTGCGAACAAACCATCCTTGTTCTATTTGCGGGGTCTATGGCCACTACACACACCGCTTTCCCACATTTGGAGCGAGCTCGACAACTCTGGACTGATGATGCCCACCGCCAAGGGCACGCGGCTCCTCAGGCGTCGCCCAACCCCCCACCACCTCAGAATCAACCCTTGGTACTACAAAACCCTTTACCGACCCAAGGCATAGTGAACACTCAGCCGTTGGCTCCCCCTCAAGGAAACACGCCACCACAACAACAAATCACTTATGCCGCTCCTGATCAACCCATGTTAGACTCAGGTACCCATCACTTGTTAATGATGTCATTCGCCGATGTCAACCTTCAAACCCGTCGGAACCAATATGGCTCCACCCCTGAAGCCCCTCCCGCCGACAAAAACACTAACGCTCATCCCACTGATCAGTCGTTACGTATACCTCCGGCTCCACTAGATGGCGCCTCCAAAGCACCTCACTTCCCACTTCGTCGCATCAACAATAATCCCAATGCTCGCGCTGCGTCTAATTACAACATTGTAGATGACTTAGCCCAGTCCCCCGCAGCCATGTCTGCGTTAGAGATCTTAAAAAACTGTCCTTCACAGCACAAGACTTTGCTCTCCGCCATTGGTGCTATTGACCCAAATGATTCATGACTGATGGCCTTCGATTTGGACCAATCCGAACCACGCCTGCCTTCCACTTTAGCATTCCAAGTTTCTGTATCTGTTCGGAATCTTGTCATCCATTGGTGCATTATCGATGAAGGTGCCTCTACATGCGTTATGTCCACATTCGTTTGGAAGAAATTGGGATCCCCTACTCTCCAGCAGTCCACCATTGCGTTGCGAGCCTACGACGGTCGTTCGGCTCAACCCCAAGGTCTCTTAACTAATGTCCCCGTCCAGTTGGCTGATAAAACAATGCTCATTGACCTAGAGGTCATCAACGCCCAACTTGATTATAACCTCTTACTTGGTCGTAGTTACATGTATGCCATGCGGGCGGTTGCCTCATCCGTTTTTCGTACCATGATGTTCCCCCATGACGAACGCGTGGTCAAGGTTGATCAACTCACCTATTACGATCCCAATGCCTCCGCTGCACCTGAAAATGTTCTCCCCATGGTTGAACAACCTGTTTGTGGTGCATCTACCTCGTTGGTTTCCTCCGTGGGACCCAGAGTTTACTCAGATACGCCGATGACCTCAACATTCCAATCCATTCCACCACCGTCACTAGCGACCGAAATATCTAACCTATGTACCATTTCCCACAATGCACAAACACCCAACAATCAACCGCCCTTGTTACCCAAACCATCATTGGTACCTAGTCATATTGGTGTTACACCCATCCACACAATCCTCTTCCTATTCCCTCCCTTGGGAGTAGTAAGCGCCCCGGTTATGGCTACTCTCAGCCTCCCTGGGTTAACCTTAGGACTACCCGTGTGGTATATTTCGCCTACCGTTCCCCCATCGACACCAAATGTCGTCCTTCAACCGGTGCAACCCATCGCCACTACTAGTCAACAACCCCTCGGTGTCTCTACTCCATCATCCACCAATCCACACCCCATTGTCAAAAACACTGGGGGCAGAGGCCCACAACCATACACTGTTGTACCCCCGCCCAAAACAGTTAAAAACCCCCCCGTGTTTCATGCTCCTCCTAAATGCTCGATGTGTGATGAGTTAGGCCATCCTACCCATCAATGTCCACAATTACCTACATTACAAGGGCACATGCAAATGCTTGACAACGACCCCAACATCCCGGTTGTCCAACTCGATCCAGCCCCTAAGCCTCGTGATAAATCACTGCGTACCAACCACCCTTGTGCAATATGCGGTATTTACGGCCATTACTCACATCACTGTGTTGATCTCCCAGATTACAGAGCAACTCTCTACCAGATGAATAATTTGGACCTTGAGACGGCGCCCCCCACAATTGAGGAGATCCACCCCCCAGTATCACCCTCATCCGGCAAGATTAATACCATCTATATGATCTCTTCTACTACCACTCCCTCGTCAACCGATTTGACAACTCAAAGTTTCCGCAATGATGAGGAGATTCTAGAGGCTCTCACTACCCCGGATTACCCTTGGGAAGACATGCACCATCGTTTCTACTTCCTCCCAGAAGAGTCCTCCTCCACCACAACCACCCAATTTGCGGTTGAGTCCAAAGATTTCCTCCCCACCAAAGTCGACTGGTTTAAGGATCCCATTTCCGCTCTTGATGCCTTTGAGGAAGGTAACATGGCCAACATCTCACTCATCATCCACATTGATATCTCTGACCCACCCGGTGCTCTTGAAATCATTACATTAGGAGCCTCCTGCAGTGAGTATGAGATCGAAGAGTACAAAAAACTTTTCCAAGAGTTTCGTGATGTCTTTGCCTGGTCCTATACCGAAATGCCTGGTCTCGACCCCGCTATTATAGAACATCACATTGACACATGGCCATATGTACCCCCCGTTCGCCAGAAACAACGCCCCATTCATCCCTCAAAGCTCCCTGCCGTTAAAGCAAAGATTGAGAAACTTCGCAAAGTAGGATTCATTTATCCTATTGCATATACCACTTGGGTTTCTAACCCCATCCCTGTTAACAAGAAACAAGGCACCATCAGAGTATGTACTGACTTCACCGATTTAAACCGAGCCTGTCCCAAAGACAACTTCCCCACGCCATTTATTGACCAACTCATTGATGCGTGTGCGGGGCATGAAGTCCTATCTTTTATGGACGGTTTTTTCAGATACAACCAGATTCAGATCTGCAAGGAAGATCAGTACAAGACTGCCTTTACCACCCCATGGGGCACCTTTGCCTATCGCGTCATGCCTTTCAGCCTCAAAAATGCTGGTGCCACCTTCCAGCGGGCCATGACCTTCTGTTTTCATGACTTGGTTCATATCCTATTAGTCTATCTCGACAACCTTACAGCTCATTCCCGGAAACAATCAGGCCACCTTAACGACCTCCGGCAAATCTTTCTGCGTTGTCGCAAATATCAAATCCGCTTGAACCCACTCAAGTGTGTCTTTTGCGTTCTAGCAGGCCAGTTGTTGGGTTTCATTGTTTTCCATAAAGGAATCGCTGTTGATCCCCTGAAAGTCCAAGCCATCATAGACCTTCCCGCTCCTCGCATGCTCCGGCAGCTCCAGAATCTGCAGGGAAAATATAATTTTCTCCGACGCTTCGTTCCTGATTATGCCACCACCGTTCATGGTTTCTTACGCCTGCTTCGTACCCACATACCCTTTGTTTGGGATGACCAGGCACAAGTTGCATTTGAAGCCCTTAAGAAAGCTCGCACGCAAGCCCCTCTGATCTCCACTTCAGATTTCTCTCAAGACTTCATCCTTTACGTCTCGGCATCCGATCATGCCATGTCCGGAGTCCTTGTCCAAGAAGACGTTGCTCGCCAGGAGCATGTCATTTATTACGTCAGGCAGACCTTATCTGGACCACCCCTACGTTACCCGTATGAGGAAAGACTAGCCCTTGCTGTGGTCTTCTCCGTCCAAAAATTGCAAGATTATATTTTACTTAGTCATACCACAGTTGTCGCCGACTCCAACCCCATGGTCTATCTCTTGAACCGGTGCCTCCTGCAAGGTCGCGTTGCTAAATGGGTAATTATCCTCCAAGAATATGACCTCACTTTCACAACCCCGAAGAGCATTAAAGCCCTCGCACTTTCCTAGCTCATCATCGATCTTCCATCCCTTTTGCCGTCCCCACAAATCTCCGATGAGTTACCCAACAATCACTTGTTCATCATCTCATCTAATGACCCATGGTACGGTGATATTTTGTTATACCTTCGCACATAGAAGTTTCGACCCAACATAAATTGTGATGGACGTCATCGTATCCGTCACCAGGCCTCTCGATATCTCCTCTTGGGCGATGTCCTTTACCGGTGAGGGGTGGACACGATTCTCCGTCGTCGTCTTACACATGAGGAAGCCGAACAAGTCCTCAATGACTGTCATAGCGGTGCCTACGGCGAACATTTCTCTGGAATGGCCACCGACCAAAAGGTCATCCGCGCCGGATACTTCTGGCCGAACCTCTTTACCGACTGCATCACAGCGGTCAAACATTGCCATAATTGCCAACTTTTTTCCCCTAAGGCTCGGACACCACCCGCTCCATTACACCCAGTCGTCATCGTCGGTCCCTTTTTTAAATGGGCCATCGACTTCATGGAATGTAAAGCCTCATCCGCCAACGGCCATAAGTACATCATCGTCTCCGTCGCCTACTTCACCAAATGGGCTGAAGCCATGCCCACATTCAATTGTAAAGCTGACACCGCTGCCCGTTTCTTTTTTAACCATGTTATCACACGATTCGGGGCCCCCAAACAGCTGGTCTCAGACCATGGTTCCCATTTTGAAGATTCCATTTGGCGCGAGTTATCCACCCTACTGAAGTTCGAACATCAGTATTCCTCTGCTTACTACCCCCAAGGGAACGGCCAAGTAGAGGCCATTAACAAAATTCTAAAAACCATCCTCCAACGCACTATTGATCGGCATAAGTCCAATTGGCATCACATGTTGTTCCCTACATTATGGGCTTACCGTACATCAACTAAGACCGCCACCGGTTTTACCCTGCTTCATTTAGTTCATGGTGTAGAGTTTGTCCTCCCCATCGAGTGTCAGATACCTACCTTACACATCGTCGTTGAGCTTCTCCCAGACACCTTCCCACTCGAGCAACGTATGCTATCACTAGAGCAAGTTGACGAAGACTGTCGTGACACCCTCCAAACCATTGAAGCCGCCAAGAACCGCTCCAAAGCTGGTTACGACAAACATGTCCACCCACGAACTTTCCACGAAGGAGACCTCGTTCTCGCCTATGACCAAGCCCATGACAAGTCCAGTAAAGGAAAGTTTGAATCCATGTGGCAAGGCCCTTACATCGTGCAGACCTGCCTCGGAAATGGGGCATACATTTTAACTGACTTAGAAGGTCACCCTTTACACAACCCCCGTAATGGGTTGTATCTTAAACGCTTTTATCCTTAAACAAACCCGAGGCCCCATTGGTTCGTATTGTACAGTTTTCTTTCTTTTTGTTTTTCACCTTTTTTACCGCAACCTTACATTCATCATTTTTGCATGATCACAGATGGACCATCTTCCACCTCATTACATTGGCTTCGTTGATGGAGCAAGCCGCTGGTCTCCAAACCTGGCTTCTGTAGCATGGGTCTTATATTCCCCTTCACATGAGTTGATTCACTTTGACGGAATATGTATAGGCGCTGCTACCAATAACCAGGCGAAGTATGATGTTGTGACCGGTCTCTTGACTGCTGCCCTTCAGATGGGCATATGTCACCTTCATGTGTTCCTTGACTCCCAGCTACTTGTCTCCCAACTCAACAACTGCTACCAGGTGCGTGATCCCTGCCTCTTTAGAAAATTCCTGCGCACAAAACAACTCAGCCGACAATTTGAATCCATAATATTCACCCATGTCCCAAGAGCTCAGAATAGTGTCACAGATCACCTCGATTTGCGTGCCACCTCAACCGTTATCCGTTCCTGACACTTTTTATATCGTCGGATTTAGTTTTTCGAGCTCGTGATGACGCTTGAGATCATTTCTTGCTCTCACCAGGTACAATTTCAACATTGTGTCCCGACACCTTGGTGCCTCGGTTTGCGCACCACATCGACCGCCATCGAATTGTTACACTTTTTTACATGAGCCATTCACTCCATTCATACTGCAATTATTTCATTATTTTGCCACCATTCATTACCTCGCAAGGAGGCCCACCAGTGTTCCCCCCTACCCTCGTTCTTGTCCATCATCAATGTTCCTTGATTGAGCACTTCCTCCTTGCCTGACCATTCCTTTTGTTCGGTATAATTTTATCCTTTTTTCGGGCCGGACAAGTCCTTTGCAAAAAAGGCACTTAGGGAGTTTCTGTTAAGCTCTTTTCTGACTCCTAAAACAATGAAAAGATCGCCGAACAATCTTGCTTCCTTTCATGCTCGTTAAAATACCTGAAATGGCGTCTATCTAGTATAAGTTTAACCATTTTTCCGGACCTGGTAGACTAATTACGAAAAAGGAATACTCTAGTCACACCGGCTAGAAGAGTTCTTCATTGCATCCTTTTATGCTTCTTCGAGCCTTGGAGACTAACACACGAAAAAGCAACCCCCTGGAGTCTTTTTATCGCTTTCAGACTCTCTAAAATTGAAAGCAACCACGAGCATGAACTGTCTTGGGCTCGTACAAATCCACACAACAATACCATTCCATTATTTCAGAGTCTTCTTATCACTTTCAGACTCCTTAAAATTGAAAGCAATCACGAGCATGAATTGTCCTGGGCTCGTATAAATCCACACGATAGTACCATTTTGAACACATTTCTTCTAGTTCCTTAACCCCTGAAGAAGTTCCCCCCGTGCCTCTCGACACCGTGATCGATCATCTCGACAGCACCCCCAATAAGGTCGCCTTTGTTTAGAGTATTCTGCAGTCTCCTACCATCTTACACCAACTTGAGTATCACTCATCCCAGTCACTATCCTTGATCCATTACAGCTATGATCCCTTTCCCACCAGTCAGTTTCATATGCTTCCCGATCATCCCAGCCATCATACTCTGAACAAAGGAAGTTTGAGTCCACCCACTCTACTTGCCCAGTTATTCCCTACCCCCACAGTATGTCAGTCCTACCATCAGTACTCTCACACTCTGATTCTCCACCTCGTGCTCCTATCAAGGAAACATCATTGCCTTGCTAGTTGTAGGTCTCCTTCTATCGAAGACAGCCCATCTATTCCAGAGGATAGACCCAGAGGTCCCTGCGCCTTGAACTCATCAACATTTGTGGTGAGTGCCTACGAACCATTTTGAGAGGAGTCATCAGTGCCTCTCCGAGTGGTTGTTTCTCACATGCTCAACTTCAACACCTTGATCGCATCGTTGAGAATCGCGCAAGGTATATATCCCTTCAGTTATTGGTCAAAGACCCCGGATCTCCCTCGACTCTAGCACATTGGTGAGTCCCCTCGGAACGCCCAGTTATATGTTCTCGTGGATGTCCGGGTTGCGTAGGCGATTGTATTCGGAATCCACGCAGTTATATGCTTCCTTGAGTACCCAGTTCAGTGTACTATTGAAGGTATGACTCCCCGTCACTATGATCCAGCAGCTCATCAGTTCCTCTGGTACCACACTTAGCAGCACTGTTGTCATTCCAGTGTATCAGTTCTTCAGCTCAGACATGGTCATCCCAGTAGTATGTCTCAGATTTGTGTCCCCTTTGGACCCTTGTGATGTACACAATGGTTCTCCATGTATCCTTCAAGCCCCCATTTTTGGGCCTCATTGTTATTTTTTATATATATCTAGATACGAGCATGGGTATGCCCGCCTCGTCCATATATTGAGATTCTTCCTCATTTGAGGCCATGTATATTTCAGGTCCCCATTTTTTGGACCCCCTTGTTATTGTTCTATATCTTGATACGAGCATGGGAATGCCCGCCTCGTCCATATGTTCAGATTATTCCTCATTCATTATTGAGGTCATGTACTTTCAGTTTTTGCAGTTTGTTCGGGACCGTTGTTCCGGGCTCTAGTTCGTTTCTTCTCCTCTCCACATCCCAGGAAAACCATAAAAGACTTATGATGTCTATCGACCATACGATGAGCTCCTACCCTCACACATCAGGGAGCAATCTGTTAACACCCAAAAAGTGCTCACTACCTCATCTCCCTCATTACATGATTCATTTGTCCATATTTCCTACCATATTTGTCTCCAAAACCTTAAAACCCATTAAAAATCCTCCAAAAGGCCAAAAAAACCATTAAAAAGCCTCCAAAAGGCCAACAAATCATTTAAAAAGCCTCCAAAAGGCCAAAAACCCCCATTTTTTTTCCCCCAAAATAAGTTAAATTCCTCCCAAAATAGCAAAAACCCTCTAAAAAGGGAATAAAAAATACAAAAAAGAAGAAAAAGAGGGAAAAAAGGAAGCAAAAACTCTATACAGCTGACCTAAACCGTATGGTGCCCAAAACCATCGGTCGGCACTCCACCACTAAAAACCTATAAATAGGTGATGGAGGTTCCCCATTTTTCATCCACAATCATCCCTATCCTCACTCTGCCAAAAATTCTCACGAAACCCTAGCTCTCCCTTTGGAGCTACTTTCCACTTGAGAACCCCATTTGGCCCCATTTCCAAAACACTTTTGGAAGAAGGAGAAGGAACAACACTGGAGCTTGGAAGCAACCCTCTTGGACTGCTGCAAAGGCTCCACCAACCTCTACATCTCAGGTAATTTTTAATACAAAAAGAGAGATCTTCACCATATTTTCATGTTTTGTTATTTATGTTAATGCTCATGTTAGTTTAATTTTATTTTACTGTACTGTCATATTTCACCATTTTTCTAAACTACTACTAAGGAGTCCCTTCTCCTTAGTAGGTGCTCATTTGCACAAGCTAGGGTGAAAACCCTAGCTACAACGATGACTTACATGTGTTGAAGTTCCTTCAAGCTCCCTTGTTACGATCTTAATGCATGATTTTTATCTCTCATTTTGGGCTTAGTAAATGAAAGAGTTCCCTTAAACTAGACTTTGGCATTTTCCTCCTTTGGTTGAATATTTGGCTATAGTAAACTCTTGGCAACTCATTTCGGTCACTCCCTCATTCACGACACCAAATCTGAGCCTCTAGTTAAAAAAAATTGTAATTGGGTCCCCAACGATTCCTAGCCTATCAAGGCATGTTTTGTTCTTGGTAGTTTGCATCAAGTTGGAAGGTTCATTAAGTCGCATATTATGCTTTTTTTATTTCTCCCTTGTAAATAGATTAACTAAATTACCAAGGACCTTGCTATTTCATTTATCTAATTAAGTATTTGTTATTTCAACTCACATATAAACCATAATTTACTAACTCATTTCTCTAACTAACATATTTGTTGTTTCAACTCACATATAAACCATAATTTACTAATTTTAAAAACTGTTACTTCCACTATACTAATAAACAAATTTTAAAAAGCCAAATTACCATCTTTAAAAAAAAATGAAAATGCAAAGGCATGTAAAACATAAGAAAACAAATTTACTAATTTTAAAAACAGTTACTTCCACTATACTAATAAACAAATTTTAAAAAGCCAAGTTACCATCTTTAAAAAAAAATGAAAATGCAAAGGCATGTAAAACATAAGAAAACAAATTAATATAAAAATTGAATGGTTTGCAATAACATTTTTATTAAAATACCATTGAAAATGCAAAGGCATGTAAAACATAAGAAAACAAATTAGTATAGAAATTAAATGGTTTGCAATAACATTTTTATTAAAATACCATTGAAAATGCAGGGCATGTAAAACATAAGAAAACAAATTAGTATAAAAATTGAATGGTTTGCAATAACATTTTTATTAAAATACCATGGATCCTTAGTCAAGAGGTTTGGATCTTAAGGTTTGGATTTTTTTATTATTATTTAAGTTTTTTTTATTATTTAAGCATGCATCTTAAGGTTTGGGATTTTTTTATTTTTTTTTTTATAAGCATGCATCTTAGGGTTTGGATTTTTTTTATTATTTAAGCATGGAAAACACAGGGAAAACAAAACAAATTAGTATGAAAATTTAAAGGTTTGTAATAACATTTTTCATTAAAATAGCATGGATCCTTAGGCAAGAGGTTTGAATTTTGAGGTTTACATTTATTTTTTAATTTTGGAGTTTGAATTTCTTTTTTTAATTATTTTTCTACCTGCTTAATTTAAAAGACTTAAGATATTTCTTTTTTTAATTTCTTTATATATTTAATATCCTTAATTAAAAATGAACTTTTCAATTATTCAGGTGATAATAAACTTATATTGTTAAGTAAATAATAAATTTTTATTATAATAATAAATTTTTATTGTTAAGTAAATAATAAAAATATATTATTAATAATTTTATAATAATAAACTTATCTGGTTAAGTAAATAATAAAATTATATTATTAATAATTTTATAATAATAAATTGATATAATTAAGTAAATAACTAACCATAAATAATAAATTCATACTAATTTTGTAACATAAATTTATATAGTTAAGTAAATAACAAACTATAAATAATAAATTCATATTACTTATAATTTTATAATAAACTTGTATTGTTTAGTAAGATAAGAATTTGGTTAACTCAATTGGTAAGACGTGCGAACACTCTCGGTAAGGCGAGGTTACAAGTTCGAGCCTTGAGTTCTAAGGGATTAGGCCAACCCGCTATTGCCAACGATTTACCATCCACAAAATGTGGAGAAGTATTGGTGAGTTTCCGGACCATTCCCCAGAAAAAGAACTTGTATCATATTCATATTACTTCTAATTTTATAATAAACTTGTATTGTTTAGTGAAATAAAAAACTACCTGTATCATCCTATCATCCTAGCCTGGCAGGTATGGCTGAGTAGGAATCATTGCCTCTTTGAGGATCATTTTTCATCACCTCTGACGTGCGCTATTAGATGTGCTGCGATTCTTCAGTTATCCTCAATCTACTATTGAGAGCAAGACTCCTCGTGTACTGGAGTCGTGTATTGGAGGAAGAGATTAACCAGAACCGGCCTTCGTCATATTTGATGGGGCAACACAAAAAGATCAGGGATCCTGTGGAGCTGAGGGAGTCTTACATATAACAAACAAGAAAATAGCATTCAAGGCTGGACTAGGAGATGAAACAAATAATTTTGCAGAATGTTATGAGCTTAAAACTGTTCTTAATACTGGCTGTGGAGAACAATCCTAAATACTTTCAGGTATTTGGAGATGCAAAGAAAGTTATTGACTGGCTATCGGAGGCTAACCCTTGTCATAACATATGCTTGCAACCTCTATTACAGGAGATTAAATGTCTGAAGAATAGAATGGAGGAAATCACGTTTTGTCATGTGATGAGGGAAATAAATTTCAAAGCTGATATACTATCCAAGGATGACGTCAAACTAGACAAAGGACAATAGAAAATTTCTGAAGATCTCGAAGGAACAATTACTGAAACTTCCCACTATGAAGATATAAACTTCTGATCCCAAGCTTGACCTGTTTTTGCAAGTTTCGCTTTCTTGATTCTTCAGACAAGGAAAGGTTATGCAATCAGCATGGAACTCGCAGTCTCAGGTGTAAAGAGGCAAAGTATTTATGAATGCTCAGTTCTTAAAGTTTTATTTTTAAAGCTTATAAGCTTTGGAGGAAGCCAAGAGGAGTGCTATTCCTTGAGCATTTTTGTGCTTTAAATAGCAGATCTGAATGAATGATTATCATGTATTTTTTTTAATAGAAAACAGGCCAGTGGTAAAGCTAATATGTGACATTGCTTGGCAATATGGTTTCTCAGCTTAGTTTTTGTAAACAGATTATGGCTTAATGCTGTAGATGCAGTATAGGCACAGACGTCTTTGTACGTGAGGAATTTAACTTTTTTTCTTATAAAGTTATGTTTTTTTTCCAGGAAAGATAAAAGAACTTGTATTATATTTTATAAACTTATATTGTTTACTAAATAATAAACTTGTATTACTATTAAAATCTAAGAGGTTTATATTATTATAAAAACTTAACTTGAGGTCTGGACTTTACTTTTTCATGGATTTGTATTTGAATGTTCAATAGATCCAGGATTTATTTTAATAAAACTTCTGTTGCTAGGTAAATAATAAACTTATATTATTGATAGGAAAAATATTTGAAACAATATGAGTCATAGTGAAATATATAAAGGTTGATGTAATCACTCTTGGACACCAGAGGTAATTCATTGACTTGTAAACCATAGGTACCTTCATTGTCATGTACTTGCACTCCATTTACAGGCATTGAACGTATCAAATTATCAATCGAGTACTTGCACTCCATTTGCATTGAAAATATCAAATGCCATGTATTGCACGTATGTGTAATATTCCTTAGAAAAAATGCCAACAGCTATAGATAGATAAAATAATCATTTAGGCTTACAAGATTAATTCAATCAATTGTTAAAAATATTGCTGGAGATTTGGCTAAAAATAATAATTTAAGCTTACAAGATTAACTCAATCAATAGTTGAAAATATTACTGGAGATTTGGCTAATTCCATGCCCACGTGTCCAGTCTGAATCTCCCATGTTGGACATACTAATTTACACTGACAGGAATTTACACCGACAGGTTTACTCATGATGCCATTGGATTTCTCCACGAGGTTCTCCTGTATTTCCTCGCGATGTTTTCCTCAAATCAAAGATTACATACACAACTCTTTAACCGGCAAGCATGCATGTAATATATTATGGGATGGGATAATTAAATTAGCCAAATATGTTGGGCATTATTACTGTTCTGTAACCGGAATGCATGTAATATAGTACGGGATGGGATATTGAAATTAGCCAAATATGTTTGGCATTATTACTGTGTTGTGTGGTAATCATATTTGCTTTTGTACTTTACACTCCTATGAGATTAGTAGGCAACTCAGTAGTGTCTAGTACAGAAACCGGTTTGAGTTTGAAATTGAGGCTTCAAGCTCCCTCAAGCTCCCTACAGGGAGTGCACTTGTTGAGTAGTATTCCTATAAATGAATGCAAACAATCACCATAGGTAGATAAAAAAGAGTCATTCTTACATAAAAAACTCTGCATGAAGTAAAAGTGTAAACATTGCACTCCCCTGGCAATCAAGCATTCAAGCATTCAAACATCCGGATCCTTGATTGACATCAAATTTTTGCATCTTTTACCTGCTATATCAAATTTTTGCATCTTTTACCTGTTATCAAATGAATTTTAAACTCCATGGTAGGTACATAAGCATTCAAGCATTCAAACATCCGGATCCTTGATTGACATCAAATTTTTGCATCTTTTACCTGCTATATCAAATTTTTGCATCTTTTACCTGTTATCAAATGAATTTTAAACTCCATGGTAGGTACATTACAATCTCTCCTTAACCCTTGCCCCACTGGGAGAAAACCAAGCAAGAAATAATACTACATTAATGAGGACCAAATAATGATTATCCTTCAGTTTACATAGTAGAATAAAGAATTAGAACCCTAGGTATGATTGGAAAATTGGCATCTGATCCATAAAACCGGCAATCCCCAACTGCTCTGCCTGTATCTCATCCTAATTTAATTGCCATTTAACACCATAATACTTGGTTCCACACCATGATGATTTTCATGGAATTTTGGCAGGCTCTTTCTTCACTGCAGACATTGCAAAAAACTCTGATATAACTTCCAGTGGCATTCCCTTTGTCTCTGGAACTTTTAGATACACAAACACCCAAGCAATGCAGCAGACTGCTGCATAAATGCCAAATACACCTGTAAGACCCACCGAGTCCAATAATACAGGAAGAGTGTAGGTTACAATGATGTCACAAATCCAAAATGTCAGGGAACATATCGCAATACAGACGCCACGAACACGGGTGGGAAATATCTCTGCACAGAGAATATTTGGTATTGGTCCAAAGCCCATGACGAAAAGGCAAATGTATGCAACTACACCAAGACATGATATAGCAGCTTTAACCACAGTGCCCAATGTAATAGCGTTTGACACCACCAAAATCACAAGTGCCAAAATTAAAAAAGGCATAGTTGTAAGTAAAAGTGTTCTGCACACAGTTATGGCATTCAAAGTTAGGAATTAGAATATTAATTATAAAAACGACTTGCAAGAAGTGCAATCTTGTATGAGTGATACTATTTCAGACTTACCTTCTACCAGATCTATCCATAAGCCACATGGCAATTCCAATACATGGAAGCATCAACAAAGTTGTTACTGCACTGATCAGAAGTGATGCCGAGTCCGACCCTATGCCCATATTAGCCAAAAGGACCTCTACACCTGCCTCTTCAAGAATTTGAGGTGTATAATATAGAACTCCATTTATACCAGCAAACTGCAAACATAAACAGAATCGGAATATTATAAGTGAAGCTAACCAGAATCGGCATAAGAAGAAAAGCGTCTCAACTTTATTACCTGCTCAAGAATTTGGATTCCTACTCCCACAAACAAAGCACGCCTAACCCCTCCTTCAAAGAGATCAATCCAATTAGGACCTTTGACGGCCGTTTCAGAAGGATGTACCATAGCAGGTCCTACTGGATGTTCCTGCAACAGCTCTTTGCCATACAGTGCCGGTTGACTAACTAAGGCTGCTGCTTGGATGGGTTCCATCTCACCTGGAGCATTTACACTTGGTAGTGACATCATAGAAGCCCGGTGAGATTGGATGCCACTTTCTTGATGTAGATACATTCTTTTGAAACTTCCCTCCTCAGGTCTCGCTTCTCTTCCCTCTGGTCCTGTCCAGCGCCAAGCCAACTGCCATCCACCACCAATACCCGTGCTGCCAAATGACTCAGCGACGTTACCATGCTGTCCACTTATAACACTACTATGACGATGCATGCTCATTGTACTACCATGAGGAATAGGTGGCAACTCCTTCACATCTTTGGAATTGCCTCTAAATAGGATGTTTGAAACAGAGTTTTGCACAGAGTCTGCACGTGAGAGCGCTGCCTGGTCCCACCTCCCACTGGCGTGTCTAGAAAGCAGAGGACTGTGGAGATTTTCATCAAGATCACCTGCAGCATCATCTGAACCATACCCCTCACCTGCATTACCTCTTTGAACACTTTCTACATCCCACTGATCGTTCTTTCCATCATCTTGCCGTTCTGCTACATTCCACATGCTCCCCAGCTCAGGAAAGATGGTGCTGCGCATGCTACCAGCTTCAGGTAGATGCTCATTTGTAACACTGCGAAGACTCCCAAAGAGTGTGACCATAGGATCCATAAGCGGTACACTTTGTGCCTCCAGACTACCATGTCTAGAGAGAAACCCCTGGGTTCCAGTAGCACTTGTGATTGGCCTGGCAACCCAAGAAAGACCCTCTTCTGGCCCATATAATTTGATTTGGCCATATTCTGAAACAGATTCATGCTCATCCCCCAGATCCTCAGCGGGCTGAATTATGTATTCTTCAATAGATGTGTCACCTCCTACTCCCAACCCTTCAACTAGAAGTGCCATTTCCCCTGCATACAGAATAGAATATTAGCTTTCCTTCTGATCTCTGAGTTTCTAATCCTATAACCAAAATTTCACGAGGAGATTTTTGTTTTTTCACTAAAATGCTTCCTTTGGACTCCTAAAAAAAGGTGGGCTGCAGATGCAGCAACCACTGCAAGCTATAGTTACTCGTGAAATCTAGAAAGCAAAACAGCCCATCTCAAAATATAAAAATTGCCTTAAGGCCTAATGATGCACATCCAAAATATAGATATTAAAAGCACAGTCCTGGGCCAACTGGCCCATGCAGTCCAAACAGAAGTAGTCATAAACTAGGCAGACTCTGGGTCAGTAATGGTGGATTCCCACCCATCATTACCTTGTTGCTGCTCAGTGGGATTTTCTTCCTCAGAGATAGCTATGGCAATCCCTGGGTCTTTTCTTCCTGAGGAGGATGCAGGGGAGGCCAGCTATGGCAACTCTATCTTTGTTCACAAACAGTTCAGCCATTACAATGGCAAGGCCTCTCTTCAGATTGTTGTGACTGGTGAGAATGAACCGAGGGGGTAAGAGAATTGAAAGGTCGGTTACATGGAGGAAAATATGGCATAGCCTACCTCAACAACAATTTTTAAGGAAGCTATTCAAACTCTATATTAGCCATTCTTTCATGTGTAATGATATTTTCAGTTAGCATCCTCTTCCACAAAAGACTTGCAATTCCTTTTGCTGCTCCTTATTACATATGACTTTCAGAAGGGTATTTATTAGATTCAATATAAAGTTTTAGGGATTCCATCGGATAGATTCCTGGATTGTTGTAATATTTGATTCAATATCCCTGTTTGTGAGATTCCATCAGATAAGACTCCTGGATTGATGTATAACATTTGTTTGGATAAAGTGTAATCAAGACATTATACTACATCACAGGAAAGTGTCCGACATTCCAACTGCTTCAGGTATTGGGATCGATTAGTATGAAAAAGAATCCCCAGTATACATAATTCTAAATGAAGACCACTAAGATAATGAGGAGAATGGAAAATTCGTTATTAACATGTCCTGAAGAAATGAAGGCAAGGTCCAAATCTCATATGGACCCTTATCAGTAAAGTTAGAATGAGAACCAGACTTGTCTGATGTTTGAAGAATAAAAGAAAACATGTTGTCTATGTACAAGAAAAAAGCTACCCCCAGGTCCACATTAAGACACATGCAGATGACTAGGTAATATTTTCCATTTTAAACCAACTATTCGCTAATCAATTGTTAATGTTAGGCTAAGTTATATTAACTGGAGAAAACATGACAACACCTGAAGTGCATTAGACTGAGAACCAAACTTGTCTGATGTTTGAAGAGCAAAAGAAACCACATTGTCTATTGTATGAGAAAAAGACTACCCTCAGGGTCCGTTAAGAGTAAGACTCATGCAGATGACTAGACTCTAGAGAAATATTTTCCATTTCAAACCAACTCTTCACAAATCAATTGTTGATGAGATGGGCCAGGCTATGATTAACTGGAGAAACCATTCCAAGACTTAAAGATAAAATCAGCATGATCACTCCATATCTAAGACATTGTTGGAGAGTGATTGAATCAAAAGAACGTGATCTCAAAACCAAGCCATCTCTTTGGATGCAATAAAAATTTTGAATGCATGTACCAGAGTTACTGAACAGGGAACTACAAATATCCACAGCTGTGTTGCCAATTTTGAACCACCAGAAGATCTTCACAGTCAATTTTGGTCGGTGATACAGGAAAGAATTTGTGTAAAAGCAGAGACAACTAACATCAAAGCACCTCTTAGAACAACAATTGCACACTGAAAGACAACAGGGGCATCTTGGAAGCTTTTGCTCAAGACTTTGAAAGGCCCCATAATTGGTTTAGGAATCCACATATATTGTAGTAAACAGAAGGCCATATTGATGAAAATGATCTAACAAGATTCTCTGCAAAAATCAAAACAAGCTAACGTCAAGGAGCATTTTATATCATTGGAAAGGAATAATACATATTTCTATTTCATGACTGAGAATAATCTATTCAAGCTCTCAGATCTGAACAGGCTGCTGAGAAGCTTTCTCCAACCCTAGATTTTGAAGCCTTCTCTTGGTTGCTCTTATAATAAGGCAGGACACAAAGGACATTTCTGTTAAGGGAACAGAGACCTGTGGACAGACAAATGCAAAAATTCTTCTTAAAGAGGCACAAAAATCAAAAGATATGTCAAAGGGAATGTCTCAGACAGATCACTAGCATTAACATGGCAGAAACTTCAGTCAAGAGGTTCAATTTTGGTAAGCAAAAAGTCTAAAGGAATTTAATTAAACTCACCAAGTACAATAATTTTTGGTAACTGAAATCCTGCAGGTAGATTCGTAGGGTATTTTTGATTGGCCTCTGCCAGGGATTAGTTGACAGGCTCGATAGATGGCAGTGGCATTTGTTGTGGAATAAGGTACAACTGTTGATTGCAGAGCAGCTCTATTTGGAAATGTATGGTTTTGTAAGAAGGAAAGTTAGAGCTTCTAGTCTATGTTGCGGTGAAGGGCCCCCCCCCCCATCGCCCCCGCTCCGGAAGCTAGCTTCCGGCCGAAGCTACTCAGAAGCTCGCTTCTTGTTCGCTTCTAGCCAAGGTCGTTTTGGCAGAGCATGCTTCCAAGCATTTTCCAACGCTCCATGCCTCTGTCTCGAAGCATTGAGGAAGCGATCGGAAGCTTTGCTCCGCTTCTCAAACGCTTCCATGGTCGCTTCCTGTCGCATTTAAAAACGCTTCGGATAGCTCCCCAAAACACTTCCCGTGGATTCCTAAGACACTTCGCGTCAACCAGCGGAAAGGAAGAGGAGTTCGAGCATGGGGTCCACAGTTGGGGTTTTGGAGGGAAGGAATAGGGCTTTTGTTAAATTTTGAGCATTAATTCAATATACTCTAGGATCTTTACTGAGAGAACAACATGTACAATATATCAATGCATATCAATCATAACAAGCATGTCAATCATCACAAGAATCAAAAGCATGAGAGACAATAGACACACAAAGTTTCCATGGGGAAAACCCTAAGGTGAAAAACCCCACAACTTCCTCAGAGATAGATAGAGCAATAGCTCAACCAAAGTACAAGAGATAGACTCCTCTTAGCAGCTGATCCTCCTCCTCACAAGTGCGCCACTTTCCGAGTGAAGGAAGAATGAGTTTCTGAGTGATCCAAATAGAGATCTCCCGATCTCTATTTATACTTGTTCTGTTTTCCCAATAACCTTATGGGGCCGACTTGTCTAGCTAGGTACAATAACCACATATTACATAAATTCGGGCCGACCCCTTACAAGGTGGTCTAATAACCCATCGGCAAGTTAACACACTTGCGACACTTGTCAATACAAATGACGACACTTCCTTATAGAGGAATAACACATCTCTATAAGGGTACAATAAATATATAACTGAAATACATTCCGAAGTTACATATACATCAACACTCCCTCTTAACTAGGAAGGTATTTCTCGACACAGATCTGCTAGCACAAGTCTTCTTCTCTGGATCATCGTCATCAATGCATCAACCTCGAATCATCGTCATCGTCACTGCTGCTGCTATCTCAACCAATCTCTGAATCTACTCGTCATAGGAAGTTCTACAGAACCAGTCCTTTTTCATACTGGATGTAGGCCCACCACCTGCAGGTCTTCATCACTAGCCATACTGTGGAATCCTCAGGACTTATTACGTGCATCACAAAACCTCGCAAGAGCATCCCAGGTTGTTACGAGCACACGACTCTACCTGTAGGATCTCCCAAGGCCATATTATATGTGACCTCACAACAAAACCTCGCAAGAGCATCCCAAGCTGTTACGAGCACACAGCTCTACCTATAGGATCTCCAGGGCCAAATTACATGTGGTCATGGCAAAACCTCGCAAGAGCATCCCAGGACTTATTACGGGCACACAACCCAACCTATCGGATCTCCCAAGGACATATTATATGCCATAGAACAAAACCTCGAAAGAGCATCTGCCAGATATCCCAGAGCCAAATTATATGCCATAGGCAAAACCTCGAAAGACTATCTGCAGATCTCCCAGGGCCAAATTATATGTCCTCCCGAAGCAAAACCTCGAAAGAGCATTTTCCAGATATCCTAGGGCCAGATTACATGCCATAGGCAAAACCTTGAAATACTATCTGTAAATCTCCCAGGGCCAAATTATATGCTTATCTGCACAACCTGTTCCACGGCCATAGAGCATCAACCTGATACTCACCATACATCATCCTAATGTACACATGATCATCCTGATCATCATCACTGCATCGTCCTGATGCATGTCATCTGGAGCAACATCCTGAAGCTTGTCATCCATGATCATCCTGATCATACAATGCATCTACCTGATGCATACCAAGTATCTACCTGATACATATCACCATACATGATCCCCCTGATCATACAATGTATCCACCTGATACATACATAGATACACGATCCACACAATGTATCCACCTGATATATATCAACATACATGATCTACCTGATCATACACAGTATCCACCTGATACATATACAGATACATGGTCCAAGCATCCAACATGATGCATATACAAATACATATAAATGATCCAACTGATCATATCCAGCATCCAACATGATGCGTACATACATATACATATAAATGATCCAACTGATCATATCCAGCATCCAACATGATGCGTACATATATATACATATAAATGATCCAACTGATCATATCCAGCATCCAACATGATGCGTACATAAATATACATAGCAATAACTGGAGCATCATCCTGATGCTCATCATCCAGTGCTTACATCCACAGTCATGTGAAGGATCCTCCTTCCAACATGCTTGGAATGGCTTCTGCAAATGTGTCCATCACTTCTTCCTCGAAGTGTCATCAATCTGAAGAACACCAAGCCTCTCTCTGAAGTACTCGAACTTCACTCTGGCTAGTGGTTTCGTCAGCACATCTGCAATCTGCTCGTCCGTCGCAACATACAGGAGCCTAAGAGACAGGACACGTCCTAAGGGGTCCCCGTGTCCCGTGGGCCACGTTTGGGCGCGGACACGCTGGCCCCACGTGGGGGACACGCGATTTTTCGTGTCCCGAAATCGGGACACGCGTGTCCTAAGTCTGTGCAGCGTGGGGATTTTCCAGGACACGAAAATCGCGAAAAAGTGCGCCCGCGTGCCCATAAAAAAGATTTTTTTGTTTTTGTTTTGTCATTTGCTAACTGATGGGAGTGTGAGGGAGAGCTAGAGTGAGCCCAAAGTCAGTTTTTTTGCAGGTGAAGGAGATTCAAGAGTGTTTTCTTGCAGGTGGAGGAGATTCAAGTGTGATTTCACCATCAAGATTGAAGGAAAATGTCTCAACCAGCTAGGGCAGCAGGTAGAGGGCAAAGGAAAGGGAAGAATGCCCCATCTATTCCCTCTCGTCCTATTCCTCCTCCAAGTACATCCCCTTCTGCTCCTAGTAGTGCTCCAACCAGTTCTAGTGAAGCTCATCCTCATTATAGCCATGCTTTGGCAAAACAACAAGCACAAGAGAGTAAATACCCTTTGTGGAAGTATGTGACTGTTGGAGCGAAGCTTGGTGGGGGAGGCAATGTGTGTTGGACTTGCAATTTCTGCAGGCATGAATTCAAGAGCACCTATTACCGGGTTAAAGGCCATTTGTTGGCCCTCCCTTGTGGGATTTCTTCATGCAAAGCTATGAGTGTTAACCAAAGGAGGGAGATGGAAAAAGAAGACCATGTTGGGGTAGGGAAGGTGGCTGCAGCAAGCAAGACATTTCATCGTGAGGATCCTCTTCCATTCTTGAGGAAACCCTCTAGCACTAGGAGTGGGGTTGATGCTATTGCTTATCCAACAAGAAAGAGGCCAAGTTCAAGAGGTCCAATGGATAGGATTTTCCAACATGAGGCACGAGAAGAGGTAGACCTCTCCATTGCATTTTTCTTCTACCTCAACTTCATCTCATTCAATGTTGCACGGTCACCATTGTACTTTGAGATGTGTCGATCTATAATGGAACGAGCTCCAACTGGTTATGTGCCTCCTAGTTCAGAGAAGCTTAGAACCACATTGTTGGTTAAGGCAAAGAAGGAGGTGGATAAAATTATTGATCCAATTAAATCAAAATGGTCCACATGGGGTGTTAGTATTGTTTCTGATGGATGGACGGATCCAGCACGCCATCCACTCATCAATTTCATGGTGTCTTCCACAAATGGACCGGTGTTCTTGAAAGCGGTGGATGCTCTTGGGAAATACAAGGATGCACAATATATGGGTGATTTGTTCATCAAAACCATTGAAGAAGTAGGTGTTGATTCTTGTGTACAAATCATCACGGACAATGCACCTGTTTGCAAGGCTGCTGGCATGATTGTGGAAGCTAAACATCCACAGGTATGTGATTGTTAATTTACTCATTTATTTGAAATTTTGAGCTGTTAGTAACTTAGTAGTTAGTTGTAGTCTTGTAGAGTCTAGGAGTCTAGACTCAATGACTCATTTATACTTTCTTTTATTGATCTTACAGGTATTTTGGACACCTTGCATTGTCCATTCTTTGAATTTAGCACTGAAATCTATTGCTTCAGATGTGCCATGGATTGGCAAACTTATTGAGGATGCACGCCATATCCGTAACTTTGTACAAAACCACACCAATGCCCTCACAATCTACAAAGAGTACACAAATCTTTCATTGTTGAAGGTTGCAGATACTCGGTTTGCTTCCTCATTCATCATGCTCAAGAGATTGAGAGAGGTAAAAACCGCTCTTGGGTCCATGGTGATTTCAGAGTTTTGGGCTTTTTGGAGAAAGTCGGATCAGAATGCTTCACAAAAGGTGAAGGACACAGTATTAGATGATGGTTGGTGGGATAGGGTAGTCCTTAGCATCAAGATCATGGAGCCAATCATTTCTTTGTTGCGGTTTGTAGACACGGACCAGCCCATCCTAGGAGATGTTTATGAGGGGTGGGATTCCATGATTGAGTCCATGAGGACCATTGTTATGGAGAATGAGTGTGCTGAGTATGAGACATCGGCAGAGAACTTATGGTCCATCATACAGGGCATTCTTATCTCCAGGTGGGATAAGAATTGCACACCTTTGCATTGCTTGGCCCACTCATTGAACCCTAGGTTCTACGCTCAGGATTGGCTCAGTGGTGGGTCGGGGCACTCATCCAGAGTCCCTCCTCACATGGATGGAGAGATCTCAGAGGGGAGGAAGATAGCATTTAGACGGCTACTTCAGGATAGAGACCACCTTGAGGTGGTGGAGGAGGAATTTTATGAGTTTTCTAGTGGCACCGGGAGATTTGGAGGATATGAGGTGATTAGAGACATGGGGGTTAAGAAACCCCTTGTTTGGTGGACAACTCATGGGGCAACATGCCCTATTCTACAAAAGATAGCCTTGAGGGTCCTCTCTCAAGTTACATCATCCTCTTGTTGTGAGAGGAATTGGAGCACATATGGGAACTTGTACAGTGTGAAGAAGAGCAGACTTGAGCAGTCCAGGGCAGAGACGATGGTGTATGTGCACTCCAACCTTCGTCTTATTTACAGGAAGAGGGAGGAGTGGGTGAAGGGAAAGACACGGATGTGGGATGTCTTTCCTGATGAGATGGGTTTGGACAGCAGTACTGAGTTGGCATTAGCCAACATGGATCTTAATGATCCAGTGCTAGAGCCGGTCACTTTTGATGAGGGTGATCGTATGGAGGGGTCATCCTCCACACCAGTAGATGCAGTTAGTCAGATTGGCAGAGAGGAGGAGGAGGAGGAGGAGGAGGAGGAGGATCAGGGCAGTGATGAGTTTGTTGATTCAGGCATGGAGGAGGACTATTGAGTCATTGACAGATGGGATTCTTCCATCTTGATCCACCCCTTTTTTGTATTTACTATTAGACTATTAGTTTATTAGACTAGACTCTATTTGGCATTTGCTAGTGCCCAGTGGCATTCCGACATCTATGTAATACATTTTGATTTTGATGACTTAATGAGAAATATGGTTCCAAGTCTCTGACATGCATCTATGTGTCTCATTGTGATTTGTGATTGTGAATGAGTCAATGACAAATGTGTTGTGATTTGTGAATGATCTAATTTCTATTGAATATTTCATATTTGTAAATTTGTAAATTGTAATTGTAAATGTAATTTCTATTGAATATTTGTAATTGTAAATGTTAAATTTTATTGGATCTATATGTCTATATTTTTAAATTGTAATATATTTAAAAAATATATATATGTATATAAAACGTGTCCTACGTGTCCTGATTCCGGGGGTCACCGTGTCCCGTGGGGACACTCGTGTCCCGTGTCCTCGTGTCATGTGACTTAGACAGGAGCTTTATTGCTCCTCTCTGCACCATATCCCTGATATAGTGATATTTGATCTCTATGTGTTTCGACCTGTCGTGAAACACTGGGTTCTCAGACAGCTTCACACAACTCTGGTTATCACAGAAGATACCAATAGCATCCAACGGGAGATCAAATAACTCAGACAGTAGCTTCCGAAGCCATACTGCTTCACAACTAGCCGAACAGGCTGCAACATACTCTGCCTCGGCTGTACACAGTGCTACGCAGGACTGCTTCCTGCTAAACCAAGAGATCACACCTGATCCCATACTGAAGCAGCACCCAGATGTGCTCTTCCTATCTGCAGCACTGCCTGCCCAATCTGAATCAACATAACCCTGCAGGTTAAACTTTTGATTCGCTTCATACTTGAGCCCATAATCAACTGTACCCTTCAGGTACCTCAAAATATGCTTTACAACAACCAGGTGAACACTCCTCGGATCCATCAGGAATTGGCTCAATGTGTTCACCGTAAAGCAAATATCTGGTCTCGTGTTTGTCAGGTACATCAAGGACCCAATCATCTGATGATAATAGAGACATCAACCAGCTCAAATGAAGCATCACATAGAAGCTTCAGATTCGATGCCATAGGTGTGGCCATGGCCTTGCAATCCATCATCCCGAACCTCTTCAGGATATCTATTGTATACTTCCCTTGTCCAAGGAAGATCCCATCTGCACTCTGCCACACCTCCATACCTAGAAAATAGTGCATCATCCCCAAGTCCTTCATATCAAACTCGACAGCAAGATTCCTCCTTGTATTGGCAATCAATCTGTCATCTCCTGTTACAAATAGTTCATCTACATACAGGAGTAGAATCACAAGATTTCCTTCCTCAACCTTGTAGTAAAGGTTGGAATCCGCTTTACTCTTAGTAAAGCCCAAACTAGATAGAAAACTATCCATCCTACCATACCAAGTTCTAGGAGCTTGTTTTAAGCCATACAAGGCTTTCTTCAATCTGCACACATATGACTCCCTGTCATGTGTTTCAAAACCGAGTGGCTGCTCCACATACACTTCCTCTTCAACTACACCATTCAAGAAGGCAGTCTTGACATATATCTGGTGTATCTTCCATTTCATCGCTGCAGCCAGGGCAAGTACTGATCTAATGGAAGTGTACCTGGCTACAGCATTGTCGATTGGCCACTGACAAAATACATTCATGACCTACAAAGTTTCATGGGATTGCTTAACTACTTGCAAGAAATCATTGCCCCCTTTTCCCATTTATGTACCCACCCATTCTATGATGACCATGTCTAGTTTAATTAGAGAGTCATGTCGTAAGAAGCTTTCGATGAGATCAAGAGCATAGTAGCAATTACAATTGTCCTTGCACAACCTAACATTCAAGGAGATTTTGAGATTGAAGTGGATGATTCTCGACATGCCATGAGCATAGTATTGATATAACACAAAAGAGTGATCACATGGCACTATAAAACTTTTCTCGATGCAAATCTGATGTATTCAATATATGATTGAGAGATGTTCATCTCAATGCATGCTGTCAAGCACTAGCGAGACATTATTTGCCCAATAAAGAGATAATCATGCACAACATCCATAACCACTCCAATCTCTCTAAACATGGAACAAGATTGAGAATGAATGATATATGAAATGGATAACATTGTTGGAACCTAATTCATCAGGTTAGGTGGAGATGAGGATTCATCTCGAAAGTCCAAGGGACATCTTGGGAATACGAACCCAAGAGTCACCTCATTATATGAATGTACATATGATTAATGAGATTATGTGTTTTCACACCTATCTTTTTGTGTTTGTTGTGTAATTGCCTATTTGCCCTATTGGGAACCTAACAGTGGTATCAGAGCTGGAATTTTTTTCTGTGCTTGGGTGTTTTCTATCATCTTGCCTGCTTGACAGTCTGCCATTCCTCTTAGGCCTAGGGATGTTGCTTCTCAACCTACCTGCCCCATGCACCAATTCCTCCTCCATCTCACACACCAGTGGTATCGAAACCCTAACCTAACCTTTTACTTCTCCTCCATTGTGTTTCATGTTGCTGCATACTATTTTTTGGTGCTCAAAACCCTAATCGTGAACGGCAAACTATTGCAGAATTTTGCTTTAGTTCTCCAGATCTCTGCTAGTATCGTGACTGATGTTGAATGCTCTCTCTAGCGTGAAGATCGTTCCATGACCACAAATGCGTGAGCACCACCTCCATGAATTGGGCGTGCTCCATGAACTGAATGCATTTTTGTTGCTTATTGCCACTATTTAGGAGACTGTGAGCTGTGATCGTTGTGAAGACCTCTCTCTATTATGCGTTGAAGATTGCACAGTGGAGCTACTAACCTGTTCATTGGAGATTACACTACGGAGCTGTCTCTCCTCATTCACGAATGTTGAGCGTTATGCTTGGAGACCACTATCCTCTACGATTGTCTATCCAGGAGTGTGGAGCTTGCTTGAAGACTGTATAATGTCGTTGTGTAGACTGTATATTGTTGCTGTGTGAGACGTGAGACCATTTTGAAGTCATCTATGCATCGTGAGGAGACCAACATTGAGGAGAATTGTCACTGTGTTTGATGACTGAAATTTGAATACAGCGTGGAGCACATAACCATACCGTGAAGTGGTGGAAACCCTCATCTCTGCGCTTTATCTCTGCAAATATGCTTCACGCTATTGAAGTGGACAAGGATCACAGTCATCACAAATTACATTTCCTTCGGCGATGTGTGGTGAGCACTGCAAACTAGTCCATGGAGGTTGATGGTGAACCCCCTCTCTTTTGGTGACTGGAGCTATGAGATATCATTGGAGTTGCCATTGATCGTTGAGCTGACTTTCTGAAGACTGTTGCTGGTTGAACTTTGCTGCATATGGTATTTCTGCATTATTTTTAGTGAGGCACTATTTTATTGTTGTTTTCCTGAGGACTGTTGATCTCCTCCATTCATCTCTGCAATAGATGGGGGAATCTTCTTCAAAGTTTTCAATCTCCATTGATGCATTTTCAAGTTTGTGAGGGTTACTAATTGATAGCAGCAAACAAGAGACGTTTTCCTCCTGGACAACTTCCTATTGAAGACTCCTCACGAAAACCCTAACGATGACATCTCTCCACTGAATCATTATGACATCTCTATTTAAGGCTTTGGCTCCTCATTTGTACAAGGAAGGATAGCACAGAACCTCTGCTCTTGTAATGCTTGTGGTTTACTGAGTAATATATTTCAAAAGGATTTGGAGATCTACATGATTGTCTCATGTTGGCCCATTCTTATGCATTCTGGTTGAGGTATATCTAGTGTAGTTTCTTTATGCTCTTATATTATAAATGGTGATTTGATCTAGCTTAGAAAGGCCTTTGAGACTGTGGAGTAAGCATTCATTGAATTTGACTTGCTTATTTGTATTTAATTATTTAGAGATTTAGACGCAACACATGTAATCAGTTATACTAATGCCCTTCTTGTCTCTTTTGATTAATATACTGGATTTAATCACGTTTATGTGTAAGTGTTCTTGAGAATGTGCAGGATAGAGTGCTAAGCATAGGAAGTGGATCTAGTTTGACTCTTCTTCCAAACTTAGCAGCTGGTCACATCATTTTTGTTTTGCAGACACCATTGGTTCTCCAAATCTTTCAAGCTAAAGGCTTGGTTTTGGCTCCTTCTATCTCTTCAAATAAACAAACTTTTCTTTCCCTTTCTATTTATTTTGGAGCAAGTAGAATAAATCTAAAGGCTTAAATATTTTATCTCTTGCATCTCAAATAGATCAAGATAAGTCGTATTTTCAAAGCTAAATTCATAAATCTAGATCTAGCATTTCTTTGCTTGAAAACACTAAATAATTTCCAATATTTTTCACAAGTATAGATCTTGTAATTTTCATGTATTTTTATTTGTTCTAACCACTAATCTTGTAATTTTAGCTTGCTGGTTTTTAGCAGGTCCAACAAAAAAGAGAAGGAAACGCTGGCCGTTTTTTGCCAGAAAGTGCCAAAAACACATTCCGAGGACTCTGTTTCACCAACTCTTCATTCTATTAATTTGTAAGCCCTTAGATCCTAGTTTAAAAGGAATAAGAGGCACTTCTTCAGCAAGCATTGTAAAACTTATTAAACGAGAGCAAGTGGGCTACACTGCACCCACATCCCATCCCCCTGGGAGTATTCGCGTGTTCCTTTTTTGTGGCATGATTTGTTCTAACATTTTGTACAGGGTGTATACTTTGATTAAATAGTTAATTTTTGTGTTCTTCTCACCTCCACCCAAAGGCATTGTCGATTAGTGGAGGTTGATCAGAAAGGGACACATAGGTTCGGCAAGTTTATTCTTTTTATTCAAGTAATTGTTATTTATTTTCATATACTGCAATCACTCAAAAATTTGAACAAATATTCGATTGTTTCTCGGAGTATGCTCTTTCACCTTACGGACACTGGTCCTGGGGAAACCAGAAAAGAGTGCAACAACTCATTAATTCTCAAACACTTAATAATAATTCACATTAATAAAATTAAGAACCTTCAAGATAGTGAAAATCCGGCACTTGAACATTGAGTAATGCGTGGGGAAATTTCTCAAAAGAAGCGGGAACCACTGGAGAGCGACCTTAGGGCACTGTTAGACTACATCCTTGTTGGTGTAGTCTTGAACACGCCCTCGAGACTCCGCATCATCCCACACGTCTTTGTGAGGAGCCACCTTTGCCCAATTTCCGGACATTACTCCTTGTACCTCACGGTATATCGGGAGCTCCCATTTTCCCATAAATCAACTCATCCTTCATAATTCCTAAAATTGACCAAGAACACAATTGCAAAACATTTACTTTTACAGCAACATTTAATTTGACTCCACGACACTAGTCTGTGATATTGGTTATTTGCTTTTAATTATATCCTGCCGTGATATTTATATTTGTATATGCTGTATAGTTATTTTCATCTTGCAACAGTCTTGATCAAATATTTTAAATCCAAAAAAGTCCTAAATAACATTTTTCCATCTAGAAGAACTAAGTAATTAAAGCCTTAGTAACATTAATAGGGTCTACCCCCCTTCGCTTTGTTAGGGGTTAAGCCGAAACAGAGGAGTCAAGATCAAGTGGCAGTACTTGACTCAGACTTGCCCCCAAGGATGCACCTAGCAGCTTGAAGATTTCTGTTATGTTAACCTCCAGGTGCGTAATAGGCAGCAACAGTGGTGAACTTCAGTGTGCTTAGTTATGGCCTGATAGATTGGGTCCTTCACCATCTTGAGTGTTAGCCTCAAAGTGTCTGAAGCATTCCTTGCAGATGTACCAGAGTGAGGGATTTCTTTTTCTTTTGTGAAGGCCAAGTTTTTGGGGCTATATTATGTAGAGTGTTGATTTTGGGGCTAAATACCCCTGATCAGGTCATGGCACATCCCCTTGGTTTCCACCTCAAGGAGGTGTTGGCCTTGTGGCTATGCTAACTACCCTTTGGGTGGGTGTCTGGTGCCCTTGAGGCAAATCATTGGGACACATGGACACACTCATATTTTGCTTTGTAGAGGTGATTGAGTGTGTAAGGGTTGTCATACCCATTTTAGCACACCTCATTTTTCCCACTTGGACCTATTGTTTTGATGCAAAACCCATCCTCCTGCTCTCCATACCCATGACGTCATTCCTTAAAGAAGAAGCCTACATTGTTAGAAAGGCGAGCGTTGAGGGACAAGCGTCTGTTGGGGTTAGTTTGAGCATGATGCCCTCCTTTTGGCTCACCTTGCACTTGGTGGGGCCTAATTGCACATTTTTATTCTTATTTTATGTCATTGTTTGGGTTCAGTCCCCAGTTTGTGGGTGCACTAACCTTGAATTTCATAATTTGTCATTAACTTTGTAGGCTCAAATTTGTAAAAAGTTGAGGGTTGTCTCATACAAATAAGACAACCTCACCTCATTTGTAAATCATGGACAAGGGTTCAAATTATGTATTCTTTTCTTTTTCTCCTGGTATATTGGAGCACTTGAAGCTATGTGCACCTCTTCTCTTGGATGTCTTTTTTGCTTAAAGGATGAATTGATGATGTTCTAGTGTTTGATTTGCACATGCTAAGTGGATGCTAGACTAGTTGTAATAACTCATGCTCAAGGGTGACCTAAGATGCACTATCTTGCTCGTTCTTGATTAATGTCGGTAAGCTTATCTCCTAACCCTAATTTAATGTTGCTCTTGAAGTGCTTTGGACTGAGTTAGGTTTTGTTTGCTAGCATTTTATCAACTTGCTTGAGGAGACCTTCCTACCAAGGAGCTCTCCATTGTTTTGTTGGGCCTTGGACTTCTTTATTTTCCCTAATTATGGTTTTGCTACCTAACCCTTAAGGTTGCTAGCTTAGCCCTAGTTGCAAGTATTGAATACCAACTTAAGAGGAGGGACATTAGCCTCGATCTCTCATAGCCCTAGGATTTGAGACAAGAATCTAATACCCTATCTATCAATCCTCTTTTTCATCAATTTTTACATGTTTTATTTTATGCAAAAAAATACATAGACATATTTTACTACTGAAAAAACCCTAAAAATCTAAATAAATTCAAAATCCAAAAATAGTCGTGATTTGGTATTTCTAGTCCACCCTAAAATTTCACCCTATGGTTTTATCCACAAACCCTAGAGGGCATCCTCTTTTGAGGAAGTGCAATGGGATACATGAAACCCTTGTAATTGGTGAATTAGAGGGTGTGTGGTATTTATGACTTGTCCTACAACTTCTCCCTTGTTCAATTGTCCTCTTTTCCTTGAGGGTGCCCTTTTTGGAGTGGCTTCCTTAGGAAGTGTGACATTGCCTTGGGAGACATGAAATTGCCTTTAAAGGCATGATATCATTTGGAATTTGTGATAATGTGAATAACTCCATCATTGCATGATTATTGTGTCTTGTTTAATATTGTTTGAATTTGATAAGGCATTGATCATAGCTATTAAGGTTTCATGGAAGGTATCTATGGTTTGTTGGTGGTTGCGAGTATCTTTCATTGATTAAGGTCTCCCCCTAGGTTTTGGAGTTACCCGAAGTGTTGAGAGCTTAGATTGTGGTAACATTGGGTCTAACTCTCTCCTGAGCTTACCATCCTAGCACTAGGCCTACATAGCCTTGATTTGCAAAGAGGTGCTAGTTTGAGCGGTAACATTGAGAACACTCTAATTGTCACAAAAAAGTGAGGCCTATGTTGTTTGGTCAAGTTGAAGATCAACCAATATCCTTCATAAACACACTACCTCACAACTTGTACTAACAGCTACCTTGTAGTCTACTTCAATGGAGGATAAATCAATTGTTGGCTGTAGCTTACTCTATCGTAAAATTACCCTTGAACCAAGAGTGAACACATAACTTGTTGTTAACTTCCTCGTATCAATTGATCTGGCCCAATCAAAATCAATATACCCTACTAGCCTAAAGTCGATAGATCTCTGACATAGAATGCCAAAGTCAAGGGTTCCTTTGACATAGTGAAGAATTCATTATGAAGCTTTCCAATGTACCTCTTGAGGCTTAAACATGAATCGAGAAAGACAACTTACCGCAAAACATAGATCCAGTCAAGTAGTAGTAAATAAATCAAACTACCTACCAATTGTAGATACAATGACTCATTGACCAGTGGTGAGTCAGTATAAGCTAAGAGTTTTATCCCAACTTCCATAGCTGTAGATGTAGGATTACATTCAGTCATTCTGAATTTTTCTAAGAGAGCCATGGCATACTTAACTTGTGATAGAAAGATAGTATGATCAGATTGTCAAAACTTTGTGCCTAAACAATAATGAAGCGGGCCTAAATCAATCATTTCAAAAACAAAACAAACATTAGATTTCACATGGTAAATCATGTAGGCACTGCTTTCGAAGATGGAAAGATGTAATACCCCAATGTTTTAAGCCTTGGACATATGTAATTTTTGTTTTGTTGTTGTGGCACAAGGTGTCGAGACTATGTACTTGGACATTACTATTATTATTATTGCTTAATAAAATTAATTGGCTCAACATGGACTACAACGAGAATGGGGGGACATGGTTTCCACATGTGAGGGGGTTGAAGACTAGGAGTTGTTGCTCTCCCTAACATTGGTTGTTGGACTTTATTCATGATTATTTTGACCTATGGAGTTACTATTGCACCTTATTCATGGTTAATGGACCCCTCTTACTCTAGTGCGCCCTCATGGAGGTTTGGTGGGCCCCACTTGGTGAATGCGCCCTCCTTGGATGAGAGATACTCTTTTTTGGGCCCCAGTTGCACTAAGGTGTCCTCTCCCTAGATTCTAGGAGTTGTAAGCTAGATTTTAGCTTCCACAAGCTAGAATTTAGCCTCCACCACCACAAGTGCGCCCCACTCCTCTATTCATGGAGATGCTCCCTATTTTCGTGCTTACAGGTTATTTATTATCCTATTGGACCCACTCTCTCACTTCCCATGACTAGTGTGCCCTCCTTGAGATATTCTTGGCCTCCATTCCTTGGTTTTGATAACTCCTCCTCGTAGTGCTAATTTTGGGAAGGGAATCTCCTAAGCTAAGTCACCACTCAATCAATTCGAGTTAAGTCTCCATGATGAAGCCTAACCACACCTTAACCAACTCGAGTTGGTCTCCTTGGGTTCGAATTGCGCTCCTTGAGCCTTATTTATATATGAGTTATCTCCTTGTTGTGCTAGTTAGTGAGTGGGTTGGATGGTGCTCATTGTGACTTGTGTTAGGTGTGAGAGAGTGATGTTACCAAAGAGTTTATGTTTGATAACCTTTGTTCCCTCATGGACCATTACTTGTCCCTAGTCTAGCACATAAAGCCATTGGCTGAGGGTGGTGATATCTGAAGGGCCGTGGAGAGCGTGGGTAGTCACAACTCACCGAGTAGTGTAGACGAAAGGGAAAGTGAGTGGTGAGGAGTGAACTATGACTACTTTATTGAGAGTACATGTACTTGTGGAACCATGTTCTCAGCTCGGGGGTGACTGTCATGCTCAGAGATACACGAGCATGGCATGTCTATGGCTGGGAGGAACGTGGTCCTGTTGAAGCCAGTTGCATTCTTGAGATAAGTATTCCATTGGGTGAGGGTGGTGATATCCGAAGGGCCGTGGAGAGCGTAGATAGTCACAACTCACCGGGTAGTGTAGATGGAAGGGAAAGTAAGTGGTGAGGGAGTGAACTACGACTACTTTGTTGAGAGTACCTCTACTTGTGGAACCATGTCCTCAGCTTGAGGGTGACTATCATGCCAAGAGATACACAATCATGGCATGTCTATGGCTGGGAGGAATGTGGTCCTGTTGAAGCCAGTTGCATTCTTGAGATAAATATTTGCTTGTGTTATTTATTGTATTTTATTATGCATATGTACCATAGAGGCTAATTTAATTTATGTTTATGTTTATGGATGTTATGTTAGCGGTTAAATGCAGGATAGACGGCCTATCTATGTTATAAAGATTGTTATGTTAATAATTGAATGTAGGTGGATGGCCTTCGTACGATATTGAACCGAATTCCGAAGAACCTTCCATATCTTCTCTAACTTCTCTAATTTCTCTTCTCTCTCTCATGATTCTATGACTGCATGTGGCAACCATTTCTTCTCTTTCTCTCATGATATGCTATGGTTGTAAGTGGCAACCATCTCTTCTATATATCTCACATTTTCTATGGTTGTCGATGGAAGCCTCCTCTTATGTTTCCTTTATGGTTTTAATGGTTGTAAATGACAGCTTGAGATCCAATGTATTATGAGCCTAGATGATGATTGATGGTTGGAGGGGGGGGCAACCATGAAATCTGATTTTTAGTGAATTGGCACTAAAAATTGTGCACTTACGATCATCTACAATTGTCTATAATTATATTTTTTCACTAGCACTACAATCTAGCATTTAAGACCACATACATGAGCTAAATATTTGCACTTGGTCATTATAAGATCATCTATCATGCTTTTACTCATAAACAATCAATGTCTACAAGGGAAATACATTGCCTTACGTAGCATGTGTTTTAGTAAAGGATATGTTTTTTTTTTACTTTTTGGAAAAGGGTTGAAAGTTAATTTATTGGCTTTAGCATGCTGGCCTAGTCTTAATAACCTTATTCTGCTTGACTCAGCCTTTTCCCCCTGGTTCCCATGGTGTCTCTGGCCTTGTTTTCGGGACTGGGCACAGCACAAAAGATCATTGACATAGACAATTAGGATCACTCTGTCATCACCACTATTTTTGACATAGAAAGTGGATTCAAAATAGCTTTTTCTGAATCCAAAATCTCTAAGATATTGATCAAATTTGAAATGCTAAGCTCAAGGAGCCTGCTTAAGCCCATACAAGGAATTTAGCAATCAAAAAACAATATGTTTCTTTTTAGGAACCTAAAACCCTTGTGGCTGCACAATGTAAACCTCCTCATCCAAGTCTCCATTCAAGAAGGCAATTTTAACATCCATCCAAAACGAGCAACAATGGAGATAACCAACTAAAAGGTTACCATATTTATAGTTGGGTCAAAAGTTTCTTCATAGTCTACCCCTTCCTGCTGTGCATATCCTTTGGTGATGAGCTTTGTATTTACCCAAAGAACCATCTAACTTATATTTGACTTTATAAATCCATTTACAATGAATGGATTTCTTCCTTGGAGTTAATGTTAATAGCACCCAAGCCTTGTTTTTCATCAAGGCATCATATTCCACCTTCATGGCAACTTCCCACTTAGGTTTTCCTTTGGCTTCTTCAAATGTGCTAGGCTCAAATACCTATAAACGAACAAAAATCAAAGCAAAATTTAACTACTCACTACCTTGCACAATTTGTTGCCCTGTTCGCATAGACCAACCTTCTAGTTTCTTTGGCAATTCATCTTCCCAAGCATCATACATCGTGTTATAGTACCACTTCGATCTCTTATGTTGCCTTCTTAATCTTGCTATGAAGATTTAGAATCCCTCTCTTCTTCACTAGATCCCCCCTAGAATTTGACTCCTCTAATGCTTCCATTTATGTGCCTTGTTTGATTTCAACACTAGAACTTGTTCCTGAATCCACTACATTTTCCCATACAGTACTATCCATAGATTTACTAGTATCCAAGAAGAACTTTATTTTCTCATCTACAACATCTCTATTAATCACAATTTTGTTTTTGGAGACATTTGGTAGTTGGTATACTTTAGACTATTCACTATAGACAACAAACGTATATACCTTTCTTTTTGCATGTAAGTTACTTCTCTTTTCCTTAGGAATGTGCAAAAGCAATAAAAATGAAAATACAAAAAATCACTTACGGAAGGTTTTCTTCATAACCATGATTCCTCGAGAGTGATATATTGCGAAGATTTACAAGGACTTTTGTTAAGGATGTAGACCCTGGTATTTACTGCTTCCACTCAATACCAATATGGTACATTCTAGCTGTGCACCATGCACCTTGCCATCTCCATACCTTCCTTATTCCTCCTTTCCATGACTATTTTTCTCTAGTGTATGGAGTGGTATATTGCCTATGTTTACCTTCTCTTTTGAAAGAATTCCTTGAACTAAGTTGAAACAAATTCACCTCCATTATCAAATCTTAGAGCTTTGACCTATTTACTTGTTTGTTTCTCTATCGATGCTTTCCATGCTACAAAATTTGAAAAACAATCAAACTTCTTATTCAAAAAATGAACCCACTTTTTCCTTGACAAGTCATCAACCAATAGCAAGAAATACTTTAAGCTCCAGACATTGTAGATGTCTTCATTGGACCATGCAAATCAGCATGTAGGAGGTCCAAGACTCCTTTGCCTCGCAATGTTTTATCAGTATCAAATGGATTTCAATGTTTTCTTCCCATCTGACAACCTGCACATATATTCTAACATTCTTGAATGGATGGAAGACCATCTGCATCCACCATATTAGTCTTACTAAGTACAAATTAATACTAGCAACTTAGATGTTCATACCTTTCATACCAAAGTTTATTGGTATTCTCTACAGCAGCTAGTGCATGTGCCTTTGCTATCTTTAGATCAACAAGTTTATACAATGCTTTCTCACCAATACCAATAGCAGTCACCTTATTATCATGAAGAGTAGTAACCATACATTTGTTTCCTTGAAAGTTTACACAAAGATTAGGGTTCTTAGGCAACTCACTCATAGACAGAAGATTTTTATACATGTCAGGAACATATCAAACATTCTTAAAAGTACAACTTAAATTATTGTTCAATATGACACAAATATCCCCCACATCCTCTAACATAGTGAGTCCATCCATCACCCAAAGAAACAAATTCACTGTCACTCTTATCTTCAATTAAATTTACATACCAATCTCTACTCTTATCTTCAATGAAATTTACATACCAATCTCTATGACACGTGTAGTGGTGAGATGCACTTGAGTCAAAATACCAAGTTGTAGACTTGAATGATTTATTCTGTGATGCCACAAATGCAAAATCACCTACTGCTTCTTGTAAACCTCCTTCAACAACATTTGCATGCCTTGATTTCATTTTACTACTTGCCAAGTCATGTTGTCTCTTCCGACAATCTCTCTTGAAGTGTCCAAGCTTATTACAATAATAACATCTACATTTTGACCTCTTAGATGCATACTAGCCTCTCTCACCACGCCATTGCTTTACTTGTCTTTGCCTTCGTACCATGCACTAAATGCACTCTCTATAGTAGATGAAGTTGATGCTTATATTTGACTCGGCCTCCTTTCCTTTTATGAAGAAGTCTTGATAACTTCTCAAACGAAAGTTGTTGGTTCTCCCCAAGTAAATGCAAGGACTCAAGAAATGAATCAAAGGATAGTGGCAAGATTCGCATTACCAAAGCAACCATATCCTCATCATCCACCAACTTCTTAATAGCAGGCAATCCTTCAGCTACAACAAATATTCAAAGACTGGTCCTACTCCTTGGGACTTAGTGGAAAACAATGACCGCCCAACTTCTAATGCTTGATACTTGTTTTGGAGATTTGTACATAATACAGATGCTACAGTGACATTTCTTACTTCTGGAACAAATGTGTCTACTACTAATAATTTGAGAAGCAATAAAGCCTCTTTATGTCTTTTATCATAGTCTTCAAGATCATTTGCTAGTCTCTATTCTTTACCTAAGATGTTTGATCAAAATCTCTAAACTTGCTAATGGTCAATATCTTATGACTCCATAAACTATAAATCTTTTCGATCAATTTTTCAGACTCCAAAAAGATTAAACGATGCAAATTGGCAATTAAAACCAAATCAACTATATTACAAAAATGATTAAATTTAAAGACTACAACACAATGTAGGATTATCGAACCTTCACAATACAGTTTTCTTTCACTACCAGCTAGAAGAGATTAGTGGTAGAAATGATGACAGTCTTTAAACATGGCAAGTGCCAAAATGATAAAGGGAATAGATCTTTCTTTCTTTCACCAAGCAACTACATGCAAGACCACTATGGCTATGACCCTCAATGAGTTTACTTTCACCATGCAATTGCATATCAAGATCACAATAGCTAACCCATCATCCCCTTGGCCTGACAGTGCCAATGTCGAATTTCCTTTTGTTTTCAGTGATTATCGTGTTGGGGCCAACGATCAAGGCTAGTAGATCTACTAGGTTGCCATGACCAACAATTATGGATTGACTCCGTTGATTTGTCATAAATAAATGAAGTATACGCAACATCATCAATATTTATGGAGAGACATGTTCAGCACCGATATGCCACAATTCTCTAATCTACCAAAATTCATATCATGCAACGACCTCATTTTGTGTTCAGCTCTATCTACCATGATTATTATCAGAATGCAGGCTCCTTCATATCAAGCCGCAATGTTTTATCAAGATGGTAGCCTCCTTCACTAGGGAACGGACTCCTTCACCAAGTGGCTTACACCTAGGATCCCTTAGTAACTTTTAATATGCACCATGGTGGTTGTTTCCTTCAGTAGGTGGCAATGTCCTTCACTTGGAGGACAACATCCTTCAACCTAGATGGCAGCTTTCTCCATCAGACAACATCCTTCAACCAGAACATGGCTCTGATACCATGAAAGATTGTATTAACTAGCTCAATGATTACATTGTATTGGCTTTTATATATAACCAGATGCAACCTCTAACAAACTACATCCATTGGTAACAAATTAGTAATTACTATTATAAACGAACAATAATTCCAATAGATAACAACTATAGCCTATTATTTTGGACACTACAATAATACATTGGTGTCATTTATTAAACATCTTATCTTATTAATCTAATAGTGTAACTTGGATTCCTACCCAGAAATATATTTTCAACCCTATTCCCAAGGAAATAATGGCAAAGGGATTGTTGCACATGGGAATGTAGTAAAGTTCGTTAACCACATCCGAAAAATAAATGACTAGGTTTGAGATTCTTTGTATGAGAGTCAACAAAAGCACAAGATCAACGATGAACAACATCACACAGATCATCAACTTCGCCCAAGAGATAGCGTGTCACAGTACTAAAAGTCCAGCCCACGATTGGAGCTCGTCTCCTCTTCTAGGTCGTGCGGCACTACACAAACTCCACTCCTAATGGTGAGGTACCCCGGACCGAGTTTGCCAGACTATGCCTCTCGATTATATCTTAGATGTGTGCGTCCTTAGTTCAACCATTATATATGTAAATGCATAACAAGTGCAAGTAAACAGAATGGCAATAAAGAAAGAACAGTACACAAAGATATAGCCGACAACACCTCAATGGGGTGTGCCCAAAATCATTATATAAAGAGAATCTTAGTTACAAAAAGAGGTATGCCACAGTCCAACAAGTCTCCTAGAATGTGCCCTCAACGGCTACAATCAAAGAACAACCAAAACTATCCTCCCCTACTCCAAGCTGTTGTTGTCCTCAACAATGTCTCCAAGAACATTTGTTGTCCACAAAGTGATCTACCAGTATTGTTGTTGTTGCAACCAAGTCTTCCAAAGAAGTCTCCATAACTGTCCAATCGTCACACCCATCCAACCTATTGTTGTTTCAGTACTTTGCCAACTTTGTCATGCACCTGTTCATTGCGCGCTCCCATGCACTAGACTGGTTGGTTAGCTAGTCCAACCATCACACTCAACTCCATGAGAATGAACTTCCTCATGTCCAAAACTGCCTTTCTATCCGTACTTTGGTCATCTCGTGCAAATCTGAGAGTTCGAAAGAACCCTTGATCACACATGGGTATTGCAGTGACGATGAAGACGAGAAATGGTCCTAAGCAAGCAGCTTGGGAGTACACGAAGGCTTGTAAGTGGATATATGGTGCAGATTACCAAGTGCCACTTGAGAAGTTGGCAGCACTTACAAACCATGACTCGTAGATGAACTTGAGCAACTGGCACAAGATAGGCGAGCAGAAAGTCGAGAGGACAGTTTTGGTTGTTCTTTGATTATAGTCGTTGAGGACACATTCTAGGAGAGTTGTCGGATTGTGGCATACCTCCTCTTGTTGTAACAAAGATTCTATTTATCTGATGATTTTAGGCACACCTAATTGAGGTGTTGCCGGCTATATCTTTGTGTACTGTTCTTTCTTTGTTGCCATTATGTTTACTTGTTCTTGTTCATGCGTTTACATATATAATGGTTGAACTAAGGACAGACACATCTAAAATATAATCAAGAGGCATAGTTTGGCAAACTCGGCCCGGGCTGGCCTCGCCACCAGGAGTGCAGTTTGTGCAATGTCACACGACCTAGAAGAGGAGATGAGCAAGAATCTCAAGCTAGACTTCTAGAACGGTGACATATTGTCTATGTGTATCTTCAAAAAGAGGGCTTCAAAGGGAAAGGCAAAATGGTCAAATTGTTCAAATATGGCTCACACATAATTATCAAGTAGATTGGAGAGAACACATTTAAGTGGTATTTGCCATCATACATGGGAATCCATCCAGTGTTCTATGTAAACTGATTGAATCTCAACAAGTCATCAATGTTGGTCGAAGATGAAGAGGAGTCTATTTTGCCACCTTTTGAAGAACTCATCATTCATGTTAGCACATACCTAGAAGAAAACACAATTATACAACACAAAGAACAAGAAACCAAACAAGGGGTTGTAAAACTCTAACAAATTGGGTTCAAAGGATAATTGCCTTAGGATGGCAAGCAGTACACCTTAAAGCAAATCAAGAAGTTTCCTCGGTTGGCAGGACAGTTGTTGGGGACCAACAACTCCTAAGACAAGAGGTTTAATACCAAAAAAGGCAATAGATTGACTACGTCCATGACACTTGGATTTCACACTAAGGAGTAGTTCAATAAGAACTCATCTACCTATGATTGTTCACAATTGATCATTGGCTTTGTTGTCCTCTGAAATGGCATGCGTGTCGTTTGAAAGCCCAAAATGCAACACACCAGCTAGAATGACAACTCTCTCAGGAGAGAGGCCAATGTCACCACACTCCTCTCCTCTTCGCTTCAGGTTGGCTCTTCTCCAACACTAGGGGGGTACCCCTAAAATAGGATCGCTAAGGCAGGTACAGTAACGAGCAAGGTGAATGGAAGAGGCTGCCTTAGGGAAACGGAAGTAACAAAAGATAGTTTTCAAATGGGTGATGGAAAGGAAGGGAAGATCAATCCTCAGGGAAAGACCAATGCCAGTACTAGAAGGGGAAATGGAGTCAAAAGAGGGCTCATGGAGGCTTTATGCTTCATAAAAGTGAGACGAATCTAGAATGCATAAACAATCAAATCTCAATCAACATTTCGTACAACCGAATACTGATGTCCATTTAAAAACTAATTGTTCAAGCATAATTAACCAACTTAATCCTAAATGGCTAATCTATTGTGCTTGAGAAAGCCCTCACAAGCTAGATTCATTCTACAACTTGAAATACATCACACAAGCACATGAAGGATGCTCAATCTGTCCACAAACCCAGCTGATAATTTCATTAAAGCTCAATAGGGAGAGAAAACCCCAAAAATTTTCCATCCATACAAAGGAGAAGGTTGGTTCCTTAAAAAGACCAAAAAACCTCTCATAACTTTTCTCAAAAAAGAAAAAATAATAAAATAATCAAAAAGGTTTTTCTCCCACTCAAAAGAGGATAATCAACCAAACAACTGGACAGTTGTATGTTCCAACAGCCACATACATCCTGACCGAACATGGACTCGACTCCTCTTAAGCCAAACGGGCTGCCAATGAATAAAATAAAAAAGACTACGAAGGCCGCTCCAAAAATTTTATGCTACAACGAAGACATCACCAACCACTTGCCAGTTGCTCCAAAACTCCACGGTGGGCATGGAATTGACCCCCGATGTAAACAGACTTCCCGGAAAAGTTTGAGTTTAGAGTTTTTAGGCAGCCAGTCCTCCCAGGAGATCAGAATAAAGGTGGATACGCGATGCTTCCAAATTCCACATAACAGAAAAAACGCCAAGCATCCTATTTTGCAACAGCGGATATGGTAGGTGGGAACTCCACTTGTAACCGGCTGCAATGTTGGTAAGAGGGAGGTGTCTTCAGTCGGCGGCCATGCTAACTCGACAAGTAATGACTCATCAGTAAACACGTAATACGCATATAATTGGCCGATAGGCCCACTGCTTCAAAATTTCACTGAAATTTCCCCCCCAAAACTGACCACCAAAGATACGACGCCGATGAACGTGGAGCGCCTCTGTTTGATCTTAACCTTGACTGCGCTAACTCATCAAATCCGAACAATTGGCATTTGATTTTCTTTTAACTCTGCATCAAACACTTAATGCCAAAAGCGTGAACCCCCGATGAGATTTAATTTCTGCTACTGTTTTATTTATTGAATTCGAGCTTGTAATTGAACAAAACAATCAGTGGGCAATAAATGCGTGGAAAACTTCAACTCCAAGATGGTTGCCACGAACTCGACGGGAATCTCCGTAATTCGAAAGGGCGTTATGTGAAACATGAATATCCCTATTTGAAGATGCTTCAGCCACGGAATTGAACTTCAGATCTAAGCCCTTACTTGACTTTCCTTTTGTAACACAATGTTTTTCAGCGATGTGCATCCCTCATTTTCACCAAATTCTTGTCCCATTGGGGAAATGGCATCGACTTCGGTTGACGTCCAACAAAAAGAGCAGTGAGTTTCTTCTGCCTAGGATCTTCTTTGAATCATTTCATATTTCGGGAACTCATAGTTGGTATAGGATGCATAGGTAACACTGGTTGCTCTTTCAAAGTAAGTACTACAGCAGCATGATCACTCCGAGCCTTAGGCACCATCTGCGATACATTTCACTAACTTGCTTCTTAATGATTCCCGACAGACCCTAGCAATCGTTTTTCCCTTGTGATTAGAATTTATGGCGGCACGTGGATGTCACAAGCCCTCCAATCTTGGTGCGTCTCAGGCTGCTCAACAGTACCGATTTCCCAGTCCACAGCATTCTCATCAGCTTACGAGTCTGATGCATGATCTTCAACAGGTGTATAATCTGGCAAAATTTCTACAATAGCTATGAACTTCGATAGCTTGAGGCTTGTATCTGGTGCTATCTCTACAATGCAGCCACTTCCCTGCAAACCCTGGAAAGAAAACTGCCTCTGGAAAAGATGCGCTGGATGCTCAAAATGCAGATGAATTCTTGAGGGATAACAGGCTTCATGAGTGTGTGCGCCAAAAGTCAAGTTGCATAATACAATGCTACAACCCTACCCCTAAGGTCACTAAGCTGTACAACTTACCCTAAGGATGGGAAGCAAAACACCTTAGAGTAAATCAAGAAGAAATTTCCTCAATTAGCAAGACAATTATTGGGGACCAACAATGCCTAAGAGAGGAGGTATGATATCAAACAAGGTCATAGATTAACTATGTCCATGGCAATTTGGACTTCGTCCCAAGGATTATTTCAATAAGAACTTGTCTAAGTGTTAGCAATTGGTCATTGCTTCACGAGTGTGTTTGCTAAAAGTTAGGTCGCATAGTCAAGTGTAAATCAAGTGACACATGAATAAAGTTCAAGGAACATTGATGTGTCCCCAACTTCTTTACACCTTTACTGCTAGTCATGTTGGATGTCTTCAAATCAAGCATATCAGATGTTGACTCAATTACTTAACTCCTTTCTCTCAAGTCTTTCCTAAGACAATAAGAAAGATTGCCATCGACTAAGATGGGAATCTTGTTGTATGCAAGAACTCAAAATTATTAGCATTAAGCTTGAAAGGGGTTGCCCTCTATGTAAAGTGGATTATAGGGCCATCAAGGGAGAAGAGATTTAGAAGATGCTTATTGTTAAGTTTATACTAATTTGACTAGCGAGATCACTGAAAGAAACACAATCACAAGATAGACAAAGATTTACCCTGGGAAACCCTCATGGGGTAGAAAACCCAGCAAAGCTTTCCTCAATATAGATGATCAACCAAATACAAGATGTAGAAACCAAACAAGAGCTCCTCCTCCTCCTATGCAGACCTCTCTCTCACTTGTGCGCTACTCCTAAGTGAGTGAATGAATGAGATAAGTAAGGAACATCCTCCTCTACTTATACTTGTTTTCCGACTGACTTTTTCCCTTATGGGGCCGACCTCTCCTAGGAGAGTCTAATAACCCCTAATAAACTAACTCAAGGCCGACCCCCACGTGGGAGATCTAATAACCCTAGTTACCTCAATTCATCGGAGGAATAAACATCTCCGGATATACAATAGGGTCCCATCGGAGGAATGAAACATCTCCGGACTAATACAAATATAATATTCTTAGAAGTTACAATATTTCAACACTCCCCCTTAACGAGAAGGATATTATAACAACATCTGCAGGAGCAAGGAGTCCTCAACATCATACATGATACATCTATAAATCATTGGAAGCTTTCTCAACATCATCAGTAACTCAACCAGTTACTGGAATATCTTCAGGTCTTCAATACTGGAGTATCAACATCTTCAGTACCGAGTCTTCATCTTCTACAGCACTCGAACAACTACAGCAACATCATCGTCATCTAGATCATCACGATCAGCAGCATCGTCATCTAGATCATCACGATCAATAGCATCGTCATCTAGACCATCACGATCAGTAGCATCGTCATCTAGATCAACATGATCAACAGCATCACTGGATCCTCTCGATCAACAGCCTCATGGCAGCATACCCTGCAATACACATGGTCCAATTACGGGATGTTCAATCCTTCTCACTTTAGGACATAGGTCCAAGGATGATACAATCTTGATCCGCTTACGAGATGATCAGTCCCTCTCAGTTTAAGACATCTCTCATGTCTATGGACGATGCGGTCCAGATCACCTTACAGGATGATCAATCATTATCACTTTAAGACACCTCACCATGTCTAGGGACGATGCAATCCCAATCTACTTACAGGATCATTAATCCTTATCACTTTAAGACACCTCACCATGTCTAGGGACGATGCAATCCCAATCTACTTACAGGATGATTAATCCTTATCACTTTAGGACATAAGTCCAAGGACGATGCAATCCCAATCTACTTACAGGATGATTAATCCTTATCACTTTAGGACATAAGTCCAAGGACGATGCAATCCTGATCCACTTACGGGATGATCAATCCTTATCACTTTAGGACATAAGTCCAAGGATGATGCAATCCTGATCCACTTACGGGATGATCAATCCCTATCCCTTTAGGACATAAGTCCAAGGACGATGCAATCCTGATCCACTTACGGGATGATCAATCCCTATCACTTTAGAACATAAGTCCAAGGACAATGCAATCTTGATCCACTTACGGGATGATCAATCCCTATCACTTTAGGACATAAGTCTAAGGATGATGCAATCCTGTCACGTACATTTTGAACCAAACGCTCAGGGACGATGCAGTCCTATCATGTACATTTTGAACCAAACGCTCAAGGACGATGCAGTCCTATTACGTCCACTAGGGACCTCTTTCTCGGAGACATATGTCTACGGATCTCTTTTAGGACATGTGTCCAGGGATGATACAATCTCCTCGTCCACTAGGGACCACATTCTCGGAGACATCTATCTACGGATCTGTTTAGGACATGTGTCCAGGGACGATACAATCCCCTCGTCCACTAGGGACCACATTCTCGGAGACATCTGTCTACAGATCTATTTAGGACATGTGTCCAGGGATGATACAATCCCCTCGTCCACTAGGGACCACATTCTCGGAGACATCTGTCTACAGATCTGTTTAGGACATGTGTCCAGGGATGATACAATCCCCTCTCGTCCACTTAGACAAAGTCTAAGGACCATTTCATCGACCTCATCGTCGGTTCATGTAACCTCACCATCAATACAAGTATCCACATGAACGATACAGTATCCTCATCAATACATGTATCCTCATCAACGACCTTACCATCGATATAAGCAAACTTATCATCGATACAGGTATCCACATCGATACCAGTATCCAAATATCATCATCGACCATATCACTCCCCCTTTCGAGGAGGGTCCTTCTGAACTACACCAAGCTTGTCTCGGAAATACTCAAACTTTACTCGAGACAGAGGTTTGGTCAACACATCGGAAACTTGTTCGTCAGTGCTCACATACTCGAGCTTGATAGCTCCTTTCTGCACCAATCCCATATATAAAAATATCGGATCACTAAACCACGAGATCATGGCAGATCCCACACAATAACATCCACCCAATGTACTCTTCCTGTCTGATATCCTTCCTGCCCAATCAGCATCAGTGTAGCCATACAATCTGAAGTCATGATCTCCACGATAGTATAGACCAAATTCTATCGTACCTTTTAGGTACCTCATCACATGCTTTGCAACAATCAGGTGAACTCGTCTAGGTTCCACTAGATACTGACTTAAGGTGTTCACCGCAAAGCATATATTTGGCCTGGTATTCGTCAAATACATTAATGACCCAATAATATGTCTGTACAGAGTCACATCCACTAACTCAGATGAGTCATCAACTAATAACTTCAAGTTGGAGTCCATGGGGGTGGCCATGGCTTTGCACTCCAACCTATCAAATCTTTTCAAAGTCTCCACAGCATACTTACCCTGATTTAGAAAGATTCCTTTTGGGCCTTGCCATACTTCTAGACCTAGGAAGTAGTGCATCAATCTGAGATCTTTCATCTCAAATTCTGAAGAGAGCTTCTTCTTGCACTCGATAATCTGTTTCCCATTTCCAGTCAGAAATAGATCATCCACATATAGCAGCAATATGACAAGTTCATCATCCATAACCTTGAGATAAAGATTAGGATCAGCTTTACTCTTGGTAAAGCCCAAGTTAGTCAAGAAACTGTCAATCCTTCCATACCAAGCTTTGGGAGCTTACTTCAACCCATACAAAGCCTTCTTCAATTTGCACACATGGGTTCTTCCATCTTCCACCTCAAATCCTTGAGGTTGTGCTATGTACACTTCCTCTCAATCACACCATTCAGGAAAGCTGTCTTTACATCCATCTGGTGTAATTCCCACTTTATCATGGATGCAAGTGCCATGATGGTTCTAATGGAGGTGTACCTTACAACTGGTGCAAATGTCTCTTCATAGTCAATTCCCTCTTTTTGAGAGAATCCTCTGGCCACAAACCTTGCTTTATAGTTTTCAATGTTACCATCCGCAGCATGCTTTATTTTATATATCCATTTGGAGGATACCACACTTTTATCTTTTGGTTTGGGAACTATATCCCAAACATCATTCTTCATTATTGACTGGTATTCCTCCGTCATTGCTTCTACCCACTCTTTCTTATGAACTGCCTCTTCATAGCTAGTAGGTTCTTGATCCACAAGATCACACATCAAAACCACATAGTTGGATAATAGCTTTGGTTTCTTGCTCACTCTAGTGGAGCCTTCAGGAGCTCCACACTTTTCAGCTCCTAGAATAATGTCTCTAGCCCATGCTGGCCTTCTTTTTCTTGAAATGTTTGTAATGGGGGGTTCTTGTGGTTCTATCATGTCATGGTCTTCAAGTGTTACATCTTCAGGGATGGGTACAGCCTTTGTAGTTCTGGGAGGTACATCTTCTTCATATACTTCTTCATATACTTCTTCATACTGGCACTTCCTAGATCTCTTGAGAGCTGCTTCTTCATCAAATGTCACATCCCTACTTATTTCCATATGATGAAAACCTGGGATGTAAATTCTGAAAGCTTTGGATGCTTCACAATATCCAACAAATATTCCCTTCTTCCCAGAAGGATCCAACTTGGTTCTCTTTTCTTTAGGAATGTGAATATACATAGGGCACCCAAATATCTTGAGGTGACTTACCTCAGGCTTCTTTCCTGTGAACACTTCTTCTGGAGTCTTGAAATCAAGAGCATTGTGGGATAGTCTATTTTGCACATAGACTGCTGTCCTAGCTGCTTCAGCCCAAAGATACATAGGTAGGTCTTGATCACGTATCATTGTCTTTACAGCTTCCATGATGGTTCTATTCTTTCTTTCCGCAACACCATTTTGTTGGGGATTGTAGGGAGTGGTTAACTCCCTCTTGATTCCAGTGTCCTTACAGAAATCTTCAAAGTCTTTTGAAGTATATTCTCCGCCATTATCTGTCCTGAGTATTTTGATTTTCTTTTCTGAATGATTCTCTATCAAGGCTTTGAACTCCTTGAACTTTCCAAAGACTTCATTCTTTCCTTTTAGAAAGTATATCCAAGTCTTCCTTGAATAGTCATCAATAAATGTGAGATGGTATTCATATCCACTCAAAGATGTGGAGGGCATTGGTCCACATACATCTGAATGAATTAACTCCAAGGTACTCTTAGTCTTTGTTTCACTCTTTGGAAATGGGTTCTTGATATTCTTCCCTTTTGCACATCCTTTGCATGTGCCATCATGATCAATCTTTAAGTCTGGCAGACCTATAACTACCTTGCTTACATGAGGTAGTGCCTTGTAGTTAATGTGAGCAAGTCTCCTATGCCATAGCTCATTTGGGCTAGTGGCTTCATGTACAAGGGCAGCTTCTGGATGGCCCTTGAGCTTGTACAGACCTCCTTCCTCTTCACCAATGATAATTGCATCCTTGATAGATTTACCTTTGGTCCACATTAATACTTGTCCATCAATGAATGCAACCCTATAACCTTTCTTATCCAATGCTGAGATGGAAAGCAAGTTCTTCTTCAATCTTGGTACATACAATATTTCCTTCATCTTCATGGGGGTTCCAGAATCGAGCTTGTAGCTTGCTTCACCAATTCCCTTGATGGGATATTGATAGTCATCTCCTAGAGATACCTTTTGTGGAGAGGTCTTTTCTTCAAGTCTCTCGAGAGTCTTCTTCTGTCCTGTCATGTGCTTTGAAGCACCACTGTCAATAAGCCATGTATCTTCTCCAAGTGTTATAGATCCAGAGAGTGCGGAGAATAGAACATACTCTTCTGCATTTTCTTCTTCATTTCTTCTAGATCTTCTCTTGAAGAAGGTCCTTTCTTCCTCTTCTTCTTCTCTTCTAGGTCTTTTCTTGTGAGGCCTTTCTTCCTCTTCTACTTCTTCTTCACTATCATCTTCTACAAGATGTGCTTGATGTCTTTTGTGGTGAGAACCCTTTTTCTTCTTCAGAGGACAATCCTTAGCAATGTGTCCTATTTTGTGACAAGTAAAACATTGGAATGAGGAGTAATCTCTTCTTTGATTAGTTCCTCTTTTCTTTTGAAATCTGTGGAGGATGAGACTCCGTGTGACTATCCTTCTTGAAGTAGGATTGATTCCTTCTTCTCTTGGTGTGGGTGGCCAAGGCTTGGTCATCTTCTTTGAGCAAGGCTTCTCTGTTGGAAACCCTAGCTTCTTCTTGAATGCAATCCTCCCAAACCACATCAAATTTCATACTTTCTTTTCTGGCACACATGGTTTGGATGAATGACTCCCAAGGTCTAGTGAGACCATTTACAGCAGTCATGACTAGTTCATCTTCATCAAGGGTATCTCCAATAGCATCTAGTTGTTCCTTGAACTGAGAAACCCTTGAGAAATAGTCTTGAATAGATTCTCCTTTATTCATCTTGGTGCTCTTCAATTGAGCTCTCGGGTTCATCTTCCTATTGATGTTCTTTCCTTCATACATTATGGAAAGAGCATCATACATTTCCTTTGGAGTCTTCTTGGATGCCACTTGGGGAATCAAGTGGTCCTTAATAGAATCAGCAATGATTCTCTTTGCCCTAATCAGGTCCTTCCTATACTTCTCTTTGGCTTCATCTTCTTCAGGTTCTGGAATCTCATCTTTAATATATTGGACAAGATCATTCTCTTCAAGAATGAGACCAATTCTGTATTTCCATGCCCGGAAATTTTCTATACCCTCTAGCTTGTCTTCAAGCTTAGTGCTTGGAGCCATCTTATCCAGGGATCAAAGAGATTGAGATTTCAAAAGATAGAATAGTACTTACCAGGAGATGATCTTGATTGAATTGAGAATTTTGGTGTGATCAGCTTCTAGAAACTTCAACTTTACACCTTCCGGATCTGCAACAAAATTTCTAGATTTCTGGTCTTTTCTTTTCTGATTTTCTCGTGCACAGGTTCACAGCTTTTCTGGTTTACTGGTTTTCTGGTCCATAAGTCAAACTAGGGTTTGACAAAGCCCGAGGTTATACCCACTCAAAAAGTTTGATCCAGGGCTCAAAACTTCGATTTTGAGGAGGGCTATCCAACCATGCAATCAAAAACCAAAAACTCCAACTTTTGCAGAAACCCTAATTTTCACCGGAGGAGGTGAGAGAGAGATTTTTCACCTTGTGAATGATGTCCTATTTAGGCTAGCTCTGATACCATGTTAAGTTTATACTAATTTGACTAGCAAGATCACTGAAAGAAACACAATCACAAGATAGACAAAGATTTACCCTGGGAAACCCTCATGGGGTAGAAAACCCAGCAAAGCTTTCCTCAATATAGATGATCAACCAAATACAAGATGTAGAAACCAAATAAGAGCTCCTCCTCCTCCTATGCAGACCTCTCTCTCACTTGTGCGCTACTCCTAAGTGAGTGAATGAATGAGATAAGTGAGGAACATCCTCCTCTACTTATATTTGTTTTCTGACTGACTTTTTCCCCTATGGGGCCGACCTCTCCTAGGAGAGTCTAATAACCCCTAATAAACTAACTCAAGGTCGACCCCCACATGGGAGATCTAATAACCCTAGTTACCACAATTCATCGAAGGAATAAACATCTCCGGATATGCAAAAGGGTCCCATTGGAGAAATGAAACATCTTCGGACTAATACAAATATAATATTCTTAGAAGTTACAATATTTCAACACTTATCAAGGCAAATATCCTAGAAGGATATATTCATGAAAAACACAATTGGAAAGCTTTGTAGCCACATGACCACCTAACAATATCAACACCAGTTAAGGGACCAATGGGGCATTGATGTTTCCTTTAATGGAACAATCTTTATGATGACTTCAAATTTTAGCGCATGTCGAGATATATTCCCTCGTATAATATATCCTTTACACACTTAATATACTCTTGTTCTAAGACTAGATGCCTCTAGAGATAGCTATCTGATCTATAATATCAATTGGTAGGGGATGCTTTCATTCAGCCCCTGATTTTCAATGTGTGACAGTTAATAAAAAATGAAGATCCATATTTCTTATGGAAGGAGTGCAACCATGTTATGTTTTCGACAGAAATATGTTTTTTTACTAATTCTTTCTTCATTATGTCCAGCTTTGCCTCAAGATCTAGAGCTAGCCAGAAAAGGATGAGGCTAGGTACAAGTCCTAGGTGAATTTGATGGCATAGATATGCCCCTCATAGTGCGGCAGCTTAGCCAAAGAGATTCTATAAGTATTTCTCTACAAAACAAACAAAAAAAACAAGACCAAAAAGGATGCAATGGAATTCAACCACCTACATAGAGTGATCAACCATGGGGGGAATGCTTCATACACAATTCAATTGAGTCCCATGCAAGGGCAACATAGTTGAAAGGTCACAAAAGCAAAGGTTATCGCTGACACATTAAGGTCAAGAAGAGGCCTGCTCACAATCCCTACTTCTTCTAGCAATCAAGATGACTTTTAGGGGGCATGGCATTGGCTATTACATGACTCAAACTTGACAACAACTCAACAAACCCAATGGAGTCAAGTTGGGAACTCCACAAAACTTGACAACTCAACAATAGCTCAATATGTTCAAAAAGTATATTTTCCTATCTACTAATTTTCATAAATATATTCTCTTTCTATTAATATTTTCAAGTTTTATATAGTTCTAACCTCTTAGACTTTATCAACTATCACCATGTTAAAGGAGGGGAGGTTTGATCCCAAACAAGATCATAGATTAACAAAGTCCATGAAAGCTCGAATTTCATGCTAAGGAGTAGTTCAGCAAGAATCTGTCTAAGTGTTCAAATTGTATAGTTGCTTCACAAGTGCGCATGCTAAAATTCAAGTCGCGTAGTCTAGTGCTACAACCATGTCATACATGATTAAGGTTAAAGGAACATTGATGTTTCCTTAACTTCTTTACACATTTGCTATTGATCATGACTCATGTTGGACGCCTTCAAATCAAGCATATCAAACGCTAGCTCAACAGCCTCTCAATTACTTAGATCCTTTCTCTTGACTAAGAAGGTAAGAAAGAATTCCATCAAGTAAGATGGGAATCTTGTTGTTTGAAAGAAGTCAAAATTATTGGCATTCATCTTGAAAGGGGTTTCTCTCTTTACACATTTACTACTAAGTCATGACTCATGTTGGATGCCTTCAAATCAAGCATATCAAACACTGGCTCACCCCACAATTACTTAGCTCCTTTCTCTTACTAAGAAGGTAAGAAAGAACTCCATCAAGTAAGATGGAATCTTATTGTATGTGAGAACTCAAAATTATTAGCATAAATCTTGAAAGAGGTTACTCTCTATAAAAAGTGGATTATAGGGATGTCAAGGGAGAAGAGATTTATAAGATGCTTATCGAGGCAAATATCCTAAAAGGATCTCTATGCATGGAAAACCCAATTGGAAAGGTTTGTAGCCACATGACCTACTAACAATACCAACACTAATTAAGAGACCAAGGTACATTAACATTTCCTTTGATGAACAACTCTATGGTGACCTCCAATTTTAGCCCATCTCAAAATATATTCCCTAGTAAATTATATCGTTTATGCACTTATTCTAGTATTGCTCTAAGGCTAGAGACCTCCATTAATAGCCATCTGATTTATATAATATTAATTGGAAGGTAACATTGTTATGGGAGATTTTCATTTGGCCCCGATTTTCAAGATGCATGACAATCAATCAAAAATGAAGCTCCTTATTTCTTATAGAAGGAGTGCAACCATGCTATGAGCAATCAATATTTTGGATAGAAATATGTTTCTTTTATTAATTGTTTCTTCATTATGTCCAACTATGCCTCAAGATCTAGAACTAGACCAAAAGGATAATGGAACTCGACTACCTACACAGCATGATCAACCAGAGGGGGAATGCTTCATACACAATTCAGTTGAGTCCAATGCCAGGGCAACATAGCTCAAAGGTCACAAAAGTAAAGGTTGTTCATGCCATGGCTGACATGTTCAGGACAAGAAGAGGTCCACTCAGCAATCCCTGCATCTTCTCTAAACAGTAAAGATAATTCATAGGGGGTATGGCATTGACAATCACATGACTCCAACTCAAAACTCAAAGCACAAAACTAAATGTTTCCTAACATGAAATTTTCCCTTGGGATAGACAAAGTGATTGATCTTTACCATACTTGACTAACTTTGGCCAAGTTTGACATACAAGTTTAAAAAAACTGATGAGTTTGACCAAGTCATGTCGAGTCAAGGAAGTAGTTGCTAGCTAACTTGTTTTTTCGTCAAGCATAATTGACTTACCAGCTGTAGCTAGTTTCAACGAGTGGTCTTATTATGGTGGCAACAACTACTATTTGGATCATTCAGATATCCAGCTATCAACTCGCAGTAAAAGTTTCTAGGCACCTTGAGCAGAAGAATAAAGGTTGCAATTAGATGCCTCACCAATAGGTATGCCAAATAATGATGTATCCAGCTATCAACTACTACTATATAGATCATTTAAATATCCGACTTTCAACTTGCAATCTCAGTTTCTAGGCACCTTAAGAAGAAAAATGAAGGTGACAATCAAATGCCCCACTATCAGACATGCCAATAAAGAACGTATGGGGGTTTTGATGGCCATAATCAAGATTTACTGCCAATTAGCGGATGGGTGATTGTCGTGCCATGAACCTTTATTTTGAGATGCACGGTGATTATTACTCCACGTCTCCCTCTCTATTTAAATATTTACTATGGCCAATGGGCTATTATTTTTTCTAATCATTCTTTATAATTTTATAATACTTGGTATCTCAAGCCTGCAAGCCTTACTAATGCCATTTTGATATTTACTGTTATTTACAGGCACAGTTTTTCATGATTAATCTGCCAAGGATGGCACATCGGTGGCTGTGATAATCAGAGGTTTGATGATGTGGGCCTACTTTTAATATAACTTCACTGACATGCTCAGATAGATATTAAAAATTATTTTTTCAATCGATTATTTAACTATACATATCAAATTTACAATTAGGGCAAGCAATTAATAAGGCTAGCACCATATCAATCAGAACCATCACACACTACTGGACATACAAGATGCAAAAACGTTTGAAATCCTAAACATAGCATTATATTAGCAAATGCGCAAATGCAACAAATGAAGAATTTTCTGGTAATCATGGCATACCTGACACATCCTCCCTGCCTCGCAATTCTTGTAGAATATTCTTTGCCTCAAGCATTCGCCCTTTACTCACAAGCCACCTTGGAGATTCCGGCAGGTAAAAAATGGTCAAAAACACAAAAAAGATGGATGGAATGAACAAGACACCCAACATCATCCTCCAATTGGGGTTGCTTAGCAATGACATTCCAAAAACCATACAGTATGCAAGGAACATCCCAGAAGAACCAGATAACTGAGGTAGAGTGTTCAGTCGTCCACGTATTTCTGATGGTGCAATCTCAGAAATATAAGCTGGCACAAGAGTAATAGCTAATCCGATCCCAAAGCCATCCACTAGACGGGCCAGAAGTAATATATAAACATTTGGAGACCAGAGCATCACCAACGCACTTACCGAGTACAAAATTGATGATATGATTAACAGATACCGACGACCTATCCAATCCGCTACTGGACCACAGAATGTGGTAAAGATTGCTGCCCCAATTAGAGACATGGCCACGACTAGGCCTTCAACAGTTGGTTTGTCTTCCAAGTCAAATTCTTTTTTGATGTAAAGCACGGCTCCTGGAATAAATAGATTAACAGCATCAGTTTACACAAGTGCTACTGCAATAATCACAACAAAAATACATGCCCTGCAGAAAGGCAGTAAACTTCAAAAAGTCCTCCAGTGAGGACCATATCATGCAGGAAGTTACAACTAAATTAGATTCAGAAGTGGTTTATTTTCCTTTCACAGAGCATACTATTGAACAAAAAATCTTTACAACTTGCACCAAATATTAGCATTCCACAGCATCTTAAAGTACCGTATGATCCACATTAAGATTTCATTTTTTACTCGAAAATACTCACTCCCATTCCTGAGGTAATTCATTGCTAAAACTACATACACACAGCTAGTTTTGCTACATCAGAACTGAGACACAGTTGCCCGGGAGGAATAATTTTAGCAGTACTCTTGATCTATAGTTTGATATTTCTATTGGAAGCCTTAGCGTATAATATATACCTCATTGGTATCTACTTTACAGAAAAGCCTAAATCCACCGCCATAACGCAGTATAGAGTCCATGGCTAGTGAAAAGCAGTCCCGAGTTCGAACAAGGCTAGGAATCGCATCAGATATGCAAAGTAAGAAAGGCAGATTCAAACAGAATTGTAGCAAACGGCACAAGAACTCACCAGCTATTGTGGCGTTGTCCCATCCCTGCAGCAGGTTTCCAATTGATGCCACGATAGCGACCAGGCGGGCATCCCTTAATTTCATCGTCCCTTTGCTGTAGACTATTCCAGATTTCAAATTCCCTCGCTTCAGAACAAACAATAAACCAGCTCCCTACCCCAAATCGATAAATAGATCGCGCATCAACACAACCAAATCAGACTGCAATTAACAGAATGCAAAATTAGTCAGGCAAATGGCTCAATCGCTATAAAACAGATAACCGCCTGACCAATGAAAAAGCCTACCGAGGTCCTAAGTTCGAATCTCGTGAAGGGTAAAAGGTACACTTGGATCCGAATCGGGAGTCAATTCGAGGGGCGGTCAGTGCTGGGGAGTGAAAAAAACATGGGCCAGGGGGCAAGACAAAGACCTCGACAATCGAGGAGACAAAACAACAAAGAGGCAGCTGGCTCTGCGCTCATACCAAGCCAAAGCCAAGGGATGATATATATATAAACAGAAGAAGCAAAATACAGGGGCGTCTGAGAAAGAGAAAAAAAACAGCTAAGCTATAGGCAATTTATAAGTGCTCACCTCAACTCTCCACCCTGTCCACAAGAGACAATCTGGGAAATAAAAATTAACAGAGAACTCATCAGCATTCACTTCCCCACCTACTGCTGACCATTGCACTCGCAAGCACCCATCCCAAAACCCCTCTTCGTCCTTCCCACATCCCACATGCCCTCTTGCTCCTACTGCACCACTGCTGCTCTCACTCTACCAGGATTTACCCATCTCAATTAATTTAACAAATCAATAATAATTATATATAAGAATCAGCTCTATGTATGCGTTGAATGTCCATTGATTGATATTTTATGCTGCTCTCCAAACGTGGCGGGATGATATCCTCGGTCATGGCTACAAAATAGGGTTCTAGATCTACCCTTCTTATACACGAATGGTAGGTTTTTGTGATCCACAATGTAGGGAGTTTGCAAATCCGCATGTTGCTACCATGTTACCTCACTTACGTTTAAAAATGCCTCTCCTTGAAAATTTTGTTATAGAGGCTCACGTGAGTGATGGAGGATCTTCCACCTCATCATCTTCATATTTGGTGGAGAGTTACCTAATCATCATGAATGATTATCAACCATGTCCATATCCAAGACCTAAATCTTAGATATCTTTCACGATGGTGGTGGGAAAATTATAAGAAAATCTTAGATATCTTTCATGATAGTGGTGGGAAAATCATAAGAAGCAATTGTCTGTTTTTTTTAAGAATCACTGTTTCATTGAGGCAACGCTTTATCTGATGACTAAGATGAAAATCGAGGTGTCGGGCCAGCCTTTATAGGAGAATAAGATGAAAATCGAGGTGTCGGGCCAGCCTTTATAGGAGAATAAGATGAAAATCGAGGTGTCGGGCCCAGCCTTTATAGGAGAATGATCTGCCCAGGGGCAAGTGGAATTGTCATTGTGGAGGACACAAAGACTTGAAGGGTCTTTACACCCGAAGGGTTGGTACCTGGGTCTCCATCGGGTCAGCCACAAAACCCCACTGTTGACTCCTACCCTTAGACCCTCTTATTATATCCCGACGGGGGTCATGTATAAATCATGGAGTTATATTAGTTGTATCTGTACCAAAGCCAAATTTTTTAAATACTAATGTTTAACCATATAAGAAATAACAATAGGACTTCACATGGTTCCAACAGTCTTATTTTGGTTTTCTGTGGTCTGATATATAGGATTTTATATAACAACTTATGTAATGATACTTTGTAATGGTTTTTTGATACCGAACTTTTTCTCATGGACACAGATACTGGTATGTTTCTGGTATTGCCTAATAGCAATTATACTCTTCAAGAGTGAAGATGATCAAAATGTAATTTTGTACTCGAAAGTTGAAATAAAATTACGATTTTTTTCCAAAGAAAAAAATAAGAAATAAAAATAATAATTAAATTATTTTTAAATTGTAGATTTATGGCACATTTAATTGGCCAGCCAGCAGGTGGCGTGTGCATTGGAAAATGCTCCCCAAGCATTGGCGGCGGAGGCGATGTAAGCAATATTTTATTCACTGGTATGTGACCACATCCGTCGAGACTTGGTCTGTGCACTCGGATTCTCTTTTTAACGTTGAATTTATTAAAACTTGGGACCTGTTCATTGTTTAGTGGAGGCGAGACGGCTGGCGTAGTCATTGGATTTGGTGTCTATAGACGAGGTGATAGGATGGCGTAGGCGGGGGTGCTGATGCGGTAGGGCATGGGAAAGCGTGGTGTTGTGCGATTGTGTCGTGTTGCTCTGGCCTGCATACAAGTTGGCGCTTGGGTGTATTGCACTGGTATGTGGGTTATGAGGATTGTCGATGTGTTTGAATGCAATGGACGGACATGTTGGTCTTGGCTTTATTGCAGTGTTTGGTGGTTTATTGCAATTGTTGATGGTTTTGTTTGTAGTGGACAGACGAGTCTTGTCGGGGGACGAGAGCTCGGGGTGGCCAGGGGTTTATATGTTGTTATGTGTATTTGTCGTGGATTTTGGTGGTTTCAGTGTGTGCTTTGGTGCAGTGGTTGTCTGGCAAAAGGTCGTTGTCGGGGTTGGTTTTAGCTTGCGATGGTTTCAGTTTGTGGTGTGCGCTATTTTGTGTTTGGCCTATGGATGAATTGCCTTGGTTCATGGCTTTCTTGTTTTTGAGGATTTATATGCACGGTGGTGGTGGAGTTTGCTTGGTCGTGTTCCTGGTAGCTGGAGTTCCTACTGGTGAATGTTGTTGTAGTGGTGTTGTTGGGTGGGTGCATTTCTTGTGCAGTGCGAGTGTGCAGAGAATCTCTTGCGGTGGTGTTTTCGCAGGGTGGTGATTTTGGAGGGTTGCACGATGCCCTGTTGCCGGTGGTCCAATATGCTTCTTGCGCGACACAGGTATGCAGAAATTCTAATCCTGCAAATGCCATGGGTTTTGCCCTGTGTGTTTTTTGTGTGTTTTTCAATCTTGTATGTCATTGATATCGTGTTTTTTTTCTTAGGAACAAAAAAAAGAGAACCCTTCCTTGCCATGAGCTTTTAATGTGGTGATTTTGGTGCAATAGAACCTTGCAATGATTGGTTTTCAAATTATATCAGTACTAGCCTATCTGGTAAACCCTATCTTTGACTATTGAGTTTTAGCGTTTTTGCACTTGAGACGTGGCTTTTTTCAGATAGTTGAGGTTTGAAAATTGTTTCTTGCCTTCAAGACTAGTCATTATAACTGATAGTATATTAGGACTTTGTATTGAATAGCTGACATATGGGGTGAATTATGCATGTATTAAATCATCGGCTCGTTTAATTGTTTAGCAGCTAAAGTTAGGGTTTGCCTATTAGTTTTGGTAGTGGAACAATAATGTTGTTGGGAACTGAAACTATCGCAATTTTGGATACTAGGTTGGAATTATTGTTTCATCGTTCACATATAGACATCATGCATTTAAATTTACCTACAGTCTAGTATGCTATTACATTGTTCTTTATTTAATTTTTGCCTACTTTAGAGACAATATGTTCTCAATGCTCCTAACTGTGCCAATATTGTTTGTTTTATCTCTGAATTGCATTGAAATACTTGTATCCATTGGACAACATAAATAAAACCTCTGCTTTCATTCTTTTCTTTCTCCTTCTCGCTTTGCCTCTATCCCATTAAAGCTTGCAACATCGGGCCTGCAAAATTATGAAAATAATTACAAAATCTAAGTTTAACTGAAAGCTTGCCTATTGTTACAACAATTTTAAATTTCTTTATCATGATTGTATTCGACCCACCAAATGGATTAGAAACCCAAACCAAATAGCCAATTCAAACTCTAACCAAAAATTTGAATTATACATACACCCTAGCTTAGCTCAATTTAGAGCATAAATGCCTTAAATAGCTTCCTTCCCATTGCATCTATAACCTTACACAACTTCCATGGGAAAAATAGCAAAAATAACACCCTCAATATGGCAACTAGTTCCATGGGCACTAGTTGTGCCTTCTCTTATCCAAAACAAAATCACACTTTCAAGAATATATACCTTATCCCTTTAAATAAGCACTAAAGGCACCTTTAGGAGTCGAAGAGGCAAGAATAAAATCTTATGCCTAAAAACAAGTACCAATACTGCTATTATGATAGATACCTTCCGATTATGCTATAAATAACACTGTATCCATAAAAATAAAAATAAAAAGATTGTAAATATATGTTCTAACACATAATACTAAACTACATGCTACCATGAGTATGGATTTTGACCATTGCATTGATTATTGACTTGAAAAATTGTATGTTCACGATTCCAGATGTTAGCTACATTTTCTTGTATTTAATAATGAAAAAAGTTTCCTCGTACTCGTTACAAGACCTCAACAAACAAAAAACAACTATTGCCTTAAAACTTTGTCATAGTTTCCATATCAAACTAGATTCCAATATTTCATATTTGCTTTTTTGTCCTTATAAACATTGCAACAATTTGAGTTGTTCATTAACCCATGTTCTTGCAATAAAAAATGCCTTAAAATAAAACTACCCTATTTTGTTTTTGGAATGGTTGCAATGTTGTCATTTTGCAATTCTTGCATTCATTGAAATGTATATGGAATATACAAAAATAGCTCTTCTTAATAATTGCTCACATAGCAATTAATCCATTCTTACTTATTTCTTTATCATATTTGTTAGCTTAGCCACATACATACAAGTTGATTGTGTTTTTTGCATGTTTGGATAGGAAAGATTGCCACCAAGGAAAGCAATTTCACATATGCAATGGATGTGTTTATAGTTAATTAGGCTTTTGTGCATTTGAAGCCGTGCATCTATTGGCCAATGCTTTAAGTTATTTGAAGTACAAGAAGCTTTTTTGTTTTTTTGGCAATTATGTTTTTTTTTTTCATAAACTCTTGACAATATGTATCAATAGACAAGTACACAAGCATTTGGCACTTGCCAACTAGATAGACTAAATGCTTCTAATACTTTATGGTCATGGTGATATTGGTATCAGATTTGAAACACTGCACCATTTTTGACATAATATCAACTTTGACAATTGTTTTTTGGCACCATTTATCTATTATTGGTTCATTGCATTTGCTTGTATGCATTTACCTCATCTGCAAGAATGTATGTGTATGTGAATAGTAGTATTCAATGCTTCATATCAACTACATCAATATTTGTATGTGAATAATACTGTTCAAGGTTGTTCCAGCATTAATGTATGCCAATATAGATACTGCCTGTAAATGCAATATGTTTTTTTTGTTGCATAGATCACCATGTCCTTTCCTTTATTTCTATGCACACAACTTGATTTCAAGGCAAATGCAAATTGCCCCTAAATGCTCCAACCAGTTAAATGCAAGATCTTCCAAGACAAATGCAAACTCTCCTTTAATGCTCTGTTGCAAAATGCTCCAACTAGCTAAATGCACCATTGCTCCTTGCTACTTGCAAAGTCGAGGACATTGCCACTTCGTAGCTCTTGTTTTTATTTGTTGTTTATGTTGATAACCATGACACATTGGGTTTGGACATTTATATTAGTAGAGGAATCATTTACATTTACAAAAGTTTAAATAAAAAAACCATGTATGTTTACAAAGATGTTTTAAGACGACACATTCAAATATCTTCTCATAACTTAGTTGTTTATAATTGATAACAAATCGTAAATTGAATTTTTGAATTAAATAAATAAATCTCTCTATATATTTATGAAATATATATAAAAATCATGGATTGATGTCATTCAAAATATAATTTGAATTGAATTTGATATTTAATATTTTATTTTTTTAAATTATTAATTATTTTTTACAAATTTTCTACATTTGACATCAAAAGTAGGATTAGTTGCTTTCACACATTTAAGAAAATGTATCATTATCATTATTTTATGGTAATGTAAGGCATGGGATGATGTCATTGCATATTCTCATTCCAAAATATAATCTTATACAAAATTTTGTAGAGATTTAATATTCAACAATATATTTTATTTTTAAATTAATAATATTTATTAATTATTAATTTTATAAATTTTATATATTTAAAGTGAAGTATAAATTTAGTTTATTTAAAGTAGGTAAGAAAATGCATTATTTTATGTTCATGTGTTTACACAAATTGTAAATTAATACAATATTGTTTTTTATTTATTTTTTTAATTCGTCAGTTGATCTAAATATAACTTTCAAAGTGATCCAACTTCTCTTCATCACCTTAATGGATCAATCAAGTAAAGAAACTAATAATTTAAGAATTCATTTCTTAATCACAATTATATGTATATCAACCTCACATCTTTTAAACTATGACTTAGTTATATCATTGGTGCTTTCACAAGTAGTCATATTGGTTGGTGGAGCCCTGTGTAGAAAAAAGTCTTCGACGTTTTGGGCTAAGTAGCGCAGCCCATCTTCAGGAGGAGATACTCACGTTTCTCACACAATCTTTGCCACCAATTGTTTATTAATAATGCTTGTAACCCTAAATTTAAAAGGTAATTCTCATGTCGGCCCATTAAGGTAAAGCATATTTTAATTTTCAGCATCTTTAATCTGGTTAATAATAGGAGCCCAAGATTTGCTTAATTTCCAGCCATCATCACGGTTAAGATTATTTGGGTGTTTTTCCATTTCTATAGCCTCTCTGATCCGTCTCATTGTGTAATGCTCTATATTGACGATAACTTTGGCATTTTCAAGGGAAATATGGTGTTTAGAAGCTACTGAGTGTTCTGCCAATGCGGATTGCTTTGCTCGGCTATGAGTGATGTCTGCATTATGCTCTTTTAATCTTGTTTGAATAGAGCGGTCGACTTCACCAATATAAACCTTCCCCCAGTCACAATCGGCCGCTCTATTCAAACAAGATTAAAAGAGCATAATACAGACATCACTCATAGCCGAGCAAAGCAATCTGCATTGGCAGAACACTCAGTAGCTTCTAAACACCATATTTCCCTTGAAAATGCCAAAGTTATCGTCGATATAGAGCATTACACAATGAGACGGATCAGAGAGGCTATAGAAATCGAAAAACACCCAAATAATCTTACCTGTGATGATGGCTGGAAATTAAGCAAATCTTGGGCTCCTATTATTAACCGGATTAAATATGCTGAAAATTAAAATATGCTTTACCTTAATGAGCCAACATGAGAATTACCTTTTAAATTTAGGGTTACAAGCATTATTAATAAACAATTGGTGGCAAAGATTGTGTGAGAAACGTGAGTATCTCCTCCTGAAGATGGGCTGCGCTACTTAACCCAAAACGTCGAAGACTTTTATTTTTTCTACACAGGGCTCCACCAACCAATATGACTTAGTTATTAACCAAAACTATAAGTTAATATACTTGCATCTATATTTAGTGACATCTTCTATCGATTTATCACCAGATCCTTCTACTAATTAAGCTTACTATTCTTCTATTTTTTAACATAAAAAACATTTAACTCATTCATTTTTTTCATAGAATAACCATTTAAATTCATGTTATATAAAATACATATACATGATTGAGGCAAATGAATCATGCACATTTGCATTGCACAGATATAAACAAAAACTCTATAATGTCAAGGCTTTAGTAAAATATCTAAATAATAAATACAATTCTCATATAATTAAAAGGGTTAGGTTGATGTAATATCATACTACAATTCTCATATAGTTAAGAGGGTTAGGTTGATGTAATATCATGCTCTCTTATCCAAATCAAATTTTATTCATTTCCTTTAGAATTGATATATTCAACATTTTGACTTTTATATTACCATAATACATGTTAAAAGATTTAACATTTAGTATTTTGTTTCTATTAAAATGTTTAGGTGCAAGTTTAAAGTCAGATATTGATGTAATTTTTTATATAGTTAAAAAAAATATATTATATTATGAATTTGTGAATAATCATAATGTTTTATTTTTTATTTATTTTTATTTAATTGATTTGAAAATAATAATAAAAAATTAATTTTATGAAGATGATTTAAAGGTAAAAGAGTCTCAATATAATCTATATTACATGAATCATGTCTCATTTTCATTAATTCAATGAAACAATTAATTAAAAATACATTGTTTTCATTAATTCAATGAAACAATTAATTAAAAATACATTGTTTTCATTAATTCAATGAAACAATTAATTAAAAATACCAACAATGTAGGTGCACACTCCCTAGTCAAGATTGAACCTATATCAACTAGTCAAGATTGAACCTATATCAACACAATATCCTAAGATTGTATATGTATCAACATCATAGCTTTTAAAGGGTATGACATGATTAATAATCAAAGCTACAAGTTAGGATACGTATGCATCTACTAAGATACATATGCATCTATTGCTATTGCCTACTTCTCAAGGGATTCATCACCGAGTCCTTCCACTAATTGGGTTTGCTTTAACTAAAATAAGTAAATGAGAAGCCTTTCACGAATTCGAAGTTCAATAAAGTCTTTAACGAAGTCAAAGTCATCTGACCATTTGTCAAAGTGATATGTCCTTCCATTTTTTAACATAAAAACCTTAACTTGTTCATTATTTTACATGTTGATACTTTATATTTGTTTTATATGGAATGTGTGTGCATATGCATTATTGTTTTTTAACTAAATTTATCTTATCACACCGAGGCCATTGCACCCATACTTATCATTTTTTTTAACAAAAATGGATAAAATGTATTAAAAAAAATAAAAATAAAAGAATGTTGTGGAATCGTGGCTAAGCCAATTTGGTTCATTACAAATTCATTTGCTACAGAGTCTAAAACTGAGATCAAAGCAAAGTTCAAGTTTCTTCACTGTTATTAGATTGTAGATGCGTTTGGCAGTCTGCATTGACAGGAATGGCTCTCCTCTCCATACGTTGCGCTCAGGTCGAGCTGCGATTAAATGTTGATCAACCACGATTATGTGTTGACTAAATGCGTTTACGAGTGTGTATGTTCTCTATGAGATGCGTCTAGATCGGTGATGGCTGGCGAGGAGTGTTGATCATGCTTCCGGTCTGCTTACTTTTTGTCACATGCAACGTTAAGGGATGTTTTGATAAACCATTTCCCCATTCGAGAATTCAAGTTTCCCATATTCAAGACTTGTGCCAGCTTTGGCTTCTCTGTCGGCTTCATTGTTTAAATCCCTCAATATGTGGAATGCTTTGAAGTGGGTGAAAGAGGTCACGATTTGTCGGATGCGGTGGATGATCCGTCTTATTGCCAGGTCATTAGAGTCTGTGTGCATGTTGAGAGCTTGAATGATTAAATAGGAGTCTCCAAAAACATGAATTTTGTCAATTTTGTGATTTTTGGCGACCTAACATCCTTTTAAGAGTGTCAAGTCTTCTACTAGATTGTTGGAGCAAGTTCACAAACCCCACCTATATTTGATTTCCATTGTTCCTCCTGTAGAGAATAAGACTCCTCCTGCTCCAGCTGGTTCAAGGTTCTTTTTGGATGCGCCATCGAAGAGCAAGCTGTCAATGTTCTGTCTGTTTCTCCATTCTTGAAATTCGGAGTTGGTGAATCTGAGTTGCCAATGTGGCAGAATATGAGGTCGTAATCTTACATCCTTTTTTGGATTGGGAGGGAGGGTGCCAAGCCAAAGAAGCTCGTTTGCAATGAGATTTGTATTTGTCTTGAGATAGGAAGAATGCACGCATTCGATGAGGAGGCCTTTGGTATGTCTAACAACTTGCAGGGGGGAGGTGTAGGTGTCTTGGAATAAGGCTTTGTTCCTTGCTAGCCAAATCTTCCAGCATGTGAATTTAGGAATCGTGAGCCAAATGAGGTACCAAAGTTTTCTTTTTTACAGAGGGGAAGGATAGATGGAGTTCCAGTTTTTTAGTAGGCAGGTGATGTAGTTGAAGATCGACATGGTCACATTAAGGCTTTGGAGGATGTGGCTCCAGAAAATATTTGCAAATTGGCATTCCAAAAATAAGTGATCAATTGATTCAGTATTTCTTCGGTATAAAATACATCTGTGTGGCCCAATGATGCCTCTTTTGATTAGATTGTCCCCAGTCAGTATTTTCCTGTGAGCAAGTGTCCATATGAAGAAATTAATTTTGGGGAGTCCAAATGGGTTCCAGACCATGCTCCATAAAATTTTCATAGAGCTATCATGATTTTGAAGGGCCTTGAATCCAAGAGCAGCTTTGTACTTCCCTTTTGGCCCCCAACCACGATCGTCTTGGTCTTAGAGGTGGGAAGGAGCACAACCGACCAGATTTTCCATGATGAGGATTCTCTAGTGTTCAAGATTAGTTGGGATATCAAGTATTTTCCATGCTTGCCATTCACCATTGGAATTCCAAACACTGAGATCTTTCAATGATCTAATTATGTTGTGAGCTAGCCAATTGGCAATGTCGTGGAGATTGTTCTTCTCCTGGAGTGGGGGGCGCCCCATGATCTTGTCAGAGAAAATATTTATGTTCCTTCCATTTCTAGGAATCCAGTAAAGGTTATGCGCGAATATGTCCCAAGCAGCTCTGCATAATGCCCATATCGAGGATCCTTTAGAGCTGGGCTTGTTGTCAAGGCATCTTAGCTTTGTGCCTATTAAGTATTTTTTTCTAAGTAATTGAATTACACGATGTTGTCTGTTGGAGAGGATTTGCCAAAGGATTTTTCCACCCATTGCTATGTTTTCTTGGTGAGGGTCATGAATTTGGAGGCCACCTGAGCTTTTTGGTTGCTTTATGATGCTCCAGTCCACCAAGTGCAGCTTGTTCTCGTTGCTTTTTCCCCCACTCCAAAGGAAATCTCTTATGAGTTTACTTATTTGGTTTGAGATCCCTTTAGGTGCTAGAAGAAGGGATGATTGGTAAATAGGGAGTGCAGAGAGGACTGCTTTTATCAAGATTAATTTCTCGGCTTTGTTGAGCCAGTATCCTCCCCAGTTTCAAGTTGTGGTCTTGATTTTACATATAGTTTCCTTCCAGAATTTTGATTTCGTATGGCCTTATGCTATGGGGAGACCCAAGTATTTGAAGTTGTCCCAGTGCTCGTGCCCTTTTTGTAACATCCCGATATTTTCATAAAATTTATAAAAAAATTAAATCGCCATAAAAAGCTAATATTGTAAAATGCGGAAATAATAATAATCAATATTCAACAATTAATAAAAGCGTCGCTTGGTAGGAACAATTTAATCGTTGTGTCTTTTGTCTTTTAATGACGCCATGAAAATCAATTAATGATTATGTACTTTATTCGTATGCTGTAATGATTGAAAATTTTGATGCATTGGAAAACATAATTCTTTTGACAAGTGCTGACAGTTTAACTTTTCTGGATGATGGTGAAAGGGGTCCCACGAGGTGCCCCGAGGCTTACTTAGCTACTCCGCTAACGCATTGCATTCGTCCTTCATGCGCAGATTCGCAGGTAAGAGATAGCGATAAAATTCAGAGTGTTTAATAACCATGATATAAATCGAAACTGCTTATGAATTTCGATGCTACAAGTATGGTCTCCTTTCAATTCTGTAAGATGAACCTATCTATCTCAAGACTGCAGTTAACGTCTATTTCAGGGTGTGTTTGTTATGAATGTCTCCATTAAGTGTTGATGAATTTACGTATGGTCATTCCATAAATGCCTTGCGGCTATTAAGGTAATTCTTGTATAAAATTGACGGTGACAGGTTGATGACAAGGGCGCATGGTATTAAGTCATACTATGGAGAGAGTGATAAGTTGGTTTTAAATCTCTATTGCCTGGGTAGTTAAAATGGTGATGCCATAAGCCTTAATACCCTACCATGCAATGAATGCGATGGGTCCTTGGGTGGCAACCATACCCTAACGATGTGTTGATATAACTTAAGGTGTGAACAAGCTTTATGAGCTCTACAATGATCCCTATGTTGAACTTTATAAAAGACTTTATGTGATGGGCGGAGTTAATCCATGCCCTATGATGGCTCGCGACCTTGGTGGATATTCATATGCAATGAGTGTGTTTCGAAATTGATTATATGGAATTGTATGAGACCTTAGTTATATGCCCCGATGGACGTTATACCTTGTTAATATTTACATGTTAATGCTTTTAACGTTGATTTGTATGGATTGGCAGGTGGAATGATGGCCCTGCAAAAGCCCGCGTACGAATCGAGGGTGTATTAAATGATTAGGTTTGTAATTAAATTACCCGGACATCATGTTAAGGATAGTGTTACGTGCACATCTATGTGGATGTTACGGCGTGTGACAAGGTCTGGAAATTGCTGAGTTGTGATGGGCCTCCTGCCCTGGTGTCAACAGAAATGGCAACTACGTGGCTTAGGAGGTAGATGAGCAATTTAATGCTACTCCTGCCACCTTCCAACGTGGATTGATGAGGATGGATCTCTGCCGTTGATCGTTGTGTATTGGGATGAGTTGAACCCTAATGTAACTTATGGATTCTTGTAACATCTCTTGTCATTGATTGGTGGTAGGGTTTGGGAGGTGAGTCCAACCGACCGAGAGGCACTTAGGGTTTGCTAGTTTTATCCGTGGAAGCCAAGTCTGGAAACGATTGTGTGGTAATCTGCAGGTGGGATGAGTGCATCAGTTGTGGCGTTGCAGTAGCTTGCAAGTCTGGGGTTTATAATGAAGTTGTAAGTTTTTCGGGAGGTATCCCTCATCGTGGTCTTCGAACTGAGTGCTTCTCCTTCGCAGTGGATGGTTGCAGTCTTCGTCGACTCTCTGTCACGACTCAAGTATTGTAACGTTGCAAGGGCTTTCATATTATTCTTGTTGCATCCATTTCTTTCCCATGATACGATGCTTAACTTATTGTATGGTTCATGGCAGGTAACCCTCGGCGAATGACAGGGTGCCGGAATAGTTGTAGGGGAAAAGAACTAAGCCAACCCACCGGTAAGCTTCGATGGTATCCCTCTTTAGTGGTTCTCCTGGAATCGGACTTTGATGAGCAGAGTTTTGGTAGCATGCCCTTCACGGCAATGGCTTTGTCTCGCCTGCAGCGTTTGGGGAAACGTTATTGTTTTAAGCTTTAATGATAGTATAGATGATGTAAGGGTTTAAATTGTATGGTCGGCCATTCCTGGCTCAACGAACTTGGTAGGGTCGAACCCTCATGTTAGCAACGAGTCTTATAGCTTAAATGTTTATGTCTGTCGTTTTGGTACTTCTGGATTGATGAATGAAGAGATACGTTGACTGTAACTTGTTTTCGGTATTTGCTGTGTGTATAAATAGCATGGGGTTTCACCTGGAACATTCAACAAAGGAATGCAACAACTGTAGGGTGTAACCATTGTTAAATTAAATGAGAATGATAATTAACTAAGGTTTAATGGCTATGTTTGGTGATTTGAACTCCTCGTTTTTGTAACTGTATCTAAAATCCTGTTAAGATATTTAGGTTTTCATGTCTACGTATGGTGTTTCGATCTCTTCATTCTTGAACTTTGATCCAAGGAACGAAGGGCATGTTTATGTTGTTTAAGTTAATAGTGGCTATAAGCCGATAATAAAAGGGTGTTGGTCTTGTTTGAATACTACTGTGATAATGCTAAACCTTAGCTTGTCGAGGTGAATGAAATCTGCTTATCTATAATGATGTTTTTTTTTAAAAGAACCAGAGTAATAACTCTTGATTCTACAGTAATATTGTCTATGGTAATGAAACCTTGATTTGGTAGCTGTTAAATGTTATAAATAATGATGTAATGAGAGCATGTTGACCCCAGTATGGGTGTAGAGGTACTGTAATTTAATCTGTCAATTCAATACTGCTATGTTTGTCTATGCTTTTAATGACTTGGTATCTTGTGATGCAAATTCTATCAATTGCAATTTGAAAGTACAGAAAACAAGGAACTGATAGTGCATTCGTCAATGAATTTAATTGCTTATGAATATAACCGTTTTTCTATTTTAATTCTAACTATATATTCCTATATTCGTCCAATTTGGACCTCTGATGAAAGGATAAAATAACGCAGTAGCTTTCTTTCTTTCTGTACAAATAATACCGTGAAGACAATATTTTATATAAGATCAATCGGATTCTAAAAACAATAAGAAGATAGAAAAATAGGAATGTGGTCAAACAGAATGCATGGTATTGTTTTCCTTTGAAATAATTAGTAAAGATTAGTAACCCTAGTTGTTAACATAATATTCACCTTCAGAAATAAGAAAAGAACCTATTTCTATGACTAGTTTCTGGTAGGTTATTCAGCATACAGATTTGAACAGTAAAAAAAAATATTGCATGCAAGGATCTAATCTACAGCTGCTAAAATATAAGATGCATGATAAACGTAGGTCTATGCATGGGTGGTCTTTGGTTTAGATATTTAGATGCATGCAAGGTTTCACTTTTAACTGGGCAGATTTAATGCTACCTCTCTGTACTGGAGTACAATGCAGCTCCACGCATGGGAAAAAATGCAGAGGAGTCATTTTATCAGTTCAACAAATCTAACTTAATTAGGATCTGACATTTTCTACTATTGATTATTAAATAACAATACAAAGCCATTTTTTGAGAGCATTCATATGATTTGAAAAAGAAAACACACAAGAATAGAACCTGAGTGTAGTGGGAGGAACAAATCACTCAAGAAACCTGTTCCACCCAACCTTCTCTCAAACAGCCAAGATGTCTGCCTTAGGACCCCCGAGGCTATCCATTGATCCACCAGGAGGAAAAAGGTTTTGCAGCTTAGGACTTCTACTTGCAGCAGCAAGAAAATTTATATATCCATCCTTACAGGCTTAGTAATCAATGGGACCAGCACCAACACCTCTGGTTTGTCCTTCTCATAACATTTGCATACTTATACTTGCACTCTCCACAACCTCCCCTATTCGAATCTCTCAGCCATCACTTGATGAGCATGAGGAATGTTTATGCAGAAAACATTGTAAGAGTTGCCTACTCAATTCGAATTGCCCTTTATAGGCTGCCTAGGTCTTTTGTAATTAACTGGTCATTAGTGAGATGCCTGCTCACCTCCCTCTACATGGAGGGGGAAATGCCACAAAATTAGGGGGATTTGTCCCATACCAACAGCTAATGGTAGAGTGCAAATGCTGCCATCTATCTCAATCCTTCCAGCAGCTTCCATTCCTCCTAGTGGGCCAATGGATACTCTTATAACAGCTTTCTTGAGTGTTTGTCTCCCATTTTCATTTATTAAATAATAATAACGAGTCATTACATTCATTTTTGACCTACTTGGTCATAATTACAAACTTGTAATTATAATTTAACACAAAGTATTTTTTTTGCAAAAAGGATAATAGTAGAAAATAATTATTCTAAAAAATTGGGTAGGTACATACACCCCCCCTTAAGCCTCAACATCGTCCTCGATGTTGCTTTATTCACTCGTTGAGTGTTCCTGGAACAGAGTTGGGTATGCAGCCCGCATACTACTCTCCAACTCCAAGGTAGCCTCTGCTGGGCTATAGTGCTTCCATTGCACTTTTACTTGGCCAACCGTGCGGTTCGGGAGTAGAGTTTCTTTCCTTGCGAGAATACAGTCTGGTTCCACCGAAAAATCGCCGCCTTGTTCCACCTGAACATTATTCCAATTTACAACATGAGTAGGATCATGCACATATTTCTTTAAAAATGAAATGTGAAAAACATTATGGACTTTGAGGTTTGAAGGTAGGGCTAATTGATATGCCATAGGTCCAACCCTGGACAAGATTTCGAAAGGAACACAATACCTGGGTGCCAGTTTGGCACAGCTTCCCAATTTTAAGCAAGTCTTTTTCGGCCTTACCTTAAGAAAAACATGTTCACCAACCTGGAACTCTCTATGAGTTCTTTTAAGGTCTGCTTGACTTTTATGTCTATCCTGGGCAGCTTTAAGATTCCCTTGTACTTGCTTCACGATTAATTCTAATTCCCGCAAACAATTCGGGCCCTAAGGTGACCCTGCTAACCGGATCACTCCATGACACCGGTGTGTTACACTTTCTTCCGTAAAGGATCTAAAATGGGCTAAGTTTGGTTGAAGCATGGTAGTGATTATTATACACAAACTCTGCTAAATGCAAGTAGTCTTCCCACTTGCCAGGCTGATCCTTAACATACATTCTGAGCATATCTTCCAATATCTAGTTCACTTGTTCAGTCTGTCCGTCTGTTTGCGGATGGAACGCAGTGCTGAAATTTAAGGTGGTGTTTAACCCCTTGAACAAGGATCTCCAAAAATTACCCGTGAACTTCGAATCTCGGTCTGAAACTATTACCTTGGGTATGCCATGTAGTCGGAAAACCTGCTTCATAAAAATTTCTGTGATATCAGGGGCTTTATGGGTAGTTTTGACAGGGATAAAATGGGCTGCCTTGCTAAGTTTTTCTATTACCACCATGATGGAGTCGTGCTGTTTTTTATTCTTTGGTAACCCAGTGATGAAATCTATACTTATGACTTCCCATTTCCAGGTGGGTATAGGAAAGGGCTGCAACAATCCAACAGGATGCTAATGTTCCACCTTCACTTTTTGACAGTCAAAACACTTAGCTGTATACTCCGCTACTTCATCCTTCATCCTAGGCCAGTAATACTCCTTCCTTAGCATTGTGATGGTTTTCTAGTAACCTAGGTGGAAAGAATAGTGACTTTTGTGCATCTCATCCAAAATCAGAATTTTTACTGCTGGTATGTTTGGTATGTACAATATGTTTTTGTACAGCAGTAAGCCATTTTCCTTCAAACTGAAATCTGTTACAGAATTTTAAGAGTTGTTTTTTGCTGTCCTTTCCTGTAATTTTCTATATTCCTCATCCTCCTTGATTCCTTTGAAAATATGTTCCTCCAAATCTGTTGCGTATGTGCTGATGGCTGAAACAAAGTGTATCCTTGCATTACGACTTAATGCGTCGGCCACTTTATTCTCCTTCCCTTTAATGTGCTGAATTTCAAAATCGTACTCACTCAGAAAAGTTAGCCATCTGGCTTGCCTGGCATTCAAATTTGTTTGATCTAACAAATATTTCAGCCCCATATTATCCGTCATTAAGGTAAATTTTCTGCCGATAAGGTGGCGATGCCACATTTTTAGAGCATGAATCACTGCTAACAATTCTAGGTCGTAGGTGGAATAGTTCTTCCCATGAATCTTCAGTTTCCTTGATTCATATGCTACAGCATGTCCCCCCTGTGTTAGGACTCCCCCCAGTCCATCATTGCACGCATCTTTGCATACTACAAAATCTTTATTAGGATCTGCAATCCTCAAAATAGGCGCTGAATTCAATAATTCTTTTAACTTTGCAAAACTGTCCGCACACTTTTGGTCCCAGACAAACTTCTTTCCCTTTTTTTGTAGCAACGTTATGGGGTTTTCGATCCTAGAAAACCCTTCAATGAATTTTCTATAATAACCAGTGATGCCCATAAACGATCGCACATCTGTCACATCTTTAGGAACCGGCCATTCGTTAATGGCCTTTATCTTGGTGGGGTCAACCACAATCCCTTCTTCAGAGATTATGTGTCCCAAGTACTGAATCTTGTCTTTGTAAAAATCACATTTTCTGAATTTTGCATACAACTGGTGCTCCCTCAGAACTTGCAGAATGATACGTAGATGTTCATCATGCTCTTCCTTGTTCTTAGAATATACCAAAATGTCATCAATAAACACAACTGCAAACTTATCTAAGTATTTGTGCAGAATTTTGTTCATTAAGCACATAAATACAGCAGGTGCATTAGTTAGTCCAAATGGCATGACAACGAATTCATAGTGTCCATAACGAGTTCTAAAGGCTGTTTAGAAAATGTCTTCATCATTCACACAGACCTGATGATATCCTGATCGTAAATCGATCTTCGAGAACACTGTTGCTCCGCGTAGCTGGTAAAAGAGATCATCAATGTGGGGCAGTGGGTACCTATTCTTGATCCTCATTTTATTCAGTTGACGATAATCTATGCAAAGTCTTAGGGTACCATCCTTCTTCTTGACAAAAATGACCGGTGCTCCCCAAGGGGACACGCTGGGTCTTATATATTTTTTATCGATCAGCTCCTTCAGCTGAGATTTTAACTCATTCAGCTCTAGTATGTTCGTCTGGTATGGGAATTTAAAACTTGGTACAGCGCCAGGTATTAATTCAATAGTAAAATCTAGGTCCCTTTTGGGAGGTAAATTTGGGATCTCTTCAGGAAAAATGTCTTGGAAATCTTGCAAGACAGGTATGTCTTCTATTTTTAGTTTGTCCTCCTTGGTACTTATCTCATCATGCACCGCATTCACAGCAAACATCTGACACCCTTTTCTAATTGCCCTTTTTACTTGCATGGCTGAAATCTACCGAACGGATGTTTTTCTGGGGATGCCTTTTACCTCTGCTGTCTTTCCTTCATCATCCAGGCAATTGAAGCTTTTTTCATAGCAATTACGAATGACCCGATGGGTTTCTAACCAATCCATACCGATTAGGATGTCATATGACCCTAATGGTAGAATATTTAGCTTAACCTGTGTTGTTAGTTGATTCATAGATAAAGCACAATTTTCCACAAAATCAGAAACCTTCCTTTTTGTTCCTGCCGCTAATCTAACTAACCAAAATTTATCGAATTTCTCTGTTTTCAAATCAAGTCTTTCTACCACAACTGGTGATATATAACTTAGACTAGCACCGGGGTCAATTAAAATAGAAACTGGGTGGTTTTGCAGCATACCTTCGACCTCCACCATTAAGACTTGGTGTTTTGCTTGCTGGTTGTCTAATGCTACACTAATTCTGGGTACTTCTCTTGCCACATCTCCTACAGTAGCTTCAGAGTGTATGGAGTGAATATGGTTGGCCGCCCGTTTCTTGAGGGGACAGTCTGAGGCATAATGGGGCCCTTGGCACTCAAAGCATTTTATAGGTGGCTTCTGTTCACTGGTCTTGGCAACATTGGGGACATTTCTGGGTACTGTAAATTTTTGCTGTTGATTATTTCTGTTCTGCTGAAATTTTTGATTTTGAAAATTTCTCTTCTGGAAACTGGAATTGCCGCCATATCTAAAATTCTTCTTCTTCTGTTCAAATTTATTGGGTTTTGGGTTTTTCCAGCTAGGTACCCCTTCTCTTCTCTTATTCTGGTCAAAGCAAAAAGTGGCTTTCCTCATGGCTTCCTCTAGGGTCTTAGGGTTATCGTACTCTATCATGTCCTTGATGTGGAAAGGTAGACAACTTAGGTACCTCTGGACCTTCGGTTTTTCTTCCACCATATACGACACATATCTTAGCAGACTTAAAAACTTGTTGTTCAGTTCTTTCATACTCATCGTTCCCAGTTTCAGATCATAAAATTCTTTGGATTTTTCTTCATAATACTGCTCAGATAAGAATTTCTTCTTGAAGTGTCTTTTAAAAGTACCCCAACTCACATCTCGGTCTTTTATACCTTTAACCCTTTTAATGTCTTGCCACCAAATATCTACCTTCCCGGTCAGATTATTAATTGCCATCTTCGCCTTCAAGGACTCTGAGTAGTCGTAGATCTGAAAATACTTTTTCATGCCGGACAACCATGCTTCTACTGTCTCTCCTTTTTCTGTCTCGCCATTGAAAATTGGGGGTTTGATTTTCTTGAATTCTCCAGATATCTGTTCGTACTGTCTATTCCTTTTTCTTTTTGGCTTACAGTCTCCTTCACTGCTGTCACTAGAGTAGTTATGCTTCTTTTTACGTGGATGTTTGGAAGCTCTTGATGATGTTGAGTTGTTGTTTTCTTCAGCTGTTTTTGTTTGTTTGTTCTTGCCTTCCTGGGATAGCTCGTTAGTTTCAGAAGTATGTTCCAAGTTCTGTTCATATTTTGGATATTGGTCAAACAATGCTTGCTTCAATTCTTCCTGTGTCTGCAGGATTCTTTCATTGTTCTGCGTTACTGACTGGATCTCTGCTTTTAATTCATGAAAAGCACGCAATAATTATGACGAATCATTACCCCGATTGCCCTGGAATTGTTGTTCCATACTTGGGCTGTTTGGCGGAAATCTGCCCCTTATGTGTTTAGTTGATCCTTCCATATCTGTAAATCAAAGAAAAAATTTATGTATAGGACAAATAATTTAAACTTGAGTTAGTGAAAATTTTCACAGTCATAAATTTTTTTGTTTGCGTGTTTCTTGGACCGTTTTTAGACCTAGAGTTTGAACATGAGCTCTGATATCACATGTAACATCCCGATATTTTCATAAAATTTAAAAAAAAATTAAATCGCCATAAAAAGATAATATTGTAAAATGTGGAAATAATAATAATCAATATTCAGGAATTAATAAAAGTGTCGCTTGGTAGGAACAATTTAATCGTTGTGTCTTTTGTCTTTTAATGATGTCATGAAAATCAATTAATGATTATGTACTTTATTCGTATGCTGGAATGATTGAAAATTTTGATGCATTGGAAAACATAATTCTTTTGACAAGTGCTGACAGTTTAACTTTTCTGGATGATGGTGAAAGGGGTCCCATGAGGTGCCCCGAGGCTTACTTAGCTACTCCGCTAAAGCATTGCACTCGTCCTTCATGCGCAGATTCGCAGGTAAGAGATAGCGATAAAATTCAGAGTGTTTAATAACCGTGATATAAATCGAAACTGCTTATGAATTTCGATGCTACAGGTATGGTCTCCTTTCAATTCTGTTAGATGAACCTGTCTATCTCAAGACTGCAGATAACGTCTATTTCAGGGTGTGTTTGTTGTGAATGTCTCCATTAAGTGTTGATGAATTTACGTATGGTCATTCCATAAATGCCTTGCGGCTGTTAAGGTAATTCTTGTATAAAATTGACGGTGACAGGTTGATGACAATTGCGCATGGTCTTAAGTCATACTATGGAGAGAGTGATAAGTTGGTTTTAAATCTCTATTGCTTGGGTAGTTAAAATGGTGATGCCATAAGCATTAATACCCTACCATGCAATGAATGCGATGGGTCCTTGGGTGGCAACCATACCCTAACAATGTGTTGATATAACTTATGGTGTGAACAAGCTTTATGAGCTCTACAATGATCCCTATGTTGAACTTTATAAAAGACTTTATGTGATGGGCGGAGTCAATCCATGCCCTATGATGGCTCGCGACCTTGGTGGATATTCATATGCAATGAGTGTGTTTCGAAATTGATTATATGGAATTGTATGAGACCTTATTTATATGCCCCGATGGACGTTATACCTGGTTAATATTTACATGTTAATGCTTTTAACGTTGATTCGTATGGATTGGCAGTTGGAATGATGGCCCTGCAAAATCCCGCGTACGAATCGAGGGTGTATTAAATGATTAGGTTTGTAATTAAATTACCCGGCCATCGTGTTAAGGATAGTGTTACGTGCATGTTTATGTGGATGTTACGGCGTGTGACAAGGTCTGGCAATTGCTGAGTTGTGATGGGCCTCCTGCCTTGGTGTCAACATAAATGGCAACTCCGTGGCTTGGGAGGTAGATGAGCAATTTAATGCTACTCCTACCACCTTCCAACGTGGCTTGATGAGGATGGATCTCCGCCGTTGATAGTTGTGTATTGGGATGAGTTGAACCCTAATGTAACTTATGGATTCTTGTAACGTCTCTTGTCATTGTTTGGTGGTAGGGTTTGGGAGGTGAGGCCAACCGACCGAGAGGCACTTAGGGTTTGCTGGTTTTTCTAGCCTCCCTCGGGCTCGATCCTGAGACCGGTAGCAACCTTGGTTTGTGAGTAAATGTTATCCGTTGAATCCAAGTCTAGAAACGATTGTGTGGTAATCTACAGGTGGGATGAGTGCATCAGTTGTGGCGTTGCAGTAGCTTGCAAGTCTGGGGTTTATAATGAAGTTGTAAGTTTTTCGGGAGGTATCCCTCGTCGTGTTCTTCAAACTGAGTGCTTCTCCTTCGCAGTGGATGGTTGCAGGCTTCGTCAACTCTTTGTCACGACTCAGGTATTGTAACGTTGCAAGGGTTTTCATATTATTCTTGTTGCATGCATTTCTTTCCCATGATCCGATGTTTAACTTATTGTATGGTTGATGGCAGGTAACCCTCGTTGAATGACAGGGTGTTAGAATAGTTGAAGGGGAAAAGAACTAAGCGATCCCACCGATAAGCTTCGGTGGTATCCCTCCTTAGTGGTTCTCCTGGAATCAGACTTTGATGAGCAGAGTTTTGGTAGCATGCCCTTCACGGCAGTGGCTTTGTCTCGCCTGCAGCGTTTGGGGAAATGTTACTGTTTTAAGCTTTAATGATAATATAGATGATGTAAGGGTTTAAATTGTATGGCCGACCATTCTTGGCTCGGTGAACTTGGTAGGGTCGAACCCTCTTGTTAGCAATGAGTCTTATAGCTTAAATGTTTATGTCTGTCGTTTTGGTACTTCTGGATTGATGAATGAAGAGATACGTTGACTGTAACTTGTTTTCGGTATTTGCTGTGTGTATAAATAGCATGGGGTTTCGCCTGCAACATTCAGCAAAGGAATGCGGCAATTGTACGGTGTAACCACTGTTAAATTAAATGAGAACAATAATTAACTAAGGTTTAATGGCTATGTTTGGTGATTTGAATTCCTCGTTTTTGTAACTGTATCTAAAAGCCTGTTAAGATATTTAGGTTTTCATGTCTACGTATGGTGTTTCAATCTCTTCATTCTTGAACTCTGATCCAAGGAACGAAGGGCATGTTTATGTTGTTTAAGTTAATAGTGGCTATAAGCCGATAATAAAAGGGTGTTGGTCTTGTTTGAATACTACTGTGATAACGCTAAACCCTAGCCTGTCGAGGTGAATGAAATATGCTTATCTATAATGATGTTTTTTTTTTTAAAGAACCAAAGTAATAACTCTTGATTCTACAGTGAGATTGTCTATGGTAATGAAACCTTGATTTGGTAGCTGTTAAATGTTATAAATAATGATGTAATGAGATCATGTTGACCCCAGTATGGGTGTAGAGGTATTGTAGTTTAATTTGTCAATTCAATATTGCTATGTTTGTCTCTGCTTTTAATGACTTGGTATCTTGTGATGCAAATTCTATCATATGCAATTTGAAAATACAGAAAACAAGGAACTGATAGTGCATTCGTCAGTGAATTTAATTGCTTATGAATATAACAGTTTTTCTATTTTAATTCTAACTATATATTCCTATATTTGTCCAATTTGGACCTCTGATGAAAGGATAAAATAACGCAGTAGCTTTCTTTCTTTCTGTACAAATAATTCCGTGAAGACAATATTTTATATAAGATCAATCAGATTCTAAAAACAATAAGAAGATAGAAAAAGGGGAATGTGGTCAAACAGAATGCATGGTATTGTTTTCCTTTGAAATAATTAGTAAAGATTAGTAACCCTAGTTGTTAACATAATATTCACCTTCAGAAATAAGAAAAGAACCCATTTCTGTGACTAGTTTCTGGTAGGTTATTCAGCATACAGATTTGAACAATAAAAAAAAATATTGCATGCAAGGATCTAATCTACAGCTGCTAAAATATAAGATGCATGATAAACATAGGTCTGTGCATGGGTGGTCTTTGGTTTAGATATTTAGATGCATGCAAGGTTTCACTTTTAACTGGGCAGATTTAATGCTACCTCTCTGTACTGGAGTACGATGCAGCTCCACGCATAGGGAAAAATGCAGAGGAGTCATTTTATCAGTTCAACAAATCTAACTTAATTAGGATATGACATTTTCTACTATTGATTATTAAATAACAATACTAAGCCATTTTCTGAGAGCATTCATATGATTTGAAAAAGAAAACACACAAGAATAGAACCTGAGTGTAATGGGAGGAACAAATCACTCAAGAAACCTGTTCCACCCAACTTGCTCCCAAACAACCAAGATGTTTGTCTTAGGACCCCCGAGCCTATCCACTGATCCACCAGGAGGAAAAAGGTTCTGTAGCTTAGGACTTCTACTTGCAGCAGCAAGAAAATTTATATATCCAGCCTTACAAGCTTAGTAATCAGTGGGACTAGCACCAGCACCTCTGGTCTGTCCTTCTCATAACATTTGCAGACTTATACTTGCACTCTCCATAGCCTCCCCTATTCGAATCTCTCAACCATCACCTGATGAGCATGAGGAATGTTTCTGCAGAAAACATTGTAAGAGCTGCCTGCTCAATTCGAATTGCCCTTTATAGGCTACCTAGGTCTTTTGTAATTAACTGGTCATTAGTGAGCTGCCTGCTCACCTCCCTCCGCCTGGAGGGGGAAATGCCACAAAATTAGGGGGAGTTGTCCCATACCAACAGCTAATGGTAGAGTGCAAATGCTGCCACCTGTCCCAATCCTTCCAGCAACTTCCATTCCTCCTAGTGGGCCAGTGGATACTCTTATAACAACTTTCTTGAGTGTTTGTCTCCCATTTTCATTTATTAAATAATAATAATGAGTCATTACTTTCATTTTTGACCTACTTGGTCATAATTACAAACTTGTAATTATAATTTAACACAAAGTATTTTTTTTGCAAAAGGGATAGTAGTAGAAAATAATTATTCTAAAAAATTGGTTAGGTGACACTTTTATTCTGAGGATGTGGCTGATGTTGGTAGTAGAGTTCTTATTTAAATTCCAGGTGTAGACATCACTCTTGCGATGGTTAATAATGCTTCCCGATGCATTGCAATACCATGTCAGATTCTACTTGAATTTTAGAGCTATGATTGGGGAGCCACCTCCCAAGAAGAGGGAGTCATCAACAGAGAGAGAATGGTTCAGGGGCCATAGAATTGGGGGCTAGATTGAGGTTAGGGAGGGAGTTGGTTCGTAAATCAGAGTTAAGCTTTCGACTGAGAGAATCTGCCAGAATGATGTATAAAAAGGAATACAACGGGAAGCCTTGTCGGATGCCACACATTGCTTGGAAGAATTATGTGGGGTGTCCATTTATTAGAGGGGCAATTTAGGGCCCGCTTATGCAGGCTGATATCCATTTTATGTAGGTTTAGCTAAACCCAGAGCATTTCATAATTTTGAAAAGGAAGGAGTGATTGACGCGGTCGAAGGCATTAGCCATGTCAATTTTGAGTAACATACCTTTTTCCTTGCGCTTCTTGCTACATTAGACAACTTCTTGAATGAGGATCACGTTGTCAAGAATTTGTCTCCCTTTTAAGAATCCTCCTTGGTTGTCTGAGATGATTTTTGCGAGGAGAGGCTTCATTCTGTTAGCCAACATTTTTGAAATAATTTTGTAGGAAGAATTGTACAACAAAATTGGTCTGAATCGGCCAAAGGAGCTGGGATTTGTTTCTTTTGTTATGAGTGCGAGGAATGTGGAGTTGGTACAGCCTCCAATCTTTCCCTTGGAGAGAAATGTTTTTACCATTCTCATATAATCTTTCTTGATATACTGCCAGCAGGTTTGTTAAAAATGAATTGAATACTCGTCCGGTCCTGGAGCTTTGTCAGGGTCAAAAGACCAGATCGTGTTAATAACTTCTTGCTCAGTGAACGATTTGAGGAGCTCGATGTTGTTGTCCAGTGTGATGTTTTTTGGAATGTGATTAAGAAGAATCTGTTCATCTTCTTCGCCTGTAATTTCTACCTCCATGAATAGGTTGGAGAAGTGGTCATACGCTCCCTCTTGGATTTTTCCATGCCCTTTGGCTATGGATCCATTTTCCATTTTGATTTATGAGATGTGGTTGGTTGAATACTTGATTTTGGTTTGTTTGTGGAAAAAGGAAGTATTCCTGTCACCGGAATTGAGCCATGTGCTGCGTGATTTTAATCTCCATAAGTCTTCTTCTTTTTGAAAGGCTCGATGGACCTTGATTTGCTAATTGACCTCTTCTTGGAGTAGTGAGTTGTCTATTGGGCCTTCGTCCAGTGAAGTTTGAATGGTATCTTGCTTTTCGACGACTTTTTTCCTGGAGTTGGAGGGTGGGGGACAGTTGTCTTTAGCTCATATCTTGAGCACTTTTTTGGTGGCAATGAGTTTATGTTCCCAAACGTAACCAGGGGAGCCTAAGATTGTAGTTCTCCATGATTTGTCTAAGATATCCCAGTATCCTTCATGATTTAACCATTGAGGGCTGGATCTGAATGGGATTGGTCTGGGATTCTATTATTCTTGAAAGTGGAGAAGGATCGGTTTGTGATCCGATGCTAGATTAGGCATGATTTTTTATGATACAATATGTCCCTCGTATAGGAGATTGCTGTGAATAAGGAATCTATCAAGTTGGGCCATTATGTTCCTTTTCCTGATTGCTTGTTGGACCAGGTATATCTACCTTTTTTAGGTTTGATATCTAGTAGGTCTCGAGTCTGAATAACGGCTTCAACTTGTGATATGAAAGCTTCCCTTCCGGGGTTACCTCCTTTTTTTTCAGATGCAGAGAAGGTTATGTTCATATCTCCTGTAAGAATAAGATTATGGGGTGCATATGCCTCAAGGAAATCTTCCAGAAGACTCCAACCGTCTTTTTTTTAGAGTAGAGGTTAGGAACATACATATTGAAGAGCGCGATCTAAATATTTCTTTGAATGTGCATGAGATCTGTAAATATCCAGTGTTGAGTGGCGAAGGAATTGCGTAGCTGGAGCTTGTCGGAGGACCAGAGGGTTTCTAAGCCACCGGAGGCTCCTCTTGCGCTAACTGCCATGCCGACGTTCTTTTTCCACTTTTATTTTCCAATGGCGAGGATAGTGTTTTCATCGAGTTTGGTCTCTTGGAGCATGAGGATGTCTGGCATATCGATATTTTGAAGATCTTTGACTGCGTCTAATTTGTCAGGGCTGCTCAGTCCTCTGCAATTCCAAGAAACCAACTTCATTATTTACTATTGTAAATAGAGGGCCCCCCTGGCATATCTCCCGTTTTCTTTCCTGCTATCCTGGCTCTAGTGTTTCTGCTGAAGGCCATGTCAAGTGTAGCTTGAGATCCTTGAGTCTTTTCACGTTCGGCTTCTTCTTCTCTTATGTCTTTGCTCGATTTTCGCCCAAGTTTTTTGGAAGATTTGTCTACAAAGTTTTCCGAAGAGGTGGGGGAGGCTACAGATCTGGATTTGGTGATTTCTGCATAGGAAGGAGAGGGCGTTTCTTTGAATTTTTTAGGGCTTGAGGCATTTTGGGGTTGGGGTATTTTGGGGATTCATGAATTTGGGGGATCTCTTGGGATTCTTGATGTTCGAGCATTTCTCCTTCTTCAGGGGTTTCATAGGTTTCCTGAGTTTTTGGGGTTTTGAGGATTTTGAATCTATTCTCATTATTAGTGGCTATGGATTTTTGTTCCTGGGGGGTCTTTCTCATGCCTTGGGTTTCTTTTGAAAGGGCCTTTGGTCCAGATCTAGGGTTTGGATTTTTTTGGATGGTTATTTAATGATTTTTTTTCCCTTTTTTAGTCCAGATCTATGGTTTTTTTTTTGCAGTAGCGTGCGAAGTGGCCATATTCACGGAAGTACCTGCATTTGAATGGGATTTTATCGTAATCAAGCTCCTGGATGTGAGACCAGCCTTCCACAGTGAGGTTTATATCTTCGAGTAGTCCATGCTCGATGTTAACTTCAACGCAGATCCTTGCACACGAGTATTGATTCTTCCTGTCAACTTTGTCTATGTATTTTCCGAGGACGTTTCCGATGGCTTCTAATGATTCAGGATTCCAGTAGTGAAGAGGGAGGTATGGGAGTCCCACCTAAACCGGGACTGTAGAGGGGACATCTTGATTCGGATCGAAGTTTGGATTCCATTTGTTCAGGTAGAGCCCTTGTGGTCCCATGAAATATAGACCATTCTTGAAGATTAGCTCTCGATCATGCTTGCTTTCAAAGACAAAAGCGAAGAAACCTTTTCCTAGAAGGTAAGAGTTGACATCCTCCGAGATTAGGGGTCTCCAATTTTTTTGAACCCAAGTGTCGGTAGTTTTTGGAGAGGGCCACAGGCTTGTGAATTGATCGATTAAGCCTCGTTCCAAGAGATTAAGGTCAATTTTGCACGGTTGCTCGATTGGGAGTGCTACCGTAGGTATTTCAGATAGCTTTTTCACAAAAAAATTTCTGATATGCCGACAGGTTCTTCTTTCCTTGCACAGAGATGAGCTTCATGAATTCACTGAGCTCAGGTGGAGGGGGAGGGGGGTCAGGGTCTCCACCGAGGGCCATCAAGGGCAGGGCCCGAGCCCTATCTGAAGGAAGCGATCAAGGTTCCTTTCAGATGCGGATCTGTCGAGGCCCAAGATTGGACCGTGATCGGAGAATTAGATCTGTGCATGGCCTCAGGTCACAGGCTCACGTGAAACAAAGCTCAGCTGGCTCGCCACAGTCGGCTCGCACTCCTCCGATGCCAATCACAGTCAGCTCCGATTTAGCAACCTCTCGCACCCATATTTATCATTATGAGGGAATGCTAGCACCATTCAATTCATTTAGCTTTAGCTTAGAGGTTTTGAGTGGGGGGTATCTATTCCATTAAAGCCACCTAAGATTTGCACCTACCCTAACCATTGTTGTGTGTGTTGGTGCAAGCACAAACATGAGCATGTCATTGGTAGGATTTGAATCTTGATGGGAATTATATTAGATACCTACTTTCACTGGAATGACAAGTTATCATTAACAACCTTATGTGTATTTATTAAGTATTAATGCTTTTGACTTTCTAGTTTAAGGAGAGATTGTGAACATGAATATAAAAGAAGATCTTTCACCTCCTAAATACTTATTTTGTATGGTGTAAAGAAGTAAACTTGGAAAGCAATAAGTCTATCAACAAATTCAAAGATTGATACAAAAAATGCAACCTAGAAGAACAACTCAATAAGGATTAAAGCACGGGTTCCTCAATCTGAGTGGAGGCATCACGAGGATATTTATTCTTAAAAAGGTAGATAATAGAATTATGAGAGTCACTTAATGTCCATCTGGTGTTTGTATTTTGAATGATCAAGTATTTTTTTTATCTTAACAACTTTGTTGATGCATCTTTTTGGTGTAATATCCACTTTTACAACAACCTTTACATTCTCTAAGCAAATGTAATGTTTCAAATTGTGAGAATGATCAACAAAAACAAAGTTAATAGTGTGCTCATGTATGATATCTACACAATTTTATTTTATTCTTATATGCATTATATGACTAATTTCCCTAATGTATGCTTCAACACAAGGGAATATAATTGAATGGGTTCATTTCTCCTGCTTGGAATGTATCTAATCTTAAGATTACTTAAGCATATTCTTTAAGTTGATGAATCATTATATTATTTTTCTTCCAAATCTTCATTGTTTTATGAATTGTTCCATAGCATGAACACATTTTTGTTATCATTACTTGGTTGCATATTACAACATTACTTTGAACTTTCCATAAAGCTTGTTTACTTGTTTTTTTATCTATATATTTATGATATTTTCGAAAGGTGTTCTAATTCTTAACCAAAATAATTTTTATTAGAGATTTTGGTAATCATGATAAAGATGAAAGTCTCTATAACATCCAAAATGAGTTAGATTAGGTGGTTGGGAGGTTGTGTTGTCATTCTACCCACCCAAGTTCAAATCTAGCTCAAAACATGCCTATTGCACCTTGATTCTCCTCGAACAAGGGAATATAATTGAATGGGTTCATTTCTCCTGCTTGGAATGTATCTAATCTTAAGATGACTCAAGCATATTCTTTAAGTTGATGAATCATTATATTATTTTTCTTCCAAATCTTCATTGTTTTACGAATTGTTCCAAAACATGAACACATTTTTGTTATCATTACTTGGTTGCATATTACAACATTGCTTTGAACTTCCATAAAACATTTTTACTTGTTTTTTTGTCTATATATTTATGATGATATTTTCAAATGGTGTTCTAATTCTTAACCAAAATAATTTTTATTAAAAATTTTAGTAATCATAATAAAGATGAAAGTCTCTATAACATCCAAAATGAGTTAGATTAAATGGTTAGGAAGTTGTGTTGTCATTCTACCCACCCAAGTTCAAATCTAAACTCAAAACATACATGTTATATCTTAATTCTCCTCAAGAATAACAAGTTAGCATTCTCCTATAAATGTAGCCCTTAACAAAAGTTAACTATACCTTTAAAAAACACCCATTTTCCATCTTAAAAGACGAGAAGAAACCTTGAAGCAAACTTCTTTTAAATAAAGTGAAAATAAAGTACAAAATTGTGTTACCAAAATCCATTCACAATCTTGTCAAATACTAGGTAGCTCTTGACAAGAATAAAAATACATTTTTTCATTTATAATGTCCAGGCGTGTTATAATCGAATGAGTCATTCATGTTGAAATGTCTCATTCAATATGGGATTTCGTTCCAACATTGATAGTCCCATTGATATTTATAAAATGCATGTTACTTATTTCCCCATTATAATCAAGTAGATCCCTGGGCGCTAGTGCGTGCATAACGCATGTAAGCCATGTGCCTTCATCTCGTATACCCCACAAAGCCATGTGAATGGCTAAGTTAGCATCAGACTTAGACTCTAATGGCTATATGCCACATGTTATTTTATTGGAATGTCACTCTCATATGCTAACTTTAGTAGCCAAAAAGGTTATATACGCCTTTCTTCATTATAATCCCTTTAATCTCTTCAAAATATAGAAAAAACTGTGTGCACAATTTAAAACTTAATATATAGAATAGTATATGCACCATGTTAAATATATATACAGAAAACAGCGGATGCACCATCTTAAATGTATATGTATATATAAAACAGCGCACCACCATTTTAAAATAAATATATATATTATAGTGTATGCATCATTTTATTTTTAAAATATAATGCCAGCATAGTAAGAGGTGAAAGATGATTCGATCAGTCAAAACGATGAGCATAGTAAGAGGTGAAAGATGATTCGATCAGTCAAAACGACGATTCTGTAGTTGAAGTTTAAATATGGTGTATAGATAATATGTATACATTATGATATGTAATATATATATATATATATAATTTAAAAAATATGAATTTGATGTTTTCTTTAATTATATTGATAAGTATTTATATTTTAGAATTTGGGGTGGACTATCATTTATGATTTTCTTAGATTGAAGGAGGATGGGACAAGTGTACTGTCTAAATTGATTTTAAGGTTGTTGTTTAAAATGTATAGATAATATGTATACATTATGATATATATATATATATATATATATATAATTTAAAAAATATGAATTTGATGTTTTCTTTAATTACATTGATAGGTATTTATATTTTAGAATTTGGGGTGGACTATCATTTATGATTTTCTTAGATTGAAGGAGGATGGGACAAGTGTACTGTCTAAATTGATTTTAAGGTTGTTGTTTAAAATTCGAAATAAACAGTTATATACATATAAAAGAAATATAAAAAATAATTAGTAGCTTGATGAATGGATAACAAGTAGTGATAAACAATCCATTTAACTAAAGAAGGTAACATGTAAGTGAGGCATAGACAACAACAGGTGATTACAACTAAGCATGGAGAACAACTAACATATAACTTGTTCATGGCACTTAACTTGTGACCTATCGGTGTTCACCGGCCACAAGTTAAGTAGTTGTGCTAGTTATGTTTCATAGAATATTTATTAATGTGAATGAAACCTTATTATAAAGTTATGTTAATATTTTTGAAAGAATTTATAATATATTTCACAAATAATAATCATAAAAATTTCAAGTGGAGAGGGGGCTTGAATGAGAGCGTAATGGGCATTGAGAGAGGAAGGTTTTCTTCGAATGGCGAAGAGACTAGGCTTTAAAGTAGTGGTGTGGTGGTTTTGGAGTTGGGAAGAGGGCAGAGGGTTAGTAGTTGGATTAGAGTGGATGTGTACGGAGCATGCACTTTCTCATATGCGTAAGAAACCTTATATTCAAATTAGGAATTGTGAGAAATTTGTTGTATTCTCTCACAAGTGGATCCTAGAAGGTGCAAAAATGTTGAGGGATTGAGTTCTATATGCGTACTTGTATGGATGAAATCCCTCTTATTCTAAGATGTCGCTCTAGTTTGATGAAGTTTTGGGGAGATTGTTTCCGAGGAAGTGTTGGCGTGTAGAGGACATACCCAAGTTCTAGCAATAAAATACCAACAAAACCCCTAGATATCGACCCTTATGATATCACCTGTTAAATAGATGAAGTCTCACCCGAGGCATCCGAGGGGGGCTGTAGGAACCAGGTTTCTATAAACAAGAAGGGTTAGGACGCAATTCTACCACTAACCGTTCTGCGCATAATCATCAAATCTAGAACAAGAATTACAACATAAACATATTCATATTTTCTATTCATGAATAACATTCATAACAACATCACATTCAATATGCACACAAAGAAAGAAGCATTGAACAATACACAAAGAGAATCACAATATCCATAATCATACATCTCTTGCTCACTGCGCGACATAAACCCTAAAATAGACAAAGAATATTACAGTGTTCAATTAGCCCACAATTCACCTCTCATCCTCTACCTCCCTATGTTCTACTTTATTATATCATCTCATCCCTCTATCCCTTTATCTACTGCCTATTTATATAATTTTTTAGTTGGGGGGAAAATCCCACAAAAAGACCCAAAACTATGCCTAATGGACCAAAACCCTAACTAGTTTCCTTTTTTTGCGCTCTTCTGCCCCTTTGCTGCATGTGCGTAGTCCACCTCCTTGCGCGTTTTTCCCAAAACTAATCCATTCTCAATCCTTCTCCAACAGGACCCCAACACTCACCTATGGCTCATCTCAAGTGTTCATGTATTAGTAACTTCGGAATGTATTCACTTGTATGTTGTATTTGTATTTTTTTATTGTACCTCCGACGGAGATGTTTATTCCTCCGGTTGGAGAAGTCATTATTGTACTTGGGTCATGTAAAGTCATTGAGGTCATCCCTCCCATGTATATCGGGGCATTAGAACCCAGAGTTATGTTATTAATGGGTTATTAGACTCTCCTAGAGAAGCCGGCCCAGTCAGTTACACTTAGGGGCCAAACTGTTTGGGGTTAAGGCTAAGTGGAAAGTAAAGTATAAATAGAGAGGGTGCTCCTCTCTATTTTATCATTCACACACTCACTCACTTCGCATTAGTGAAAGAGAGAGAAGTTCGCACAAGTGGAGGATGAGGAAGCTACTAGAGACCATCTCTTTATTTTGGGGTTTTGTATTATTGCTCATTCTATCTCTGAGGAAGTTGCGGGGTTTTCGCCTTTATGGTTTCGCTGGTGAAATGCTTTGTGTCTCTTGTCTCTTGTCTCTTGTGTTTGATTTTTTGTGCATGTTATTCTATCAGATAAGATCCTAGATCATATTGAATTAAATTATGAAAAAATAACATGGTATCAGAGCTAGCCTAAAGGAAGGCATTGTATGGCATTTATGACACTTGTTTCACTTGCGACAATTTGAAAGCTAGGGCTCTGTATAGAAAAACCTAGTCATCGTGAAACTTTCGCTATAAATCACTTTTGGCAAAGGTTTGGCATCTGAAACTTGGACAGGCCGAAAATGACATGTTCATGTACCTTGTGTCCGATTTTCAGCTTCATATTCGTTGTACTTTCTGAGATATGATCTGTACAAGTTAGGGTTTCCGCCTCTTCTGGAATGAAGCCCTAAACAGGTGACCCAGGTAAAAAGGTCATATCTCGGGCTAGGAAGCTCCAAATGGAATTCTGTAAAAAGTTACAGTTAGGGCACGAACTGTAGTTTCACAGGTCCTAGTTTCAGAGGCCAAAGTTGAAACAGTGACACGTGGCACTTCGTACAAGTTCGCTATGATGTTTCATCCCTTAAACAGGTCATGTTGGGAAACTAAGCATATCTCTCGGATGGAGAATCCAATGAAGCTCAAACCTGTGGGGTTGGAAAGATGACAAGTCAGGATACCACAGGACAAAGTTTCAGACCCTTCAGATCCTAAGTTTTAGAGATACACCAGAAACAACATGGCACATCTAAAATGGCTCAACGGAGGAAATCAAAGAAGAGGAGGAAGAAGCTCTTACTTAGGGTTTTCAGTCTTTAGGTATGGCATGACCTGATACAATGTTGGAGACACCTGATTCAACATTGAAAACTTTGAAAATGGATTTGGAATCCATTCATCATAGATATTAATCCTCCATCAAAATGTTGTGGGAGGAAGGAGATTGAAAATTAGGGTTTCCAAGTAAGAAGAAACCCTAGCAAAGTTGGGAGACTCATAGGGAAGCAATGAAGGAGGTTTAAATGACAATTATATTCTATCATCCTAGCACCATGAACATATATAATATGTTTACATGTGATATACCTTGGATGATTAGGGTTTTACCCTTACAGAGAAGACTACAAGCAATCTTGACAGGTATGACTTGAGGAGATACAAGTATGTTTTGAAATTTGTTTCATATATGCTTGTCTTCATATTATTGAGGTTAGTACAATCTTGATTAATTTTATACTTGTCTGATCACCTTAGTAAAAGTATGAATGCATGTGAATGATAGAAGACATTCATTGATTAGGGTTATGACACTTATGATTGTACTAATGCACTGTGGTGTTGTATGATGATGATGTTGTCCGCTAACATGAAAGGTACATCAAGAAAGACAAATCAAGTTCTAGATCAATAATATATGACCATGGTGACATGAAGACAAAGACTCATCCATAGTCATTGATCACATAGAATCTCTACCTACAAGGTATGTATAATTTGGTTCTACAATGCTTAACTTATGAGATATGCAGGTTACTAGCACAAGGTCTCTAAATCATTGAAGAGAACAAAGAAGACATTGTTTGGGTATGTTAGACATAACTAGCAAGCATGATAATCCATGTATGTTTTCCTATATCGAGTCAGAATCCTACTTTGTGTTAGGATCTTGGATAAGTATACTTTTGTATGATTGATAATGATTATTCTTGAAGTTAGAAGTTTAAGTAATCAAGGGTTTATGCATATTATGTTTCTTGGCTTGATTAATGATATGAAAAACTAGAAGAGTCCTATTGTCAAATAAGAATATGCATGAGTAAAAGAAGTACTCCCTGAAACCTTGAATACTAACGCTTGTGATAAATTACCTATGTATGAAATGATCATGACCACACATGTATAAGATTATTTAGAATCATAATGTTTTGATAGTATTGAGATTATACTAATGAATGTATGATTATGTATGAGATCTTGAGGATGACACAATGATAACACTAGTGCACACTTAAGCATGCATAGTGGTACAGGATGGATAGAAGTTCAAAGACATATAATCATGATGCTATCACAAAGAGAAAATAGAGATCAAGAGGGAGCACACTCCAGTAGTTCCTGCAAGGAAGCAAAGATTGAGAGGGAGTCTACCCAACAACCAAACAAAGATAAGTATTTGAATTGTCATTTCTTGTATATATGATTACTTAAATGATGTTGTTTAGTCATGTACATACTTATGTTCCTAGATTTAGGATGTATATTATGCATGTTAGAAAAGTTGTATTAATGAACAAGATACTACTAATATGCAAGTAATAGGTAAGTGGCCTATGGCACTATACAACATTCCATTGCTACTTATCTAGAATGAAACCTTTTTGCTGACATGTTGGGAGTAGTACACACTCTTAACAATGTTCTGGTAGAGATGGAAGGCATCTAGAAAGTTACGGGATATGGATAAATGTTGTATTCAACATTGGCTAAGATAATTGCATGACTGTATGACCTATGTCTTTATGTGTAAGAATTTGTTCTGAAAACTATGAAATGTTTCTAATCATGCAACTGAACTTGACTTGTAGGAAATATCGTATGCCATCACCTACAAGAGAGACTTGTTTCAAAGAAAAAGTGACGAAGAATCAACATACATCAGAAAACTACCTATTGTTGATATTGAAGAACCTAAAGTTCCCAGGATCAGAAATACAGTAAATGGAAGAAGCGATTCCAGAAGAATATGAAGAATGCAAGATGGAAGACCCATAGGAACTTCTAGATCCACCCCGTGAGAAGAATTCTCACAAGAGGAAACCAACATGGGTACGAGAGGCAAGTCAAGATACATAGAGATATGACGCTCCAGAAGGAATGCACAGAGACCGAGGCCATACTCCAGTTATGTAGCTCTGCTGTGCGACATCATTAAGAAAGAACCTTCCAACTATGAAGGAGCGACAGAAAAGAAAGAATGGAAGGATGCCATGATCGAGGAGTACCAATTGATCATGAAGAATGATGTCTGGGATGTGGTCCTGAGACCGGAAGGAAAGTCTGTGGTGACTTCCAAGTGGATCTACAAGATCAAGCATGCTGCAGATGGCAACATAGAGAAATACAAGGCAATATTTGTGGCACGTGGCTTCTCCCAGAAAGAAGGGATAGACTATGAGGAGACATTTGCACCTGTATCCAGATACACTTCCATTAGAATAGTTCTTGCTCTGGTTGCAATGATGAAATGGAAGATACACCAGATGGATGTCAAGACATTGTTCTTGAATGGTGTAGTGGAAGAGGAAGTATATGTGGAGCAGGTACTCGGGTTTGAGACACATGACAAGGAGACTCATGTGTGCAAACTGAAGAAAGCCTTGTATAGGCACCCAGGACGTGGTATGGCAGGATAGACAGCTTCCTGACTAGTTTGGGCTTTACCAAGAGTAAAGCAGATTCCAACCTTTACTACAAGGTTGAGGAAGGAAATCCAGTGATACTCCTACTATATGACCTGTTTGTGACAGGTGAGGATGGGTTGATTGTTGACATGAATAGGAAGCTTGCTGCCGAGTTCGAGATGAAGGACCTGGGTATGATGCACTATTTTCTAAGCATGGAAGTGTGGCATAATGCGGATGGAATCTTCCTTAGGCAAGGGAAGTATGCAGTAGAGATCCTGAAGAGGTTTGGGATGATGGACTGAAAGGCCATGGCCACACCTATGGCATCGAACCTAGAGCTATTGAGTGATGCTTCATCAGAGTCGGTTGATGCCACGATGTATTATCAGATGATTGGGTCCTTGATGTACCTGACAAATACGAGACCAGATATTTGATTTGTTGTGAACACATTGAGCTAGTTATTGATGGATCCAAGACATGTTCACTTAATTACCGCAAATCATATTCCGAGGTACGTGAAGGGTACGGTGGATTATGGGATCAAGTATGATGCGAATCAGAAGATTAACCTGGAGGGTTATGTTGATTCAGATTGGGCAGGCAGTGCCATTGATAGGAAGAACACTTTGGGGTGTTGCTTAAGTATGGTATCAGGTGTGATCTCTTGGTTTCACAGGAAGCAGTCTTGTGTGGCATTGAGTACAGCCGAAGCAGAGTATGTCGCAGCTTGTTCGGCTAGTTGTGAGGCAGTATAGCTAAGGAAGCTATTGTCTGGTTTATTTGATCTCCAGTTGGATGCGACTTGTATATATTGCGACAACCAGAGTTGTGTGAATTTGTCTGAGAACCCGGTGTTCCATAACAAGTCGAAGCACATTGAGATCAAGTACCACTATATCAGGGATATGGTGCAGAGAGGAGCAGTGAAGCTCCAATATGTTGCGACGGACGAGCAGATAGTCGATGTATTGACCAAGCCGCTGGCCAGAGTGAAGTTTGAATACTTCAGAGAGAAGCTTGGTGTACTTCATATCGAGGTTCCTTCCAAGGGGAAGTGATGAGTCCGAAAGATGCAAATGCACACGGGCCATTCTCACATAGTGGTAGGAAAGTCCTCCTATGGTGCAGATGTAAGGGCTGGGCCATTCTCACATGGTTGTAGGAAAGTCCTCCCATGGTGTAGATGTAAGGGATGGGATTTTTCGACATGGTCAGAGGTTAGTCCTTCCATGGTCGTTGATGTAATTGCCGAGGATTTTCCGACATGGTCATAGGTTAGTCCTTCCATGTTCGTTGATGTAATTGCTGAGCTTTTTCGACATGGTCAGAGGTTAGTCCTTCCATGGTCATTGATGTAATTGCAGAAGCTTTTCCGACATGGTCAGAGGTTAGTCCTTCCATGGTTGTTGATGTAATTGCTGAGCCTTTCCTAGATGGTGATAGGAAAGTCCTTCCATGCCGATAAGTGTAAGTGATGTGTTATGTGCATCTGGGCTGTGCTCCGTTGACGATGAGATGATCTGAAGATGATGAGGTGAAAGTAGGGTACACAGGTTTTGCATAGGCATATAATCAGTCCTGGGATGCTCCTTCAGGTTTTGCGGTGGCATATAATCAGTCCTGAGAGATCTTGCAAGTTTTGCAAGTGGCATATAATCAGTCCTGAGATGCTCCTTCAGGTTTTGCAGTAGCATATAATCAGTCCTGGGAGATCTTATAGGTTTTGCAGAGGCATGTAATAAGTCCTAAGATGTACCTACTTGATGGCTTACTCGTAGAGATGATGAAGACCTACATGGAGGCTAGGCCTACATCCAACATGAAAAAGTGCTGGCTCTGTAGAAATTCCTATGACAAGTAGATTGGAGATTGATGGTCGAGATAGCAGCAACAATGACGATGATGATCCAACTTTTATGATGATATAGTGACAAAGACTTGTGTCGATGAACTGTGTCAAGAGAATACCTTCCTAGTTAAGAGGGAGTGTTGATGTATTTGTAACTTCGGAATGTATTCACTTGTATATTGTATTTGTATTTTATTATTGTACCTCCGACAGAGATGTTTATTCCTCCGGTCGGAGAAGTCATTATTGTACTTGGGTCATGTAAAGTCATTGAGGTCATCCCTCCCATGTATGTCGGGGCATTAGACCCTAGAGTTAAGTTATTAATGGGTTATTAGACTCTCCTAGAGAAGTCATCCCAGTCAGTTACACTTAGGGGTCGACCTGTTTGGGGTTAAGGCTAAGTGGAAAGTAAAGTATAAATAGAGAGGGTGCTCCTCTCTATTTTATCATTCAAACACTCACTCACTTCGCATTAGTGAGAGAGAGAGAAGTTCGCACAAGTGGAGGAGGAGGAAGCTGCTGGAGACCATCTCTTTGTTTTGGGGTTTTGTATTATTGCTCATTCTATCTTTGAGGAAGTTGCGGGGTTTTCTCCTTTATGGTTTCCCCGGTGAAATGCTTTGTGTCTCTTGTCTCTTATGTTTGATTTGTTGTGCATGTTATTCTCCCAGATAAGATCCTAGATCATATAGAATTAAATTATGAAAAACTAACATCAAGCCACCTCATTTTGTCATCCAAAATTTAAGTCTTTGTTCGTGTTCACAATTCTGCTTGCTTCTCTGGTTGCACTATTGCTGCTAACTTCTACAGGTTTGTTTGCGCAATCGCGATCTTCTCCTTCATTTCCGCTTCTTTGGCCAAAATTGCTTCTTCCAGCTGCTCATCGAGAGTTAAATTCAAGGTTTCTGTGCATGCCTCAACAATTTCCTTAACTTTCCCCTGTACCTATGCAAATTTTTCCATGACCTGCATGGCTCTAGCTTGTTGGTTATCTTATGTCGTTCTTCCCGGATCTTTCTTACTTCCATCTGTTGTTTTCTATATTCTCCCATCTTGTCCATCTTCTCCGCGACTGGCAGGGTAGTCAAACTATGGCATATATTATGTTCTGTCTCTTGTGCAACCTGACACTTTTGATCCACTTCCTTCAATTGTTCATCGATGACTAGTTGTGCCCATAGCTGAGTACTTTCCTCGTGCAACTTTTCACACTTTAATTCCAATGTCCTAATATTGCCTACTGCAATATTCACTCTCTCTTTTATATGTTTGCACTCTGCTTCGACCTTTGGTGGTGTCTCTGGTTATTGCTTCGTTGCAAGCTCCTCAATCTTAGAGTGGAAACCTTGAATGGATTTACCTATCTTTGTCACCTTCTCTTCTGGAGGGGTATCTTTTTCTATATGTACTTTTGGTAGTGTGGTACATACTTCCTCAACTGCCTTCTGCAATATTGAATTATTCTGTTGCATTTCCTCTACTTCCTTCTTCGGCTTATCAATATTTTTGGCTGCCTCTTCTGCTTCAATATGTAACTTTGTTGTCTTTTGCATAGTTTCCTCTTTCTCCATTCGCATTCTCTGTCATTCCTCCTCTAATGCTTCCTTTTCATCTTGGATTCTATACCACTCTGTTGTGGTCGCCTCATGTTGCCCTCGGATTTCCTGTGCAATAGATGTATGCAATGTATGTAGCTCGTCCATAGGAAAGTGCAACAATACTATCTCTACAGGACTTATTGTGAACGTTGTCTCCTGCATCTTTTGTGTGGGAAATACAAGTGTTGTTTCTGAAATCTTCAATCCTTTTTTTTACTCTGTTGCGACCTACATCTGTGTAGTTGAGTGTGTCTGTGCGTTGTTCTGTCCTTCCTCCTTGGTCATCCTCAACAACTTCTTTATTGTTGCAAACTCTTCTTTCACTTTCATGAAGATCTCCTCTTGTTTGGTTGCAAGGTCTTCCATTTTCTTCTTTGTGGCTACCTTCTCTATGACTTCCTCAGTGACATTCTTGAGCTCCCAGCCAATCTGATCCACATTGTCTTCTATCAACACCCGAATAGATTTGGGTTTGGATGTCTTCCTCTTCTTCCTTGATGATCCTTCTAGTTGGTCTTTTTCTGTTCTTTTCTCAGTTTGTGCAGTCTGTTGTGTAGTTCTAGGGAAAATTTATACACTTTCGGTCTCTTCTTCTGTGGATTTACTATGTGGTGGAATGTTTTCTTGTTGTTTAGTCTTATGCTATTGTGCGTCTTCTTCTTCTTCTGCCAATGGAAATCGCCATGTCAAAACCTAATCATTTATAATATGACCAATGCTACCCTATAAAGGCCTAAACATTGTAGCTAACCATTGCTTCTGTGGACCCCTTTTTGCTTGTACATAGATATGATGCATCCCTCCTTAAAGCGCGCAATCCCCTTATATGTATCAATAACCTATGGTTGTATGAGCAGTATCCTTTTGATTATATCTCCAAAATCCTCATTATATAGAAATAACTCAATGTTATTATCTATCTGTCTGCGCTTGTTTTCTATAAACCATAAATTTGCATATCTTGCTGCTAAAAAGGACTTCCCGTTCTTGTCAAAGAATTGGCTATCTACAGGTTCCTTCCATCCCACCAACGCAATGCATATTAATAGCCAAGTGTAACGAAAAGGTGTACCTTTCTCCTGCGCTTCCTGGCATTAAGTTAGAGCTCATTCAGAAGGAACATCGACCAATTCATTTGTACTCCTTCCACGCACTGTTTTGCAGCTGCAATAATTGTTACTGCGACTTGGTCTTTACGAGTCTTCCAAAATAGCTTACATGCTAAGATCTGGGTGGAAAACCTCACTATTTTGTCATTGATGTGCTCGTCTGACAATCCTATACCAACTCTTCGAGTACCATATTTCTCTGTCATCTTCTCCGCAAGGGGTTTTTCCTGCTTCTTATCTAGAAGGGTGTTCACATCTTCTCCCCTGGTTGAAAATCCAATGATTTGTTCTATTAGCTTGGCATATATGGATACAGGTCTGTCCATACAAAAGAACCCACCATTTACACATGACAACAACATCTTCAGGCACAAATTCACCTGTAGGGTCCTCCCAAAATAAGGAATGTCTAGCAAATTTAGAATGCCCGACTTCTACAATTCAACCACCCATGTCTAAGGTTCCATTTCAAATGGCGTCTTCGGGTCTGAACTGATCCTTCTGTTCAAGTAATTGTTGTCAACTAGCTTTGGGAAATTTTCTTCGTCGGTGATGTCATAATCCACAAACTGGAACTTGTGTAGACTTCCTAGCATCTTTTATTTTGACGAGCACCCCCTTCGGAATCTCTGGTACTGGTATATTTGTCACCTCTATGTTTGGTAAGGTGATCGGCTTCGCAGTAGGATTCCTCGACGGAATGCAGTCACGGGGGAACTTCATGGGCTTCGATGCTAACGTTCTTGGTGTCTTAGCGGTCCCTCCGTGCAATCCTACTAATGGGTTCTTCGATCTAGTCGGTCTCCTGGGTTCCATGGTCTCTATGGGAACAAATTTAAACTATCAACCTTCCTCTTTCTCGAAACCTCACTCTCTACTATGCACTTTGTGACTGATGTCTTTCGCAGTTGCTCATGGTCTCATTTATAATTTTGCAATTGCTTGCATGAGAATTTTGTCCCCACTTGCTATCTTAATTACCTTAGATTTTCCAGTATTACCCTCTAATTTCCCTGGATTCGCCTTAGATTTGTCTTGATTCGGTCCAAATCCATCCAATTGTCATTCTGTCGCCGCCTATTTTCTCATTAATGATGCCACGTCTCGGTCTTTTCGCCGCTTTTTCAGTCTCTAATGCTTCCCACGTATTTTCCTATAGTCTATCACGGTCCTTTTCTATGTGCAATTTCTTTTGCATCATGTCTGGTTTTCTACACCTTACACCTTCTTCTTTTTCCTTTTTATTTATTTTCTTATTGATTTTCTCTTTCTCCTTCTCCTTCTTTTTCTCTTCCCTCTATTCTTCTTTTCCTTTTATTTCTTTTCTATTCTTCCTCTTTCAAATCCCTTTCTTCTTCTCTCTTCTTTTTATTTTATTTTATTTCTATGTTCTTATACTTAGTGTGTGAAGGGCGATTGTCCCTATACAGTTTTAGTTGGCTTCCATTAACAATTCCTTTTTTAATTTCTCCATCCAAATTCTTCAACTGAACAACTCCTCCGTCCGTGACAAAATTTATTACATAGGGTCCTAACCAATGAATTCTGAACTTACCAAGATATTTTTGGAACTTACTGTCATATAATAACACTAAATATCCTCTCTTAAATTAATTTTTCTTTATGCACCTATCATGCCATGCTTCATCACGCACTTTTTGCACCCGTTGATGATATCCGACGACAATGCGGTCTTCTTCTGGCAGCATCAGGTCTTCTAGTATTTTATCTTCCGTATTTCTATCTATCGGTCCTGTCACTAATGTAATGTGCAAAGTGGGTACAATGAATTCCATAGGCATCATTGCTTCTTGTCCATATACTAATCTAAGAGGTGTCTACCTAGTCAAATTCTTCCTTGTAGTTCTATAAGCCCATAATACTGCAAAAATCCTGATATCCCAATCATCTCTGTTAACATTGAAAATCTTTGTCAACGCATAATCCAGTATTTTGTTGAAATATTCTACTGTCCCATTTGATTGAGGATGATATGGTGTACTCTTCTGATGGTATATCTTAAATTTCGTGACTAGTGCATCAATTACCTTCTTCAGAAAGTGAGTCTCCCGGTCACTCATGAGGGTTCTTGGACAACCAAACCTTGTTACCACATTCTCAAATAGGAATTGCGTAGTGGTCTTTGTGCTACAATCCTTGACTGGTACGATTTCGGCCCATCTAGTTAAATAGTCCGTCACGGTAATGATGTATCTATATCCTGATCTCTTTACTGGTGGATTAACAGGTCCAATAAAGTCTATTGCCCATTTCTCAAAGGGTTGTAAAGTAATCCGTGGGACTAATGGCATCTCATCTCTTCTTTATGGTTTTTCAACTCTTTGACAAATATCACAGGCCTGACAATATTCCTTTTCATTTCTATGCATTGTGGGCCACCAAAGTCCTACACACAATATATTCTCTGTTGTTGTTTTTCCTGCATAGTGGCCTCCTGCAACTCCTTCATGAGCTTCTTCCAGTATCATAAGTCTTTCGTGTTCTAACACACATCTTCTCAAGATCCCATCGCGCCTAACTTATATAAGTTTACTGTAATCAATTGATAATCAGGTGCTTTTACTACTAGTTGTTTCTTCTGCGCAACTGTATATTCTGATGGAGTAGTCACAATGCTAAAAAACTATGCAATTTCTGTGAAATACTCATCTACCATGTTTATTGCAAATAGGTGTGCATCAGGAAGGTTGTCATCCAAATTCTCAGTATCTTCTCCTAAGTTTAAACGCGATAAGTGGTCAAGACCAACATTCATCTTACTTGGCTTCACTATTATTTCAAAATCATACTCCTGGAATAGTAGCACCCATCTACAGATGTTCCCCCGAACACTGGCTTATTCACTAAGTATTTGAGTGTAGAATGATCAGTATACATCATGAAGTGTGATCCCAGTAGATAATGTCTATACTTCTGTAGCACATAAACCATATCCAACCCATTGTGCTCTATAATAGTGTAATTTTGCTCTACATTTGATAGCTTCCTACTTGCAAATGCAATTGGATGGTCTAACTATCCTTCACCTGGTTGATCCAATACTATGCCCAAAGCAATAGATGATGCATCTACATGAACATGACATTCCTTATTCCAATCCAGGAAAACTAATATTGACGCACTTACTAGCTTCGGTTTTAATGTATCCAAGCTTTGCTGATATTCTTCATTCTAGTTGAACTTGAATTCTTTCTTCAACATCTTTTCCATAGGTGCAGTGACCTGTGCATATCCTCTGATGAACTTTCTATAATATCCATTATGTCCCAAGGTTTCTCTTAACTGTCACACATATGTAGGTGGTGGTAAGTTCACTTGTACAACTATCTTTGCAGGATCTACCAACAACCCTTGCTTACATACCACATGTCCCAGTAAGATTCCAAATGGTGCACATAAATATATACTTCTTTAACTTTAGAGAAATATGATACTACTGACACTTATGCAACATAAGGTGTAGAAGTTCATTGTGATCCTTCAATAGGCTAAATACTGTCCAATCATCCAATTAAACCTCTAAAAATTTATGTATAAATTCTTTGAAGGCTGCGACAACAATTCTTGAAAACATAGCTGGCGCATTCTTCAATCCAAATGGCATAACAATGTATTGATAACACCCCCATTCTATCACAAATATGGTCTTATGTCTGTCTTCTTTGGTTATCTTAATCTGGTGGTACCCAAAGAATCCATTTGTGAATGGATATGCCTCTTGTACTCCCACATTTTCTAGTACTTCATTTGTAAAGGGGTCGGAAACGGGTCATGCAGAAAAGCATCATTTAGTTTGCGTAGATCAACACAAATTCTTATTCCTCCAGTCTTCTTATCTTGTACAACCATAAGGCTGATCCATTCAGATTCCACGATAAGTTCTATAATTTCTGCTTCCAACATATGATCGATCTCTGCTTTTAATTTTTCCTTGTATTTTGGATTCAATCTATAAAGTCTTTGCTTTACTGGCTTTGCATCTGGTTTCAATGGAATCTTCATTTCTCTAATTCCCTAGCAATTCCCTTCATTTCTGAAAATGTGGTAGGAAACAAATCTTGATACTCTCATAGAAGATCGGTGATTTTCTGGATTGTCTCTTCATCCTAATAATCTCATATGCTTTCATACTTGGGTTTTTCTTATGTCCCAATGTTGACTTTGCATGTTTTCAAGGGTTGGGCATAATCATGGACTTCTAATGATGGAACTTCTACTGCGCATTATCCTTTTTCTTATGGGATCTGTATATTTCTTAGATATATATCATCCCGCGTCTCTCCTACCATGTTATAACATTCTAACAATTTTGGCATGGTCATAATTGTAGGATGCATCTCCAAGGAGAGTTCTGGCTTATTTGTAGGAAAATTCTTCTGCTTAATTACTTGCAATGTTGTATCAACATTCAGGTTGTCATATTCAAAGTTGAATGTGACCACAAAGTTTTGCGATAGCTCTGTCCAATTTGTTGTTTCTTTGCGCACTTCCAATTCTATGTACCAATTATTGGGGATAGTCTCCAAATTGTGAATAAATCTATGTACCCACTCCTTTTGAGGCACAACTCTCAATTCCTCAACATAGCTGGTGATATGGTCTTTAGGATTACTTGACCCCTTATACTTCATTATAGTCAAACATAACTCAGAATTGAATATGATTTGCATCAAGCTTTTACATTGTTTCTAGTCTTCAATTTTAGCTTTGTGCGCGCTCCACCATTTTGCAGGGGTTGCTCTAAGTGAAACATCTAATGCTGGTATCCTTTGTTTCTCTGGGATTTGCGATTCAAACTTCAATTAAAGGAAATTACCCTTGTTAATCCATCAAAATTGGGTGGTTCACATACCTTAGTACCAATCCAGCACAATGGATGTGTCGGGCCAGTGCATCTCCGAGAAGATGCTCCATGTCTCCTTTAGCTACCAATCCTATAGAGCTTCTTCCAAATCAAATGTACATGAATCAATACCGAGCCAAATTGATACACCATCTGCTGTAAGATCCACATAATCATCCATTCATGCAGTCATGTTGTATAACCGATTGAGTTCTCCATCCTCAAGACTACTTGTCACGGGTTCCACATAACGTCTGGCTTCATTTGGATCCAATGGGGTGATTACTCTTAAGTATCCAGACTTAAATATCATATGTCTTCTCTTTAGATTGATAATTGCTTGGTTAGCAAAATCCCAATCCAACCCTAGTAATGCCAGATACGGTCTGCAGTTATATTCTATTTCAATGACCTCAAAATTTGGTACACGACGCACACCATCGATATCAACTGTTATTCCCTCAAGTCTCCCAACATGATATATTTTGAGTTGATTGTCTAGGCGCAACTGTACTAGAGACCAAACCATCTTAGGTTTACCCATAACTTCCTGGTTTGCTTTGACAAGACATTCACATCTGATCCCAAGTCTAAAATAACATAATCCATGTCATATTCTCCTATCTGTGCACTTAATCTGAATTCCTTACTAGTTCTTCTTTTGTGTCGAATATTATTTAATGATTTATGTCCTTCCCTTTCTTTTACACATTGATCTATTAAATTGTGCAAAGTGTTCATAGTTGATCCATCTTTAACTAGATCCAAACAAATCTTTAAGAAACTTTCTACAATACTTACCTTTTTAGTTGATTGTCTTGTAATGGTATGATCGTATATAGTGGGAATATCAGAGACTAGAAGACCATCCTGGATCTCTAGCATAGAGGACTCCCCCTACTCTATTTGTCGTAGTTCATCTTGGGCAGAAACATAAGTTTCCTTTTCCATCTTAGGATCAAACTTTGGTCTAGATGCTGTTGCTTTTCTCACCCAAGGTATGTTCTAATTTTCTGCATTTGTTGCATCAACCCCAGTTTTGAATCCTCCGCACATAACCATTGCTATCTTCTTTTTATCCTCCCGATGTTCTACAACTATCATTTGTACATTATGATTTTGGTTCTGATTATGATTCAGATTTTGATTTTGATTCCTCTTCTCCTGCCATTTACCTATCAACTATGGACAATATTCTATCACACGATCTAGTGCACGACAATATGAACAAGTAGAACAAGGCTTTGTACATTCCCACGCATAATGTCCCTCCTAGAAAAAATTGTAACATATTACAGGGCCCCTTCCTTGAACAAAGTCTCCAAATCCTCCTCTTCTGCATCCTCGAAATACTCCTCTTCCATCTGGAATATACCCTCCTCTTCCATCTAGTGGATTATACTGCGCTGCTCCTTCTGTTGTTCCACGATCCACTTGAACTCGGTACAAATTTGAAGTTTGTTCCCTGATCATATACAGTGTGCGACAATCCTTTTCATCATGTCCTACATATTTACAAAATTTGTAGAACAAATTCTGAGGTGTAGTATGATACATCTGCATCTTCGGACAATTATTTCTTGGATGGCCCCAAACCCTACAGATATCACACCAAAGTCCTCCTCGTGGTCCTAGAACCAATGGATTCGAGTATCCTGCTACCAAATAATCCGCGACCATGGGGAATTCTCCTCTATGATGACCTTTTGTATGACAAGTAGTACACCATACTCCTTCACACTTTTGTTTCCCTTTTATGATCTCCTGCAATTGTAATGTCAATGCTTGTAATTGTGATTGAACTTGAGCCATACCTAAAATAGTGTCCACTGTAGGAGAGGTTTCCACTTTCATTGCTAGTTCTAGTGCATCCCTCTGTGTTGTTATTTCCTCTTGTGCCAATGGTCGATGGATGTGTGGTAAAAATGCAACAATAAACCATTCTTTATGTTGTTTTGGATGTACCGCAAAGGGCATCTGATCTAGAAACCTCTTGAATCTTTGATCGAATCTCCATATGGTTTCATTTGGAATATGTTTAATTTCCTTTAGTTTTGTAATGCACTGCGACTCAAACGTAGGATTTCAGAATTCTGCTTTGAATGCATCACATATCTGCACGAGGGTTCTAGCCTGTCCCTATGGTATAGAATTTTGATACTTCATATACCCATGTAAAGCACGGTCTCAAAATGTAGTATCCAACTGCGTTATCTTTTCAACTTCATATTGGACCTGCTTCACTTCTAAGATATTATTACAAAGAAACAAATGTTGCGTTGGATCATCGTTTCCATTTCCATGGAACATGGGCATCCTAAGTGTAGGATATGCCCTCTTTCTTGATGCTGTGATCAGTTGCGTAGAAATTGTCTGAACACTTCCACTACGTTGTCCAATTTGACTGCAACTACCCCTTCTATTTGTACTAACTACCACTACTTTAGCTATTGAGCTAGGTCTTACCTCAAATGATGGAGACAGACCCGGGGTCATAGGTTCCACACAGATCCGACTTTGAATAGGGATCCCTTCCTCCTTATGATTAGGGTGATGATCCCTTTCTTCCAAGTACGATTTCCCTTTGGTCTGGTATTCTACGCAATAGCCACTTTATTCGAACTCACTATGCTTCTCCTCTCTCTCAGTCGCAGTCCTCTTCCTATCACCTTTAAATATTTTTCCACTTCACATAAATCCAACCTCTATGTCTTTTGTACTCTCCCCTTTTGACATTCTCAGCTCATTCGTTCCACTTTCATCTTTTCTTCCATACTTTCAGACCCTTCTTTGGTCATCCCGTAGTTCCTCGGTGTGCACAAAAAATTTAGTACTGAGATTTCATCGTCATACAACCCTTATCTCACAATAGCATCCTAATTCACATAGCTATTCGACCAATATATCATCCACGTGTTCCTTTCAAGAACTTTATCTTTGCATCACAATAGGATCTCATTCCACTTATAACAAACTCAATAATGTACCCTTCCAATACACTATCTATCCAAAAATGAACTGCGCGCGAAATAGGGTTACTTATGGTTTTCAACCACCGGATCTCTTCAGCGGTTCAGTTTCTTGGAATTGCAGGGTTATATCTTGGATTTGTATTGACTAATATGAGCAACCAATCTGCTAGTACTGTATGGAACTCATAGACAAATATTTCATGGAACTCTGAAAATACATACCTTTCTAACCATACCTCTTCACTTATTCTTGGATCAGGGTTATGTTCTTGTGTAAACTCGTGTTGTTTATTGTCAAGCCACTAATCTATATCTTATCTAGTTGGCCTCCACATTCCCTTAAATATCATATCCAGGTCCCGAAAACAGAACCATTTGTTGGCGTGCAGAGGGCAGACCCGAGTTCTAGCAATAAAATACCAACAAAACCCCTAGATATTGGCCCTTACGACATCACCTATTAAACAAATGAAGTCTCACCCGAGGTATTAGAGGGGGGCTGTAGGAACCAAGTTTCTACATACAAGAAGGGTTAGGAGTAAATTCTACCACTAACAGTACTGCGCATTATCATCATATCTAGAACAACAATTATAACATAAACATATTCATATCTGCTACTTAGGAATAACATTCATAACAACATCACATTCAGTATGCGCACAAATAAAGAAGGATTGAAAAGTACACAAAGAGAACCACATTATCCATAATCATACATCTCCTGCGCACTGCATGAAATAAACCCCAAAATAGACAAAGAGTGTTACAAAATTCATTAGATCCACAATTCACCTCTCATCCTCTACCTCCCTATCTTCTACTTTATTATATCATCTCATCCCTCTATCCCTCTATCTATTGCCTATTTATATATTTTATTAGAGGGGGGGAAATCCCACAAACATAACCAAATTTATGCCTAATGGAACAAAACCCTAACTACTTTCCATCTTTTGCGCTCTTTTGCCCCTTTGCTGCATGAGCATTGTCCACCTCCTTGTGCACGCTTCTCAACACTGGTCCCTACTCGATCTTGCTCCAACAAGAAGGTTAAAATTTCCCATATATATATATTTGAAAAGGTGGAGGAACATGCAAGTTGATCTGAATTGGATTAATATATAATTTGTCATCTATTTTTGTGCTTTCTTGGTGGAACGACTAAATGAATTGGCTTGTAGGACCCATTTTAGGGGCAGGTCTTACTTTGCAAATTTTTTGTCCAAAACCTTCTTAGGCCTATTTGAGGGGTTAGATGATGTTTTTTGGGGTAAAAGGTTAATGAGCATATGTCATCAATTTTTGACTTTGTTCTACACTTCGAGACCTTTCCAACGATACAAGTATTGCCTCAATCAGAGTCTGTAGGAGGAAGTTATGCCTCCTGCAAGTTGACCTATCTGGTTGATCACCATGGTATCAAGTGGATTGATATGGATTTATGTGAGAACGAAATGAAAGAAAATATATAGAACCAAAAACACAGATATATTTCAAGAACACAATGATACAATAAACACAAATTCTATTAAATGGCAGAAATAAAACAGACTGTAAAATAAAGCAGCTAGAATGGTGGTAGCTTATCTCTAAGAAGAGATGTGATGACTATGCTCATTCATGACAATATGAATGCAAAAAGAGGCCAAAAGGGTCGATTTATCAGAAGCATGGGGGAAAGAACCCTAAACATAAAAAAACATAACCCTAGGAGATGAACTGTCATAAAGGTTGCAGCCCCAAGGTGGTTAGTTGAGTAGTCAACTTCTCGGGGTCATAACTTTTGCATACAATCTCCATTTGGGGTGCTTGGTAGATAATTGGAAATATCTATCCGAGGAGTACAATAGTGGATCACGTCTAGACAAAATACCACGGCTATTTACTGGGCCACTGTGGGCCCAAAAAACATCGTTTAAGGCCTCAAAATGACCCCAAAAGTTCAAGACCTGAAAAACCGTAGAAAAACTACTAGAAAATTGCCAAAATGGAAAACTATTTTGAGCCAATGGAATAGGTGGGTGACCACCCATCTAGATCATGGATTCCATGTCATCTTTCATTACCCACACATGTGGAGCTAGTCACGTGTGGACTTTCAAGAACATTGTAGAGGGTCCAAAACCCTAACCCTAATTTTGAGTTGAGGGATGTACATACCCTAAAACTAGCCTTAAACGACTATCTGACTATGTTAAATACAATATTGTTAGGAGGAGAAGGGTCCCATTCTGATTATGTTATTGTATTGTTCTTGACACATCATCATGGGCCTTAGTGGCCCATTGCGACAACATGAGATGCTTGCTTTCTTAACTTTATGATTTCGAGACATGTTTATGTCTCTATTAAGAAGTTTATATTGAGCAGCAGGTTGCGCCATACATTTTGACTTAACTCAAGGATGCATTGCACACATCATAGTTTAGTCTATGCACAATATTGTACACACTAATATTTACTCTCATGTGAAGTATGTGCTTATCAATTTCTCTATCGTGTAGATACACCATGTGTGTTACTTTGATTGTCATGCAACCCACTGCACAACAACCTTTAACCATTGTGTGTCAAACACTGTGCACGATAACGACTACATGGAAAATTTAAATTCTAATGACTAGTCACTGACTTCCTGCAAGGTTAGTGCTGAATGTGTAATGGGACTTCCTATGCAGGGCATTCATCTATATACACAAAATCATGAGGTACAATAGTAGATCTAACACTTAGTTACCAAGAATCATGATTACTACTAAGACAATTCATATTCACAAATACTAATTACAACATGCGTCTTCATCATTCCAATCAACATTCACACAATACAATCGAAATAATATCAATGAGACATCAAGTAAACACTTATCTTGATTGTAGCTTCTCCAAGCAACTTATTATGCAAGAGCAACGTTCCACCCAACCGTAGGCACTCTATATAGCATATATTATTTCTACTAAGAGGCCAACCCTGCATTGGGCATGATTTCCTTAAGGAAAGGGAACTATTCAGGGGTCACTCACAGTAAAATAAGCACAAGTCCATATCTAAGCCAACACATGGTTGGGTTAACAGGATGTCCACAATGACATAAGCTCAATCACAAGTTGAGCCAACACATCGTTGGGTTAGTAGGATGCCAAGGTAGCATAGGGGAAATATTAAACTAGTGAACTCACCACAGAGTTATAGGCACCTCTATCAAACTCATCCATCTTGGGGCCCACAATACCCACCCCACAAACACCAAGAAGGTACCCCTTCTTTTCTAAACAGTCCCTTGGGTGTCACCTTCCTCCAAGTTCTATTCAGTTTGTGCGTAGAAAGACCACCCAAACACTGGTCATCTACCAAGAGTTACAACCTTCACTAGGTTCATCATCTAGTTCCACTCTCCTACCTACCCTTGGATTCAATGGCAGTCAGTTAACACCATAGAGTTACAGAAAACTTAGAAAATGAAGAAATAATCAGATCAGACTTGGCCACCTTCCTCACTCAAAATCAGCCAGCTTGGGGTCCATAATACCTGCCCCACACAACACCAAGAAGGTACCCTTCATTGTGTAGTAGTCCCTTAGGCGTCACCTTCCTCTAGGTTCCATTCAGTGTGTGTGTGTAGAAATATTACCTAAACCCCATTCATTTGCAAGGGGGTTATAGTCTTCACTGGGTTACAAAACTCGGTTGTGCTCACCCAACTACCTTCCAGGAATTCACTTCAGTAGTTGTCTAGTTGACCACCTAGGTTATAACAGGACTAACAAACGACCATGCTCAATATGACATCAAAGCAATGAGGAGAAAGGGATATCTAGCACGTGAGTGATACTGAGGAAGTATTCAACAAGTCCAGGGTATGTTTTTGACAACTGGGCGTGCTACATATGGTTTACAGACAAATTTCATCACTATAGGACATACTCGAAAGATAATTTTGAAATTGTCTTGCAATCACTAGCATACAAACATGAATTTTGGGTGCACAGGCACAAGTTCAGCGACTGGGATAATCTTATAGCTCCTGTAAACAAAACAACAAGGGAAAATACATAGCTGTTGCACTCAAAGACTCCTTCATCGACTTCCAGTCATGACCACGAACCAACAATCCAAATGTCAATTCTCAAATGGATGATAACAAAGGTAGACACCAAATTCGTGAGAGGTCAAGTTGCTTAATCTAGGGAAATCTGTCTACACCCACCCCCAATTAACAGATAATTTAAGGATTGAATTCAATGTGACCGATAGCTTACCCAATAAGCAATCCCCATTTCCCAATGATGTAGGGTGACAGACACAAGAAATCTCATACCCATGCCTTCCCTTCCCCAAGACAATAATTGCCTCAACTACTTCCCTCTTGGAATAATTAAATGATTAGGGTGCATGAGTCAACTTGGTAGCTGATGGCTCATAAGTTCTCTCTTGGACACTTGGCTTTCATCTATTGGCTTCATGGGTTTTATATGTCCCTCCTAACCCTAGGAAAATCATGCCCCATGCTCTTGTTGCCTTGCAGAGTTAGCTGTGGGTTTTCTTTATTAATTTCATGCATATTTACATCACATTTACAATTCCATCATGCTTGACCAGTGCATGGTCCACTAAACCATATTTACTTGTTGATTTATACCCAAGATATCCATGGCAGGGCCTTGGCCTTGAGTTCCTCACCATATTCCTTACAATAATAAACAATATTACATAATTTACATAGCATATGTCAAGGGGTCAAAACTAGGGACATTACAGTACCCTCCCCCTTAAATAAAAAATGCCCTGAGTGCTCCTCATAATTGAACAAAAATGGGTATGCCTTCCTCATGGAATCCTCCATCTCTCATGTAGCCTCATCTAGACCAAAGTGCTTCCACTGCACCTTTACCTGTCCAATGGCTCGATTCCATAGCATAGTCTCCTTCCTCCCTATGATGCGCATAGGCTCCACTTGGAACTCTCCCTTGGGTTCCACCTGAATCACATTCCAATCAATAATGTGATTAGGATAATGTATATACCTTTTAAGCAATGAGACATGTAAAACATTATGAGATTTCACATGCGTAGGAAATGCAATCCTATATGGAATATTAAGGACTTCAAAAGGCCCACAATATCTTGGTGCCAACTTGGCACAAACTCCAAGATTTAGAGAGCTCTTCTTTGGCTTCACTCTCAAATAAACATGGTCTCTGACTCTAAATTCTCTATGCACTCTTTTCATATTTGCATGTCTCTTCTGCGTGTCCCCCGTTGCCTTCAAATTCTGCCTAGTTTTAACTATTTTCTGTTCCATTTCTCTGAGCATTCCCAGCTTGAGCACCACTCTATTCACCAGGTTTTCCCAACTTACTAGAGTCCTGCATTTCCTGTCATACAAGGATTCAAATTGACTCATCCCCAATGATTCCTGGTGACCGTTGTTGTAAGCAAATCCAACGAGATGTATGTAATCCTCCCATGGATGGCTTATCCATCACATACAACCTCAACATTTCTTCCAACACTTGATTTACCCTCTTTGTATGACCATTTGTTTGAGGATGGTATGTTGTACTGAAATTGAGTTGAGTTCCAAATTCCTTGAACAATCCTTTCCATAAGTTCGTTGTGAATTTCATATCCCTATTTGAAACTATTGCCTTACGAAATCCATCCAACTTGAATATTTCCTTCATGAAAATATGGCAATGTCAACAGTCTTATGTGTGGAATTGATTGGTACAAAATGCATTGACTTGGTCAACTTGTCCACCACCACCATGATTGAGTCATGTTGCTTTGCTATCATCAATAGTCCTGTAGTAAAGTCCATAGATATTTATTCCCACTTCCACTTAGGGATGGGAACTGGTTGCAACAATCCTTCTGGGTGTTGGTGCTCAACCTTAACATGTTGATACTTCTGACATCTAGCTATGTATTGTGCGATATCCTTCTTCATTAATGGCCAAACATATTGCTTTCTTGACCTGAGTAGGGCATCTGATGTATCTCATCCATTACTATATTCTTTAATTCAACATTGTATGGAATGTACAATCATCCTTGGAAAATAAGAATTCCATCTTATTCCAACTAATATCTTTCATACTTCTTATCCAAATCTCCTTGTTTAAGTCCTACGGTCACTTGAGTGTACTTCTCATCTTCAACCGAGACCTTACTGACTCGTTCTCTGAGGTCAGTGCTGAATAAGCTCATGGCTGCTACATGAAACTTTCTTCTAAGTGTGTCAACAACTTTGTTTTCTTTACCTTTTAAATGCTTGATTTCAAGGTCAAATTCACTTAGAAATTATAACCACTTGGCCTGTCGGGCATTTAGACTCGACTGATCAAACAAATATTTCAAAGTCATGTGATCAGTTTGTAACTCAAGTTTTCATCCAAGCAAGTAGTGTCTCCACATCTTCAGGGCCTACACAATGGTAGCTAGTTCCAAATCACGAGTCACATAATTATTTTCATGTTCCTTTAATTTTCTATACTCATAACATATCATGTGTCCTTCCTGCATAAGTACTCCTCCCAACCCTTCAATGCAGGCATCCGTGCATACCACAAAATCTCTATTTGGATCTACAATCATTAAAATAGGAGCGTTCGTGAGTAAATCTTTTAGTAGTTGCAAAATTTTGTCACATTCTTCAAACCATATGAACTTTACATTCTTTCTTTGTAATGATGTGATATGATGCATCACTTTGGAGAAAAGTCTAATGAACCTCCTGTAATATCCTACTAAACCCATAAAAGATCGAACATATGTCACATTCTCAGGCGTAGTCTAATTCACTGTAGCCTCAATGTTTTTGGGACCCACTAAGATTCTTTATGTTGAAATAACATGACCCAGGTACTAAATCTTTCTTTGATAAAATTCACATTTTATTAGCTTAGCATACAACTTATGTTCCCTGAGCACCTATAGTACCATTCTTAGATGATTTCCGTGCTCTTCTTCATTCTTGGAATAGATGAGGATGTCATCTAGGAATACCAACACAAACTTATCCAAGTACTAGTTGAACACACTGTTCATGAGGCACATGAAAGTAGCTGACATGTTAGTGAGGCTAAATGGCACAACTGTGCATTCATAGTGGCCGTACCGAGTTCTGAAAGTTGCCTTATGGATGTCCTCTTCTCTAATTCTGACCTGATCGTATCCTGACCTTAAGTCAATTTTGGAAAATATTTTGGCTCCCTTTATCTGATCAAAGAGATCATCTATCCTGGGCAATGGATACATGTTATTGACTGTAACCCTATTGAACTACCTATAGTCAATACCTATTCTTAATGTTCCATCCTTCTTCTTAATGAACAACATTGGTGAACCCCACGTGGACACACTTGGTCTAATGTAGTTCTTATCCATCAATTCATGAAGTTGCATTTTCAACTCCACCAGCTCTGGAGTGCTCATTTTGTAAGGGACCTTAGACACTGGGGTTGCGCCTAGCACCAGATTAATTATAAAGTCTATATCTCTTTTAGGTGGCAGCCCTTGCACCTCTTGTAGGAATACGTCCTTATATTCTTGTAGCACTGTGTAATATTCTAATGTTGGTCCTCTATCTTCCGTGGAATCTGATACATGAATTGCATATATTTGGTAGTTATTCTTGAAGTACCTTCCTAATTGCAACGATATAACTTGCCTTATTGAAACGTTCTTAAGCACACCTTTTAGTAATTGAGGCATTCCTTCGTTATCAAGGAATTCAAGAAAATTATTATAGTAGTCAAGCTTGGCGTGATGAATTTCTAGCCAATACATCCGAATGATAACATCATATGATCCTAGCGGTAGGATATTCAGGTCTGCTACATTGGAAAGACCATTCATCATTATCAGATCTTTCCACTACTTCACTTACTTTCCTCTCTGTCCGTATGGCCAACTGAACCAACCATGACTTTCCATGCTTACTTTTCTTAAGAGCGCAAACTTCAACAATATTAGGGTGAATATAACTATGACTGGACCTCGCGTCAATCAAAATAGAACATAATGCATAATAGTCCTACCTCCAACTTCAACCGTTGTTAGAATAACGGGTTTCCGGATAATCCACGGTTGGCATTTTTATTGTCGATGTTTCGAATCCTTAACTGGATTCATCCTCGGGACAAGATATGGAAAAAAAGTTGCTCTCCAAGCCCCTAAATAGTTAGGAATACCCATTCATTTCCAATTCTATCACAAATAATAACCTTAACCCTTCATCTTCACAATTGGTATAAGAGATTATTAATGCATAATTATTAATTAATATTTATTTCATTGATAATAAAAATCTCATTTATAATTAATAATAATAATCATTATATCATATTTATGCAAATAACTCAAAATAAAATTTCCCATAATTTATAAAATTAATGCATAAATATCAATTAATATTTATCTCATTAATAATAAAATTTATTCTTTAATAAGCATTAAACATCTAACTCATAATTATGCATTATGCAATATTCATGATTATAATGAGCAAGACACTTATCTTTACTCCTTCAAAAGAATAACTCATGATAAATTCTCTATAAAAATTCTTCAATGCATAAATATTAATTAATATTTATTTCATTGATAATAAAAATCAATTTTTTAGCCCCAAGAGTTAGCTTGATCGGTTGAGTTCTCGACAGTTAGGCCTCCCAGCATGCGAGGTCACAGGATCCATCCTCATAGACCCTCTTGAGGTTAGGCACGCAGCGGCCGCAGGGCGGAAACCCCTTCGGGGCGTGTCCGTTGGAAATTATTTCGTGGATGTAGCGGTCGGCTAAGCCGATTAAAGTGAACCACATGGAAAAAAAAATTCAATTTTTTAATAATCTACTAAGCATAGGGTTTTCTTTTATGCTTATTAATAATTATTACTAAAATAATAATCATTATATTATACTTATGCAAATAACTCAAAATAAATTTTACCATAAGTTATAGAATTAAATAAATTTTACCACTTTTTCATTTTTAATTTTATTTTTCGATAATATTTATCTCATTGATAATAAAATTATATTCTTTAATAATAATTATTAATAATTATTACTAATGAAAATTAATAATCATTATATTTCAAACTTCTGCTCAAAAGAATAGCCTATAAGATTATTCATTCATGAGTTATAAAATAATAATTTTTTTTACCATAAGTTATAGAATGAATGCATCGATAATATTTATCTCATTGATAATAAAATTATATTCTTTAATAATTATTAATAATTTCTATTGATAATTATTACCAATGAGAATTAATAATCATTATATTTGAAAAGAATAGCCCACAAGATTATTCATTCATGAGTTATAAAATAATAAAAGGACAAATTTCAAACTTAGTCATTCATGTCATGTCATTATACATTATTGAAGAGAAGGAAATGTTATAATTCATTTATAAATCAAATTTTTTCTTTTTAATTTATCTCATAATATTACACATTAATATTAATAAAACTAGGAATAGTTCATGCAACTAATATTAATAATGGTAATGCAAAGGAGGGTTTGCAAAACATATCTAGTGTTATTCATTACTTTCTTCGGCGATCAGAGGTATCCATCTTTCACTTAATTCAATTCCCCCATCTTTAGTCAGGTTGTTTGGGTGTTTCATGATTTCCAAAACTTCTCTCACTCTTCGTTTGTAGTAGTGGTCTTCTACTGCGAGCAGCTCTGTTTTCTCCAGGCAAACATGGTGTTTTGTTTTGAGAGAGTGCTCAACGAGTGCAAAAGTATTTGTCCTTTCTTTCCTTATGTTAGCCCCATGCTCCTTTATCCTTATTTGAAATGATCGTCCTATCTCCCCTATGCAGCTTCTCCCACAGGAGAAATTTACCTTGTACACTCCTTTATATTGATGCCAATCAATTTTGTCTTTCACCGACCTCATTTTCTGTCTAATGGTTTCCATCGGCTTGAAAGACGTCCATACTTATTTTCTCCTCAAAACCTTTGCAATTATGTCCATCACTCCTTGGATGTATTGGAGGAAGGCCTTAATAGTCTTTCTTTCTTTTTTATGCTGAGTCCAATCTTCTGCTTTTTTCATTGCCTTATTGATGTCCTTCTTCTTATATCCCAAGCTTCTAAAGCTAGAGGTCAAGTGGTATTTTTATTTTCCGAGTTGTTGCTTGGTGGTTTTCCAGATGATCATCCAAAGTTGCATACACTACAAGGAAAATGCCCTTTAGGGGAGGTTATAGCAAATGCACCTCTAAAAAGAGCCCAAATATCCGTTTATAACGGAGGTCACTAGAGGAGGCGAGTTGGAGGAGGTTTTAATGGATGTTTTTTTCAATGCATTTATACATTTCAAATGCACCGGTGTGTATACAAACCAAACATGCCAGTTCTGACAATAAATCAAGTGGCACCTTGACCAAAAACAACTTCAAATGAAAACAAAACTAAAATTTTACAACCAATGCATATATATTACCAAAGCGCACTGAGGTGCCACGAACTTGAAAGCACCGAAATAGAGTAAACAGATAGTGGATAACATCGTATTAATATAATTTTTTTATTTTGTTTCCATTACCGGTGCGGTATGTCTAATTTACCGCCCTGGGGCGGTAAAGACAACACTGCACCGCATTAGGGTTAAAAATTTCCAAATTAAAAAAACATGACTGTATTTTGTTCAAATTTTTGTTCGCGGTGCATTTGATATTATTAATCGCTCGAGTGAGTCATAGAATCAGGCGCACTGCATTAGCGTTAAAACATTACAAATTAAAAAACATGATTATTTTTTATTTCAAATTTCTATTTGCGGTGCATTTTGTATCATCCATTACACCGGTGCATCACTAAATAGAACACACTGTCACATTAAGGTTAAAACTTTCCAAATTAAAAAAACACGACTATATTTTTTTTATTTCAAGTTTCTATTAGTGGTGCATTTATATTACCAATAGCATAGGGGCATCCTCAAATCGGGTGCACAGATACAGGGTTTAATAAAAAAAATTACCACAACGAAAAATCATTTTTACTATTCTACAGTGCTTCTGAGCCCAACATCACCGATGCCATACATCACATACTTAGATGCCCTAACATCCGTGCTCCACATGGCAACATTGCTCACTCCCATTGGCTACTGACTTGAGTTTGAATTTTCCCAAATGGTGGGAAATTTTTTAAATTTACATACATCGCCACGATGCCTCCCTGACGCGCAAGGGACCAGGTAAATTGATTGTTACATCACTATTTAATTTTTTAGCAGATTAAAATTTGAGAATTCATCTTTATTTTTGCCAAAATTAAAAAAAACAAAAAAAAATCTACGCGGTGCGTTTGAGCCATTTGGCTTGCACCGCAAGGTGGTGCGCCCTATGAATTTACAGGGTGCACCAGTTGTAGAGCGTTGAATACATAGGCACACTGCACATATAGTGCGCTATAATATTTAGCACATCGATTAACATAATTTAAAAAAAGCTATAAATGTAATCATGGTGCGTAATATAAGTACGACTGCACCGCCCGTAGGTGCATTGATGTGTTCTAAGCGCATCATATAAATGAACATAATTTATTTAAAAAATGATGACGTTAAAAAGGGAAGTTAATTTAACGCTCCACACCGCTCTTACGGTGCACTGGCATGTTCGTGGAGCACCATTAAATCTTAAAAATTAAAAAAACAAAACGTTCATGGTGCGCTTGTTACACAATACACACTGAATGTTCGGTGCTATCTCGTGCCACAAACACACCGTAAAACATTAGAAAAATCACAATTAGACGATGCAATATATGAACGATTGTGCACTGTCAACCAGTGCGCTGATGTGAATGAGGTGCATCGTCAACCCATTTTTAAATTACAAAATAAATAAATAGATTCCTATACAATGATGTGCTAAGTTCGACGTAATGCATCGGGGCGTCTCGTTGGCAGGGATTTCATGTTGGTCTTGATCAGTGGTTCTATCCCACTGAGGAGGACATCTATTTCATAATTGGGCTATCCAGGAGAGGGGAGGATTTTCCCAGGTTCCCTGAGGTCCTAGCTGTTGTTGCAACAAAGATAAGCTACCCTACTCTCAGAGATATATTGGTGACCGTGTCATCGATCCTACTGATTTTCAGGTGAGTGATGGATAGCTCTGCATTTCCCCTTTTGGTGCAGAGCATGTGAGGTGCCTCTTACTGTTAGTGACGACCATCGTGCACCTCACCATTGGTGGGTAACACATTAGTTGCTCTCTATTATTTTATGTAGATTCTTTAGTGCAGAGACCTAGATGCATCAGGTGGTCCACTATTTTTTTATAGCATTTTTGTTATTCTTTGGATCGATGTCGTGCACACATTGATGGTAGGGTCAACTTCCCTTTCAGTTCAGATCTTCTTTACCTAATTTTTGATAGGTTTCCGGTCAGTAGGACCTCATTTGACCGTCACCGTCCTAGGCCGATGACGAAGGTGTGTATGCACATGTGGGGGAAGATGATGCCCAAGAGGGGGTAGCCTAAGTTCCCATCCAGGATCACAACATAGGTGCTCGAGATGCTAGGAAGTGAGGATGACCATTCATTAGAACTAGTTCCATATCCATACGCGAGCTTGGATTGGAGAGTGTGCCACAACATCTTCTTAAGCTAGGATGAGCCACTAGATGAGAGAGGTAATATTAGCATTATGTTTAAATTAATTTATTTTCATTTTATTCTCTTTATTATTAATGCTAATGAAATATATTCTGAATTGTTATATTAAATTGTTTAAATTAATTTTTTTCATTATTATTGTGTACTATATATTTTGCATACATCGGCACATTCGATGGGGAGGAGCCGCCTCTTCTTGCTCAAGATGACGAGGAGATGCAGGAGCCTGAGGTGCCATAATTTCATCGACATTGTCTCCGGCGTAGGCCTGATGATAGGTATCAACAGGATGTGGCAGACAGGTTATCGACATTGTTGGTGCATCAAGGGGTTCAGCCTGTACGGGTGCATGACATTGTGCAACAACCTAACCTCGAAGAGATATGGAGGATGGTTCCTCATGATATGAAGAACTTGATGCAACATATTATCAGTGTGTCCATTCTTTTATATGCTAGGAGGGATGACCATTCCTCATCTGATAAGGCCAGAGATCCTCTTCCTCCACCTCCTCCTCCATCATCTCCTTCTGCTTGTCGAGAGGATGTAGCCTCGACATATCATCCATCTCCTCCTCCTCCACCTCTTCCTTCATTATCTCATACATCTCATCCACCTCCTCCTCCTCCACCTCTTCCTCGATTAGCTCATACATCTCATCCACCTCCCCCTCCTCCACCTCCTCCTCCATTAGCTTTGACATCTCATCCACCTCCTCCTCCTCCACCTCTTCCTCCATTAGCTCCTTCATCTCATCATCTACCCCCACTTGGCCCACCACATCCATCTCCTCAGCTACTGCTATTCAACCAACTAGCCTATCCTCCTCATTGACTTGACCATCAATCATTTCCTTCTCTAGTTGCCTCTATTGTAGATACGATGCTTAGAGGGGGTATGAGTCAACATGATGGAACTATCTATGCTTCTCTCTGGGTTGGTTTTTTTCTTGGTAGAGGTATTGATGCCTCTGGCTCTACTGGTGGAGGTGTCGATGCCTCTAGCTCTACTGGCGGAGGTGTTGATGCCTCTGGCTCTACTAGTGTAGGCGTGGATGCCTCTGGCTGGTGTGGACCAGATATGTTATAACAATTATTGGACTGGAGATATATATTTCTCATGTATCATTAGTTGATGTTATTGTTCACACACACACACTACATTTTTCATGTTGATGTTGATGCCGATGCTTATTTATATGTTGATGGTGATGTATATGTTAGGTCGAGTTAGATGATGTTTGTTAGATGTGTGTGATGGTTATTGTTAGGACATTATTACACCTTAGGACCTTAATCATACATCAATTTGTTGATTAACTGGTCCAAAATAAGGTTAATGATGACAATCCAAGGTTGTTAGAAGTTAGTTGGGGCTAATAGTGACCAATCCACAACTTCTGGGCCAAAATATGGTCAAAATAGCTTTTAGGCGCCCTATTAATGGCCACATCCAACATTTATTACCACCTCTTGAGCAAAGGCACCCTGTTTCCCTGTTTTAAGGAAGTTGTCTTTGACTTAAGGCACCCATGCAATGTATGTGGACATTTTCCCCCTTTCTTGGCTGTTTTGGCCTATCCTTGGCCACCTAACCTCCACCAAATATTACCCAACACATGTGTGACCCTCATTTATGTCTTCCCATGCCTACCCAATGTTCACATGGATAATTTGTACCTATTTGGGAGCATATTGGTCAACCTAGGGGGGATTGAGGTCCAATGTAAGCTAGCCACTTGTAGCTGCCTCTAAAGGAAAACTAATTCTTCCAAATGATATATAAATATATTCACAAATCATTTATGGGTTGGACAGTTATAATAAACCTGCTATTTGATCATTTGTGTTACTGGTTTTTGATCATTTGTTACTGTTTTTTGATAATTTGTGTCTGGTTTTTTATCATTTGTTTTCCATAATTCTTTTTACACTATTTCCTTGCATACTAAGCCAAATTTGTTGGTTGTGAGGTAATATTTAGCTACTATATCCTACTGTGACTTAGATTTCACATGGTATCCGAGCTATTGGAGCTTCTATTCGAACCAAGACTGCTTCAGAAGTGCACCAGAAGCAGTGGAGGAACCAAAAAAGTCCTCGGGGCCATTGCCTTGAATCCATTGGATAAATCCTTTAGAGTCTACCCAGGGTGTGATGCTCTCCCGATTTTTCTTTTTGTCAATGCAGGGTTCGAATTAGCTAGTTAGGATCCCCTCCTAAGTGTTGAGAGTTTGCATTGCAGGTTCAAAGTGTTCACTGTCACCAAGTGCGCAAGCTACAGAAGATGGAGCAATTTCATGTTAACTTGCTCATTCCATTCAACTATTTTGAGTGGAATGCCGAAATGGTTATCCAGCTGAGATCCAAGGGTCTCTTCAGAATCACCATGGGAACTGAGGTTGAGCCAAACTCTGTAGTAGAGAAGTCCAAGTTCTTCAAGAAAATGGATGAAGCTTTTGGCATGCTTTGTCTCAACATTTCAAGAGACCTCCTGTTTCATATTCATAGTATTACTACACCAAATGAAGTATGGCTCAATATTGAGTCTTTGTTTGGGAAGATTGATGAGATGAGGGGCCACCAACTTGAGAATGAGTTGATCTCACTGAGCCCAAGAAATTTCGCATCCGTCCAGGACTTCTTCACCAAGTTCAAATCCTTAGTCGTGCAGATCAAGAAATGTGGAATTGATAAGAAGGAAGAACAATTGGTTTTGTCCATTACTTCGAAGCTGGGTCTAGAGTACTCAGTGTTTGTTTCTACATTTCACTCCACAAAGCTTACAGTTCGAAACTAGAAGATGCCTTCTCTGGAAGACTTTATGGAGATGCTCACTCAAGAACAAGATAAATTGGTTCTAATGGGTTCCAATAAGAAAAAGGACAAAGTTCTTGCCGCTGGAGATTCGAAGAAATCAAGAGGAAAGAAAAAGCCCAATGGTTCGAAATACCGAGAGAATAAGAAAGACAAGGAGAGGCCCAAATCTTCTGATGGGGGTTCGAATCCTGTCAAAGACAAGGGAAAGAAGAAAGAAAAGAACAAATGCACTTACTGTCAAAAGGGTTGGCATCCTGAAAGTGTATGCATGGAGAAAACTATTGATATGATGACCCATATCCTCCAGAAGAATAACATTCCTCTTCCAGAAAGTTCAAAGAAGAAGGAGGGTGTTTCTGAAGACAAGGAGAGGTGCCATGAATTAATGGCTAGTACCCCAGAATCTTCTTCTTTCATCATAGATTAAGGTGCCTCAAGGCACATGGATTCTTCAAGAGATTATTTCTCTACTCTTTCACCTTATAGTGGTTCTTCCATTCTCATGGGAGATGATTCAGAAATCCAAGCTAGAGGCATTGGGAAGATCAATCTAGAAAATGGGTACTTCAGTAATGTACTGTATGTGCCAGATCTTGCAGCAAATCTTCTCTTTGTTTACCAAATGACCCACATTGGTTCGACCAAGAGAGTGATATTCACTAAATATGATGTGGAATTTTTGAAATTTCTACGAGCAAAGTGGTAGCAGTTGGTGTTGCAGATCACGAGTCAAGAATGTACAAGTTCTCTCACTTTCTTGAGTACCCCTCTCCACATTCACTTCTGTCACATGCTAATGAAGTCAACCAAATTTTCCATGAGAGGTTTGGACAACTCAACTACAAATATCTTCAAGAATTGAGCAAATAAGACATGGTTGAAGGACTTCCAACCATCATATTTTCCAAAGGCACTTGCAAATGGTGCATTGTTGGGAAGCATGCAGAGCGCAAGTATGAGAAAGGGAAGGAAAGAAGAGTTGAAAAACCTCTTGGTTTGGTCCATTCATATGTGACAAGACCTCTTCCTACACCCTTTTATGTCAAATCAAAGTATGTCCTTACATTCATTGATGTTTTCTTAAGATATTGTTGGGTGTTCTTTCTCAAGCAAAAATCTGAAGTCTTCTAATCTTTCAAAGTTTTCAAAGCTTATGTGGAGAATTTCAGTGGGAGGAAGATGAAGGTATTAAGGACTGATAATGGAAGGGAATATGTGAATAAGGATCTACAACATCTATGTGAAGAATATGACATTCAAATGCAACATTCTGTGCCTTACACACCCCAACAAAATGGTTTTGTAGAGTGCAAGAATAAAGCATTGAAGGAGATGGCTACATGCATGATGGAGGCTAAGTCTTTGTCTCCTAAACTATGTGTTGAAGCCATAAATTATGCTGCATATGTTTAGAATCTACAACATCTATGTGAAGAATATGACATTCAAATGCAACATTCTGTGCCTTACACACCCCAACAAAATGGTTTTGTAGAGTGCAAGAATAAAGCATTGAAGGAGATGGCTACATGCATGATGGAGGCTAAGTCTTTGTCTCCTAAACTATGTGTTGAAGCCATAAATTATGCTGCATATGTTTAGAACAGAGCACCACACAAAGCCTTGGAAGGCATGACTCTATTTGAGGCTTGGATGGGACACAAGCCAAATGTGTCTCATTTCAAGGTGTTTGGTTCAAGAGCATGGGCTAGAATACCTCCTGAGAAGAGAAAGGACTTGCATCCCCAAAGAAAGGGTTCCATCATGGTTGGAAATGCAGAAGATACAAAGGGATACAAGCTCTTTTACCCATCATCTCATAAAAATTTCATTGAGAGGAGTGTTCAGTTTGAAGAAGAGCCCATGCATGCAACAGAACAAGGTGAAGGGGAATGCTCAAACCCCCTGCCTGAAGAGGATGTAAGCGATGGTTATTTCTCTGATATTTATGATTTTGATATTGAAGATGAATATGATGACATGCATGCAGATAATGACCCTCCTACAAGGCCCAAGTGGGATGAGAAAACAATACAAGCTGCTAGTGAGCTTACAGGTGATCCACAAGAACCTAGGAAGACTAGATCACAGTTTCACAATGCCTTGTCTTCTTGTGATCCAGATATTCATGGGAGATGTTTTCTTATAGTTGGATCTAATACAAAATCATATCAATAAGAATCAAAATATCCAATATCACAAACATCCATGCAAGAAGAGATGAACTCCGTCCGTGACAATGAAACTTGGGATTTGGTCCCTCTTCTTTCCAAGAGAAAACTGGTGCAATGCAAGTGGGTGTATAGGACCAATATGGTTTCTGATGGTTCTGATATGAAGTATAAGGCTATATTGGTGGATAAAGGCTTCTCTCAATTCCATGGAGTGGACTATATAGAGATATTTGAACCTGTGGCAAAGATGGACTAAATCAGGCTAGTTTTGGCCATTGCAGCTTCCAAGCGATGGGAGGTTCATCACATGGATGTGAAGAGTGAATTTCTTCATGGGGATATTGATGAGGATATATATATGCAATATCTTGAAGGCTTCATTGTAGATCCCACATTTGTTTGTAGGTTGAAGAAGTCCCTCTATGGCCTCAAGCAAGCTCCTAGAGCTTGGTATGCCAAGATGGACAATTTTCCGCTATCACAAAGGTTTGGGAGATGTAAATCTGATCCAAATGTTTACATGCAGCATGCTAGTGATATGAATTTGATTATTGTATTGTATGTTGATGATCTATTTATTACTGGTAGTTGCACCAAAGAACTAGGATCAATTAAAGCTGCATTGCACAATGCATTTGCCATGTTAGATCTAGGATTGTTGAAACAATTTCTGGGTTTGGAGATTGATCAAACTGTTGATGGGATCACTATTTCCAAATCAAGATATGCTTCAGATCTGCTGCAAAAGTTCAAAATGGCTGAATGCAAGGCTACAAAATTTCCATTCCTTTCAGGATTTAAGCTCACTAATTGGGGTTCTTCACCATTGGTTGACAGTTCACTGCATAGACAACTAGTTGGGAGCTTGTTGTATCTCACACACTCTCGAACAGATTTGTCTTATGCTGTAGGAGTTGTTGAAAGGAACATGCAAGAGCCTCATGAGGTCCATTGGAAGGCTTCCAAAAGGATCCTGAATTATGTGCAAGTTACCAAGCATTTTGGGATACACTATGGAGTTGGTTCATCACTTGAACTAGTTGGTTTTACTTATTTTGATTGGGCTGGAGATAATAATGATCAGAAGTCTACTTCTGGTTATGTGTTTATGCTTGCACATGGTCCCATTTGATGGTCTAGTAAGAAGTAGCACACCATCTCCTTATCTTCAGTTGATTCCGAATACAGGGGAGCGGTGAATGAAACTACACAATGTGTGTGGTTGCAAGGAATTCTTGGAGAGTTTGGATTTGTGTTTGATTCACCCATAGTAATTTGGGGTGATAATCAAAGTACAATCAAGATCTCCATTGATATAGTACAAAGGCATAGGACCAAGCACATAGAGATCCACATGCATTACATTCGAGGCTCGGTGCATGACCAGATTATTGCCTTGCAGTATTGCCCTTCTACTGAGCAAAATGCTGATATATTCACCAAGAGTTTCACTGAGAATACCTTCACTTACCTTAGATCACTCCTTGGGGTGAGTGATGCATGGTGAAGGCTGGTACATTTTCCAGATATGTTTCATGTCCATTTTAGAGGGGAGGTTTTATTTCCCATGTGGTTTTCCTCCTTACCTTGGTTACATGGACTAATAAAAATTGTTGTTGTAAAAGGTGACTTGAGCCTTAGTTGCCAAGGCCTTATATTTTGTTTTGAATACATAAGTCTAGCTTATGGGGGGTTGATAGAACATTATTACACCTTGGGACCTTATTCATACATCAATTTGTTGATTAATTGGGCCAAAATAATGTTAATGATGACAATCCAAGGTTGTTAGAAGTTAGTTGGGGCTAATCATGACCAATCCACCACTTCTGGGCCAAAATATGGTCAAAATAGCTGTTAGGTGCCCTACTAATGGCCACCTACATAATTTATTACCACCTCTTGAGCAAAGGCGCCCTGTTTCCTTGTTTTAAGGAACCTGTCTTTGACTTAAGGCGCCCATTCAATGTATGTGGACATTTTGACCCTTTCTTGGCTATTTCGGCCTATCCTTGGACACCTAACCTCCACCAAATCTTATCCAACACATGTGTGACCCTCATTTATGTCTTCCCATGCCTACCCAACATTCACATGGACAATTCGTACCTGTTTGGGGTGAGTTGGGAGCCTATTGGTCAACCTAGGGGGGGATTGAGGTCCAATATAAGCTAGCCACTTGTCGTTGCCTCCAAAAGAAAACAAATTATTCCAAATGCTATATAAATGTATTCACAACTCATTTATGGGTTGGAAAGTTATAATAAACCTGCTATTTGATCATTTGTGTCACTGGTTTTTGATCATTTGTTACTGGTTTTTGATCATTTGTGACTGGTTTTTGATCATTTGTGACTGGTTTTTGATCATTTGTTTCCCAGAATTCTTTTTACACTATTTTCTTGCATACTAAGCCAAATTTGTTGGTTGTGAGGTAATATTTAGCTACTAGATCCTACTGTGACTTAGATTCCACAATTATGTTATATAACGAAACTTGTGTTTTGTTAGATGTTATTATTAGATTTGTGTGTTAGAATATGTTTAAATCTGTTAGATGTATACGTTAGATGATGTAAGGTAATGTTTATGATGGTACACTCATGTTTATGTTTATTTTTATGCTTATGATGGTATATTATTTTTTTTATAACAAAAATGATTATAAGTTTTATTTATGGGCAGCAACAAAGCCCCTGGATTAGTATAATAGAATAAAGAATCGATCGAAATGTCAAGTGAGCCTGAGCGATATAGAGGCAGATCAGACCCAAGTTAATCCTGCAATAATTGAAATTTTCCTCAACATCTTCAATAACCAGTAAACAAATTCATCTCCAATCGATCTTTTCTGACTGAGGGACGCAAATTAACTTCCTAATGCTCATGCTTACTGGAATTATGACCAAGTTCGCTGGTAGAGAGTTTTGAGAGTCTAATCGTAAAGCTCTAAAATGAATCTGAGGGCTCACTGTGATTTCCACATTTTGGGAAAACGAATTTTCTCCACTTGTCCGCATAAAAACGCTATCTTCCAGGTTAATCCATGGTCCAGCCTGGTGGTGTTGGAGCATAGGCCGCAGCTATGATAAAGCTGCAAATTTTGAGGAAAAAGCACAAGTGTCGAGAGGAAAGTGCTAATTTTGTATAAGCACCAATTTTTGGGCAGGAGCAAATATGTGCGCAGTACAGTGCCAGATGGACGAGTTCAGCGCAGATCACGGACCGGAAATCGTGGAGCTCGCGCGCACACGTCAAAGAGAAATGAATGCGGCCGAGTAGAAAGCTCAGCTACTGCAATAAATGAAGCAACGAAGTAGAGGGCTCAGCTACCCTCATTAAGGATAAAGTACATAAGTTATGGTTGCTCTAACCAAGGAAAGAGCAACGGACCAAAAGCATTGAAGACGAAGGACATGGAGCAATAAACGATGAAGCGGCGCCCATGCCCACAATCTGCGCCGAAAATCACGGAGCCTGCAGGAAGCGGCGACGTGACTGCAAGCGGCGCCTACAATACACCTAGCCATGTACGCGGTTAGGGTTTTTGGGGAATACTATTGGGAAAGGCCCACAGTTTTGTAAAGGTGCGACCCTCAGGGCCACCTATATATATGTATAATTGATAAGGGAGAAGTTTAGTTGGTTAGCTAGTTAGATGGTTAATAGTTGATTGTTTTCTACTGTGTTGTTAGAAGACAAGAGTTAGAACTGGATAGCTGTGAAGCTAATCCCTGAGTTGCAGACAGTCTGAGTCGACTTCTGAACTATTGTAATCTCTGTTGAGGAAGAGAGTAGATCTAAGAGAAGGGCTCCCAGCTGTGTGCGTGGAGTTTCCTGGAGAGATCTAAGGCTGCAGCTGTGTGCGCAACATTATTGTATAATTTCTCTTTGAGTTAATATAAGATAATACTTCCCGTGGACGTGGTTTCCCGTGGAGGTGAATTCCATAAGTTTCGTGTTATGTTATTGTTTCGCGTGAATGCATGTCTGTGTTGTTATCTGTGCTTTCATGGACGTTGCGTTATCTTTATGAATATGTTGAGTACTTTCTCGAAGCTTCCTTAGATGTTATAATTGTTAAGTGTCAAGAAATCTGTAGAACACCGTCGCTGTGACGCCTGAGAAGTGTGTGGCTGCGTTGTGGCGCAGGGCCGGAACGTTACTATACTGAATGCCGAGGGTAATCACCTCAGGTGTCAAAGTGGAGATACTGCGCAGCTAGTCTGGTACGAGTTTTAGCGCTGTCGCGCTGAGAGATCTACGGAAGAGTAAGACATTCTGCGCTGAGGATTCCCTGAGGAGGGGAGAAGATTGCAGTCTTCGCGTCGTGAAGGTTAAGGAAGCCTGATTCCTTAGCCCCCCATAGCCACTTCGGGTGAGACTTCAGGCTGCTACGCAGCTCGTTGCCGAGAGGGCCAGTGCGCCAAGGGGTGTTTGTTGCTGCGCCTCATTAAAACCCGGGTCTGTCAAAAAAGCAGCCAACAGGTGGTTCATCGAGCTGGAGATATTAAGGGATGATGTGTGAAAATCCTCACAGCAGATCTAAGAGTTGATGTATACCTCACAAGAAATATTAAGCAGGAAAATATAAGAAGAGTGGACAATGCAGTGTAAAAGAGAAGCATAATTATGATACAATAGAACTTAGATAGAAGCAGAATAACATCACACTATGTCATGTACCAAATTTGGAATTGGGTCACAATGGCCTAATCACATTGGCCATATTCATTAGAGTTTGTAAAATTGATGTTAAAGGTCAAATAATTGCCAAGGAGGAAAATTACTAGTTTCCTAGGTTTGGGGTGGAAGCTTTGTGATTTGGAATAATGGGGATAATAAATGATGTTTTAACATTAGAGTGGCATAAATATTTAATAAAGGAGCTAAATAAATATATACAAGTGAAAATCAAAGTGGCATTTGATCATGAAGACACATGGAGGAAGTGGGACCCACATATGGCTATATTTCCCCACTACACTTGGCATTATTCTCTCACCAATTCGAATTCAAGGTGAATGGTAACATACTTGGGGGATTCCAAAAGGTATTATTCATGGAATGACTCATCAAAGGTCGAAATATAGAGGAAGAGTAACTCCCATGGAAGAGGAAGAGGCAATTTGGAGCTAGTGAGACACTTGGGCTAGATTCCCTAGCTCTATGACAACAATGATGAAGATGCTATGACACCTATGACAAAAATCAGACCTGAAGGCTAAAATATGACATATATGACATGTCAGGGCTAAAAATAGACTCCAAGAGGGCGCTCAAGGGTGTTAGGGCAGCTAAGATGCTTCCACATGTGATTTGGTGGAAGTGGGAAACTAGGAATTGTTGTACAAGTGGCGTTCTTTGGAATATCTTCCCAACTTGATTTGGCAAGAGTCTCTTGGAAGGAATTCGACCCATGGAGGACATTATAACTTTATAAATGTCAATAACAAAGAATGAAACCAGCTTTTGATGATTTGAGAAAAAATGCATTTGTGAAGAGAGAGCTAGTGGATGATTAGTTTCCTTCCTTAGCCAATTTCGAGGGTGAAAGATTCCCATCCAAGTTGGTGTTTGGAGAGGCCACTCAGGTCTTTCATGGTGCTTTAATGGAGTTTGTATTTTCAGGTAGCATCTACAGGAAGTTTCATGGTTTGGTTTAATGCATCACTTTCTCTCCACCGTTTCCAGTTTTGAAGGCATATTCATGCTCCTTGAGGGAGGGCGTTTTTGGTGAGCTCTTGTGCTTATTGGGAGAGCTTCCTATTATATATTTCTGATTGTAATAGCTTCATATACTCTTTTATTAATATTCAGAAAGTCTCATGTCGAAATACCCACTGGTTGTATGCAAAAATATTGATTAATGAGCAAACAATGTCCATTTCCACAATGCATTGATGTATGACACTATAATGTTGATTATTTCGAATGGATGGATGATTCTCTGATATATTTGTGATCAATATACTTCCATGGATGTCTTCTACAAGTTTCATGTACTTTACTTGAGCATTTGAAGCATTTTTACTCAGTTTAGTTGTATTGGGAGGTGAAATAGTGCCATTTCCCCAAGGGTCGAATTAGGGATTTTTGCAGTTGAATGGGAGAGGGTGAGAACAGTTGTAATAATCCATTAATGGTGCATATGAGACCTTAATAACATACTTAACACATTACATACCTCTGTTCATAAATTTCAGGGAGTTTAGAGGCATTTGGGAGGCCCTTTTCAGTGTTACCCCGGGGGGATTTGATGCACAAATTACTAGTCAAAATTGCATATATTGGTCAGAATATAAATCAAATTTTCAAAAGTATTTGGAGGACCATAAAACATCCCTGAAAATAATATTCAAGTCTAAATATCATTCATACACTGATACAAAATATTTGGGAGCATTTGGGTTGATTTGGAGGTCAAAACAGTAAAACTAGTCAAAGGTCGAAATTGGAAAAAAATTGGAAAATTGGGCATTTTATTAAAATTTTAAAAAAGGGATATTACACACTAATTCATTAATCATAATATGAACAATAAATAATACAATGGATAGGATTCGAATGCCAAGGTAGCAATTCGAATTAGCGTGCATGAGCATGGCTTATCTGCACTAGGAGTCCTAATCATCGGATCAATAGCGGTGTCATCAGATCACAAGTGGCTGTCCATGTGTCAAACTGAGCTAATTGAATGTAACTGAGTCTAACTGGATGTAAATAAGTGTAACTGATAGATGTGACACCTTCTGTAGTCAGAACAAATCAACTAGTCTCTTTGGAGGTCTCACCGAGTGTATCAGTCAGTAAACAAGTCAATCTGTCCTCAAATCAAGGATCAGATCCAAAAATCTAGTAACTAACTTAGTGTGTCACTGGTGGTAGGTGAGAGAGGGTGCACTTCTTCCCGTGGTAGGCGAGAGAGGGCACAGTTCTTCCCGTGGTAGGTGAGAGAGGGTGCATCACAGACTAGGAGGGCTGGAACTGAGTGGAAACAGGCTCCCGGGGCTAGTAAACTAAGCACTAGGTGCTGGGAGACACCATAGTGATGACTGGAAGGCATGCATTTGCATGGATGCATGCAATTGCATGACTTCATGCAAAAATTTTGCATGCAGAACTGACATAATGCTGGTAGGAATAGGATGGAGTATAAGAATATCCTAACATGATGGAGGGATTAATAATTCCATTAGTTTTTAGACTCCCTTTTCTCATAGAGACTGCCTCATTAGCAGTAAGGTCCGCTTCTCCATTGAGATTTCGAAAGATATGGAAGAGCTTAATTCTGTGAAAGAGGTTCATGAGAATATTGATTTTCTCGAGAATATGCCTGAGCCTCATGTTATTGGGTCGGTTGTTGTTAATGAGTGGTTGTATCACCAACCTTGAATCACCGAAGACATTAATATCTTTGATTTCCCTCAACTTGGCTTGATACATCCCTTGCCATAGAGCTAAGGATTGAACAGTGTTATTTGTGTCCTCACCTAGACCCCATGCGTAATGGAGTTCAAGGGTACCAATGTGTCTTAGCAACACCCCATCTCCTCCAGCTTCCCCTGGGTTCCATTTGGAGGCCCCATCAAATAACAGGGTATGCCTCTTTAGAGACTTCTGCCACAGTTTGAAGCTAAGGACATCGATCCTAATTTCCCATTTTTCCAGATTGATAGTAGTAGGAATGTTGGCATGAGGAAAGGGGAGGATTTTACTCATCCAAGCTTCTTCATCCCCATTAAGCTTGCCTTGGTTCTCTGGGATTCAAAGAGAATTAAGACAATCTCCCATCAAAGCTTGAGCTTTCATAGCCACATGGATTGCATGACAATCTTTATTTATGAAGATTCGGCCATTTATTTCTAGCCATAGTTCCCATAGGATGAATTCAGGAAGGACTAACCAACATGATTTGATTCTTTCTTTTTTGTTAAGTGAATAGGGATACAGAGAGGCCCATTCACTTAGTAGTGAAGGAACCGTCTCTGGAAGAGAAAGCTAATTTGACCAAGAGCCCAATACATGTGTCCAGATCCCTGCTGCAAAGGGACAGTTTAGCAATAAGTGATCCATTGCTTCTTCTGATAGCAAACAAAATGGGCATCTTGTCGGGCCTTCCCATCCTCTTTTTTTGATATTTTCTCCAGTTAGAATGCTGTTGTGGGCCAACGTCCAAATGAATATATCGATTTTGGGTAGACTTTTGATTCTCCAAATTTCTTTCTAGAGAGTTGGATTGATGGGGACATTTGTAATTGCTTTGATTTGCTTATATCCTTCAGTAGCAGTGTAAATTCCAGAGTTTGAACCCCAGCCTCGAGTGTCCTTCAATTTAGCATCTAATGGAGACTTCCCATGAAGGTAGGAGATTAGATTTCGTTCTTCATTGATCATCTGGTTTGGGCATCCTGGAAGTCTCCATTCCTTCCATAACTTGGATCTATCCTCATTCCAGATGGAGATATCCCAAAGGGTGGTGATGTTGAGAGAATTGTAGTGGGTTTTCATATTGGAGGTGTTTGATAAGGAGTCCAGCGTAGTTCCCCCAAGAATTGAATATTCCCAGATTCATATATTTTTCCCATTCCCCAGAATCTAGGTTAGGAGAGGCTGGAAGAATCCAAAGGCTTTTTGATAGATGTTAAAAATCGGGGAGCCTTTCCTTACCTTTGGCGGATTATCAAGGCAGATTGTGCGAGGTCCCGTGTAATATTTCTTCCATAGCGCATGCTTTCTCCAAGTTAAATTTCCTGTTACCAAATTCTATAGATGCTTCACCCCAAGAGCTAGATTATGAGCTCTGAAGTCTCTGATTTGGAGGCCCCCTTCTGAAATTGGCTTGGTGACTTTACCCCAGCTGATCAGAGGCAGCTTGTTATCACTATTTTTACCACCTTTCCAAAAAAATCTTTTGAGGATTGCTTCCATCTTATTAATGAATCCCGGATTGGGGCCAAAAGGATTGAGCTTTGGAAAACTGGAATTCTGAGAAGAACTGATTTTATCAGGACTAACTTTCCAGCTTTGTTGAGCCACTTTGCTCTCAATTGTTGATCTTGTTCTTTAGCTTGTCTAGGAGAGAGATCCAATACTCAGATCTAATAGTTACTCTCGAAATGGGGATTCCTAAGTATTTAAAGGAATTCCATTGAGTCTTACCCTCCATTTCCATAATTCTGGTGATGGCCATCATTTCTATATTGGTACAATTCCACCACCCATATATTTGGGTGCCCGAGGATTCCTTATAGAGATCAATATCCCTTTTAATTCTCCTAACATTAATTATGCTGGCTCCTCCTAATAGGAGCGCCTCGTCTGTGAACTGGTCATGGTTGATCTCTTTGACTCCATGAGCTATTCTGATTTCCAATAGTTCTTCTTGATCTCGGCAGTGCTCTAGTTGAAAGCTAAGGACTGAAGCTTGAATGGCATACAACAAAGGTGACATCGGGCAGCCTTGGCGCTACCCCCTACTGGCTTGGAAGAACTCAACAGCTCGCCCATTGATCAATGGGGCTATCCAAGGGGAGCCTATACAAGCCTTTACCCAATTGATGAAATTTGGGGAAAATCCGAATTGGAGCATTACCTAAAACATAAAGTCATGCCGAACCTTGTCGAAGGCATTAGCTAAATCTAATTTGACAATCATACCTTTTCCCCCTCGTAGATTGCTTGAATGAATTGCTTCTTGGATGAGGATGATGTTATCAGCAATGTTCTTGCCTTTGATGAACCCCCCTTGATTCTCTGGAATGATGGCAGGGAGTATGTCTTTGAATCGGTTGGCGATTACTTTGGTGATAAGCTTATATCCAATATTGCACAGAGAGATTGGTTGGTATCAGTCGAAGGAGATGGTTCCTTTTTCTTTAGGAATAAGCGCTAAAAATTCCAAATTAGTGCTCCCACCTATCTTATGACATTTTTGAGATTTTAAGACCATCCTATGCAAGTCTTTCTTGGTGATTGGCCAACAAGAAATGGTGAACCTGGCGGTAAAGCCATCCGGACCGAGGGATTTATCCAGTTCCATGTTTCCAAGGGATGTCTTGATTTCTTCTATGGTTACCAAAGCAATAAGTTTATGGTTGATATCCCACGTTACCAGATTTGGGACAAGTTCTATAATCTTATTCCTTCTTTCCTTGTGGGCTCGATTGTTTTCAGAGTATAGCTCTTTGAAGTGTATATGAGCAACATGTTTGATATCACTGAAGTCCTTTACAATTTGTTTGTTGCTCTGAATTTATTTGACCGAGTTATGCTGCCTCCTTGCTTCATCTTGCTTATGGAAGTAACTGGTGTTCTTGTCACCAGCCTGAATCCAAATCTTTCTCGATTTATGCCTCCACTAGTCTTTCTCCTCTTTGCATGTAGCATGTAGCTTCCTTTGAAGAACCATTTCATGTTGCATATTCTCCTTATTGATCGGAATTTCTTCCAACAAAATTTGATGATTTTCCAGCTGGATTTGGACTTCCATCCTCTGGTGTGAAGGAGGTTTTATATTTTTGGCCCAATTCTTGATTTATTTTTTAAGTCGCCTCAGTTTTTCTTCCCATACATAGAAAGGTGATCCTGTAATAGGCTTAGACCAGACTTTGAGTACGATCTCATGGAAGCCTTCCTTTTGAATCCAAGCTAGGTTGAACTTGAAGGGGATTAGCCCCAAGTTGTTTTTGTCTTTGGAGATTTCGAGAAGAATAGGCTCGTGGTCAGATGCATTGAAAGGTAGGATTTTGGATTCGACATCTAATCCAAGGAGGAGAAAGGAGCTGTGAACTAGAAATCTATCTAGTCTAGCAGTGATGTGCCCTGGACCCAATCTCTTGTTCGTCCATGTGAATTTTCCTTTGGAGGGCTTAATATCTTCAAGCTCCCATTCATGAATGAGATCTTCCAATGTTTCTCGAAACTGGTATCTTATGATGGATCCCCCTCTTTTTTCCTCAGGGGAAAGAGTTACATTAAGATCTCTTGCTAAGACAATATTCTCCAAATGGTTAATTCTGAGGAAGTCTTGGATGAGGTTCCAACAATATTTTTTTTTCGGATATAAGATTCGGGACATAGATGTTGAATAGGCAGAACTGGAGATCAGACTCCTTGTGGAGGAGTTTAATGTAGATCCAGTGAATACAAATGTTGGAGGCTAATAGCACAAATTTATCCTTGTTCCACAAGGTGCCTAATCCTTCGAAGGCGCCTCTCGAGTTGACCGATCTTCCGTGTCCGTTTTTCCAGATTTTTTCACTTGTTTGGAGAAAGGATAGTTCCTCCATTTTAGTCTCCTGGATAAGTAGAATGTCCGGGCTTGAAATGCGAAGGAGATATTTCATCGATTCTTCCTTGGATCTACTTCCCAACCCCCTACAATTCCATGAGACTACCTTCATCACTTACTTTCTTGGGTTGGAAGACGACCCTTGGTGTCTTGCACTACGAGTGATTAGCATTTTTTCCAAGGTGGGTTGGGAGCCCTAGAGCTTCTCTTTGTAAGTGGCCCTTTCTCTTCTTTCCTTTGATGATTTCCTTCCTTGAGTAACTTGTTGAATGGAGTTTTGAAATGATTCTATTTCTCCTTCCTCTTCCTCCGTGTCTTCTTCCTCTGTTTCTAGCTTATGGCTGTCTAATTTTTTGCCTTGTTCCTGAGAGGGCGAGAGTTCCTTGTTTGGTTGATTTTCCACCTCTTCTTGCTTTTTTTTTTTTTTTTTTTTTTTGAGGGTTCGTCCGAAGCACAGGCCTCAGATTCTTGATTTCCTAATAGTTCAAAACTATTTCCTGTCGGTAGTTTTTCCTTTGGTAGTTCTTTTTCCTTTCCGTATTTGGCTATGGGATGGTTAGAGTTGATGCCGTATTTTTTGAGAGAGTTTTTTGAATTTTACTTTGTTCTTTTTGCTAGTTGTCATCCTTCCCCTGCCTCTTTTTCCTGCTGATTTGATTGGGCCTTTGGGAAATTCTTTTGGAAGTGACCATGTTCGTGGCAGCTTCTGCATTTAAAAGGTAATTGTTCGTAGTCCAGCTTTTGATAATGATGCCAATCCCCAACGGTGAGCTTGACGGCTTCAGGGAGACCATATTCTAGATCCACTTCTACACAGATCCGGGCACAAGAGTACTCACCCTTGGGATCAACTTTATCTATGAATTTCCCTATTCCATTCCCTATTGATCTCAAAGACGGAGAGTTCTAGCAGTGGATCGGTAGGCTGGGCAAGTGCACCTAGATAGGGATTGCTTTGGGTACATCAAGGTCTGGATCAAAATCGGGTGTCCACCGGTTTAGGTATAGGCCTTGCGGTCCCATGAAGTAAGGGCCGCTTCTAATGATCAAGTCCCGGTCATATTTAGAAATGAATTCAAAAAGGAAGAAGCCTCTTCCTACTACATAGCAAGTGATGCCGGCAGAGATTAGGGGCCTCCAGTTATTCTAGATCCAGTTTTCCATGGTACGAGGAGAGGGCCAAAGCCCTGAGAACTGACCCACTAGTGCCTGATTTTCCAGGGAAACAACAACTCTCATAGGTTGATCCGATGGAAGGGAGATTGTCGAAACTTCCTCCAGTTTCTTTACAAACTTAGGGACTAGTTGTAACGTCGGATTTTTCCCATGAGTATTGACCAGTCTCATGAATGCTTTGACATCAACTGGAGGAGGAGAGAGAGGAGGTACATCTTCATAGGACCCCATGAGAGCGTACCAGCCCTAAATGCAGTCTCAAACGCATGGAAGGAGGGGTAGTAGATGCTAGGCTCAAGTTAGCGGATCGACTGACACCAGAACGCCAAACGAGGGACTGGAACAGGGTAGCCCAGGTGGGCCGAGCCCAATCTCATCAACCGAGAGCAGGATGGCCACCAAACGGTCGTGCTTCCCGTCGGTCAATCTATCCCAGATTCAATAGTTTCAGGTCAGAACCATTTTTATGATGGTATATTGTTGATGTTTATGTTTATTAGATGGTGAAAATGATGATGATGGTATGCTTATATTGTTTATGTTTAATACGATTATGTATATGATGGTATGCTGGTGCTTATGTTTATGATGGTATGATGATGTTTGTGTTTATGTTTGTTAGGTGGTGAAAATGATGAGGATGGCATGTTTGTGTTTATGTGGTGAAAATGATGATGCTTGTACGTTTATGTTTATGTTTTTTAGGTGTTGAAAATGGTGATGATGGTACGTTAGATGATGTTAACTATTTTTAGATGTAATTACTAGATGTTTATCTTAGATGCTGTTAGATGATATTAGATGTAAATGTTCATGTTTTCTTATAGATGTGTTTGTTAGATGTGTACTATCAAAAACAAATTCCTTCACTTTAATATTGCGTATAAACATCATGCATTTTAAATTGGGAAAAAAATCATGCATATTTATTTTGAAAAATTGTGAGAGGTGTTTATTAAAAAATATCAATAATATCTTCTTCCTTATAGTGTAGTTACTATCATACTGTAACAATTTCAATTTCATATTAATACTTAATTACTAAACATATGACTAATATAGAGATTCACAAGTGCTTTCTATTCAATGTTATTTTCATAAATAACAATATATATTTGGTGAATGTACCACTAAACCATTATTTCTAATGGGTGTTGTCATCGCTTTATTGCTTTCATGTAATACATAGTAAGTAATGAATGAACTAACAAAAATCCATGGTGAATAAAAAGTGAATTAGTTAAACCAATGGAAAGAGCAACAATGGTAAACAGAAACAATCTCAAGCTAACTTCCATGAAAAACTTCCAATAAAAAACCTCTTTTGAAAAATAAGAAAAGGACTCCTATGCTTCAAACACCACACTAATACAAAGTATAAGTGTATAAGTATAATATATCCATGAAATCCAACTTGTTATTCAAATTAGAGTAATTGAAATTACAACAAACAATAAATGTGATTAACATCAATGATAATTGGTAATCTAATTGGCTGATTTTGATCCAATTGTAATAATACAATAAATTAAATGATAAAAAACCACACTAGATGGATTAAATTGAAATCAAGAAAGATCATCTCTAACTATGGACAATCACATACAATCATTCCATACAGTCACAAATATCTTGATAGAAAAACACATTTTGCATCAGATTGATTGTTACCAACTCAAATGTTTTAAAAACATCTGGTAATAAACATTCCATTTCCACCATGATAATGCTAAAAATTAACAATATAATTCAAGAACTAAATATAACATTAATAAAATGATATATCAAAACTGTAAATCATGAAATAAAACATGTACATATCACTCTCTGTTGCCATCACCCTCGTTATCTTCATCGCTTGGCATGATAGCACTGTTGTTCTAAAAAATATGTTTAGATCTAGGCTCATGTCTTAATACGAACCACTAATCCCTATCCAACACATTCGGGTAAAAAAACACTTGGTTGCAATGTTTTTGGAAAACACAAGGCTCCTTAGTTTCATCCCACATCCTTCTAGAGTTTATACATATCATCCCACTGTCACGATATTCCTTTACATTATTCCCGTCGAATTTTTCCCACCACTTGCACCTAAAAATAAGATACTAGAAAGATGAGAAGCCCACTTGAATGATCTCTTGTATCTTTCCAAAATAACCCAACTTCGCCCCTTATAGGTTTTGATTGTGGTGGCTAGCACAACTAGATTGGTCGAACCAACTTCCACTCTAAAGTGTTGTGTAAGATGTTCATAATTAGCATACTCGGTGTGAAAATGATGCCCATATGCCCACATAGACGGGAACAAATGCACCTGTAAAAAAGTGAACAAATGATAGTGTCATATGTCTAATAACCCGACCATTAATATATAAAATATAGATGATATAATTCAAAGATGCATTATAAATTTAGAAATGTATAACATAAAGAGATTATTACCAAGTTGTTGCATCCGATCCCTATGTTTAGTGCATCCTCCTTAGTATGTGGGTAATGACCACATGCACCATATTTCTCTTTGACTTGGTCAACAACCCAACTGTTGGGATAGATGATTGGCATTTTTTGTTTTAAATGATCTGGATAAGGCATGCATCTACTATTCAACCGTCTGAATTATTTTCTATTAATTTCCCATTTCCTCCTCTTCTCTTCATACAATGCGACCCACGGTTGTGTTGCCTCCACTTTGTAAAGAATGAATTTATTGATGGCATCAATTTCTGAATTCGTTGTTGTATTCATGAAATCAAATTGACATATAGCACGTGTGAGATCAAATATAGATGATGAATTTCATTGTGAATATAAGATATGAAATATAACTTACTTACTCTCTATCATGTGCCATTCTCTATGAGTTTGTAGTATCTCCCCATCCCTTTTGTCCTCATCGCGTTCATTATCCCAACTCACTATTCCTGGTGTATGGTCGATTTGCTTGATGTACTCACTAGCATAATAGAACAACTCATATACTATGTACCCCTCTGCCATAGACCCATTGGGTTTTCCCCTTTGTTGAACAAATCCCTTTAATTTTTTCATGTACCTCTCCAAGAAGAACACCCAACGACGTGAGATCATCCCGACTAATTCAACCTCATTGACTAGGTGAATTAGAAGATAAACCTGCAAGTCAATGAAACTTGTTAGTAGTACTTTCTCAAACATACAAACAATCTTAGCTATATCTTGATGCCATCATGGAATGCTAGCGATGTCCATCTCCTTTAATGCGATCCATCGTGTAGATGCAGATAGTTTAGCTACAACACGCTGCAGGTCATCAACAAAGTCGTGGTTCACACACCCATGCACGCACAACAAATAATGACACTACAAAGTGAACACAAAAATTTAATTGCATTTTAACTTGTGTGGTAAAAGATATAAATAAAAAATAAAAAACATTTTTTTGACATTATCCGTACCCTTAGAAGGTTGAGATGGTCATGTGATTTCAAACCTAAGAAATGTTTGTCTACAATGAAGCAACACCGTAGAGTAGACCCATATAAAGAAGGCGCATTCACAGCCAATATAACTTCCTTTTCCAAAGACTGATAATCTTTCTTCAATACCCATGGGACATCGCCTTCTTTAAATGACCAATAGGGGCCAACCTCTCCTTTATTTTCTTGTCTTTGCCAATGCTTCTTTTTAGTATTTGAAGAAATAAGATCTCTCCTGACAGCCAACATGTCACTTTGTTTTGATGATATGTTCTTCCACAAAGAAGATGAAACATTTTTAAACATATGCATGGGATCTAGTAAGTTGACAATCTTAATATTCTCCCAATATGGGATCCCATAAAATACCGATTTATTTTTCATCCCGATGGGCATTTTCTCAACATAGGTGTCAAAGAGTTCATGATCATCGAACATAGGTTCCCCATTTGAATCGAACATCTATGCAATTTAATTCTCCTTCTCTCTGTCATATGCCCTAATCCAGTCAGTCAGTGTCATTATTTCAAGACTTTTGGTTCTATCTGGTTTACCATTGAAAGCAGATGTTGCTCTTCTATAAGGGTGGTTTTCTGGGAGGAATACCCTCGAGTAGTCGTATATTGAATTTCGTAGGTCATTGGACCACCTAGTCTTCATAGAAGGTCCACAACATTTACATCCATGATAACCTTTTGTTACAAGACCTACGGTGTTATGGTATACATAACATGTTAGTGTTGAAGATCAATACAGTTGCACCAAATTAAATATGCCAAGAAATATTGTTTTGAATATAAACAAATCAAACAACATATTTACTAGAGCATACTCCTAATCCTGGATAATCATGTGTGGTGTACGCACATATGCCATACAACATAAAAATCCTCTCTGTTTCGATGGGTCTTCATACATCATATACCTATATCCCTTCCCATAATTCCTTCAATTCACTGATCAATGGTTCTAGGTAAACATCCATATTCTTCACTTGTCTTCTACCAGGGACTATAAGATCCAACAGAAGATGTCCATTCTTCATGGAAAATCATGGAGGGATATTTTTATTGATCACTACTATAGGCCAAATAGAATAGTTGGTGTTTTGGAGGGAATATGGGTTGACGCCATCCACGACTATGCTCAATCGAAGGCTTTGTACTTCATCCTTGAATTTATCAGGCCATGTATCCTCTATATGCTTCATGGATATTGAATATGTTACGATTCACATAACTCCTTTTGCACTTTGGTGCAAGGCATGCCATCCCTGTAGCATAGCTAATTCTTTGCAATGAAAGAGCCTTTGAATCCTTGGGATTATAGGCATGTGCCTCAATATATTATGAGGAGGATCATGTGCTTTAGCCTTTTTTCTTGATTTTTGGTACTTGTCATGCCCACATTTTGAACATATCTCTTTGTCTGCATATTTGCCTCTATATAGAATACAATCATTGGTACACACACGATATGATATGTACTCAACACCCAACATTTTCAACATTTTCTTTGCATCTTCGCAACTACGGGGAAATACATTATCACTCGGAAGTACCTCGTCTTTGAATAGCCTGTAGCTAGTGGGAAATATAAATGTACAAGGCATTTAATGTTCATAAAATCGACCATTTTCAATGTTTATTGTGTGACAAGATTCCTCAAAATATAAGGTAGTTGAAGGTCAGTTACCTCAAAAGTGTCGAGAAACACACGTATGACATGCCATACATTGCTTCAAGTTGTATAATAACATTGTTGTCCTCAAATGGGTAGCTTTTGACCAGCCAGGTCCAAAGAGAGGCGTGGTGGAAGCCGATTTAAGGCTTTGGAAGAAGGTATTAGTGACATGAACATCATCCCCTAGCTCATTGTCCTGGAATGTATGTAACAACATTGCGTCCATGGCACTCATATGTCGTAATAACTCATCCATACCAAAATCTATTTCATTGCCTCCATTGCCAACATGTGAAGAACTACTATTATTGTAGGCATTCCTAATTGGTGAGTCTGGATGCAGTAGGAATTAAATAGGTGTTTGATTCAACCATGCTTGGTATGCTTTCTCTTTGAGTTGCGCTCTTTTTGCAGCCTTCTCTCGATTTGACATTGTAGTGGGGTGCAATGGAAGATCGTAGGAAGGTTTCTCATCCCGATTTCAAAAATATTGAACATCACATTGATGATATTAGTAAGCACAATGCAATTGGTTTGTTCCAACATTATACCAAACAATTATTATATAAGCATGAGAATTTATTCCAATAGTAAATGTTCAACCACAAAGAATTTAAAAAATAAAAGTTCAAATTGAGAAATACATTATCATCAATCCCATTGAAAATTAAAATATACAATTAATCAATGTTTTTTGTCTTACGCCCCAAGGGGACATCTAAAGGTAGTCCCAATGCAAGGTATCTATGATGAGAGGTTGGTGGTCTACGAAAGTTATAGTTTATTAACAACTCGCCACCAGGATAAAAACTACGCATTGCATGCACAACAACAAATCTAGATGCTTTCCTTTTCATATAGAACTCGTGGTCATTGGAGTGTTCCTCAAATGAACAATTTGCAAAAAATAAAGAACACCTAGAACTATTTATGAACCTTGAAATGTTCCCATGAGTGCGTGGACGGCCATTGATATATAACATATTCTTCTTGTTAAAGTTTCCATAAACATAACCATTCATGCACATACTATACATGGAAATGCTATGTTTGTATTTAACAATATTCAAGCAATTTGATCGACAATAGATAGGAACACAAAATGGAATAAGTGCTACTGAATATTTGGCAGGACTGAGTACATGTGAAAGGATAAACAACACAAGATTTGCATCATCTATATTAGACTTGGCAATAAACTATTACCAAAAAAGGAGAATTCCCTTCCAACATTAGGCATAGGTAAAGAAGATGTCCAAGCGCTATACAAAGCATGGTTGTAACAAGTTTGATATTTACTTTGCAAATTTATAGGAAGAGAGAAGTCATCGCTACCCTCCAATAATTGGAACGACCTTGGTGTGTACTTGGACATTTTTTCTCTCAACTCATGCAACTTTTTGTATCTCCTAGTGGAGATGTTTTGGGTGGCATTGATATCATACTTTGGATCACTAGAAATTTTAGTTGAATGAACATAAGTAGAGGGGTTAGTCAAATTAGGATGAAACATAGTTGTTTTGGCTTCCAAATTTTCAAAAATGAGCATAGGGAAGTGTTCCTACGTGTCTTTTCTATATCACCTATTGAATTTTTTACTGCAATAGGGGGTATTAGACCATCAACATTGGGCAGTCGATTATTAGTATAATGGGTGAGTGTGATAGGCCCAGTGCTATCCTTCAATCCTTGACATTTTGAAAAACCACATACTACTAGGGTGTCATAAAAGAGATCCAGCTCATGATGAATTACCATTGATGACTCATGATTGTGGATGGAAGATGGCATGTTACAATTGGTAGGGTAAAGTGACTACCCATTTTTTCTACCAACTGTTTGCAGTATCTTGCTCCTGATAACAACTTAGAATGTTTTGGAACTGGTGGAATATATTGTGCATTTGAACTCAATCCTGAACCAGGATCCTGCAAAATAGAATACATTGTTATTTATATTCACATGGATAAGTAAAATAAATTCAATTAGATAATCAAAATATAAATAAAATCTGAACTTACTGAAGATGGAAAGGGATAACTCGCTAAACTTTGAACAATATGCAATGAGTTGGAATTTGAAGAATTGCCATTTGATATTATAACCTTTTCTTCCTGCATTTTAGTCAAATCAACAATCAATACATGTCTACAGTCCGATAAATAAATTTTGAGAACCATATTACAATCTTACTTCCAATATAGTTTCGAAACCATTTTGTAAGAATAAGGTAGTTTAAGAACCATATGTATACTATGAAATTCTGTAATTGCTATGGTTGAATCCTGAAATAACTTTTGAGATGAATATATCATTATAACTTGAAATATAAATTCATACGAATTTTTAATTTAGCCGTTGCACCATAATAATACAACCGCACTGGTGCATTCTAACTACAAAAATGCACTGGTGCTGCAAATCCATGTACACACCATTTGGGAACATGCACAAAATTATTCGTTATATTGGATAGCGGATAGTTATCGATGCATTTTACAATATTGTTGATGGCGGTGTGCTTTTTATACCAAGGCACACCAGTGCATCAATATTCTTAATACGCATCGCAACATGATATATTTTTTTAAACTTTTGTATTATATGCTACTACGGTGCGTTGTGAAACTACATGTGCATTGGGCTTGCATATGTTTATGGAACACCATTATACCGAATTGTTTTTAAAAATATAACTTTACTGTGTGTTTCCTGTTTGTACGCATTGGTGTGCCATTGTAACACGTGCACCGAAACCTTGAGAATAAAAAATAAAAAATCGAACGAATCAATTTTCCATAATCTGAAAAAGGAGTGGGAAATTCATTTTCGAAACCTAATTCTATAGAGTGTATAAAAAATTTCCCAATCACTATTTCAATATTTTGCCAAAATTTCAAAGGGAGAGTTTTGGAAAGGAGATTTACAGGTGTTGGATCCTTCGTTTTGTAGTAAACCAAGAAGAAGAAGAAGAAGTAGCAGAAGAAGACCAGAAGTCACGGAAAGTAAGTAGCGGAAGAAGAAGAGTAGCAGAAGTTACAAAATTCACGGAAAGCACTGGAGGTTGTGGAAGCAAGGTAACCACCGCAACGGTTTTGGACCCAATGTGCAACTATAAAAGGAAGTAGAATATGAGGGACCGAAAGAGAGAAGAGAACTCGTGAGATAGTTCCGAATAGTAGACCCGAGCCAGTCGTAGAGAAATATCCATTTTTTTTTTGTGTTATGGGTTTTGTAATGGGTTTTTAGGGTTCTGTTATATCTCGTGACGGGTAATTCCATGGTGAATGTAAGGCCTATTGCTGTGATGTTGTGGATGTATCGTGAATTGATGATATAATGAAGATATTGTTGCCCCCCATAATTTTTTTTGAATATGTTTCTGTTATATTGGCACAATTGTCTGTGTGATGATCTCTTTCCAGTTAATCATATTTAACACGATGAGTGAATGAAGAATATGTTTAACTGTGTTGTGAGATGATGAATATCGATGCTATGTTTGTTATTTTAAAAACCTCATCGCAACCATACAATTAAATAAGCCTTACTCTACGTTGGTCTTGGTTGTGCTTCAGGTGAGACCTTCCACCTTTATGGGATTGAAAATGCTAGCACAATAGACTACATCAATGCCTTTTGTTGGCCCATGCGCAAGAATCCTAGTATCCTTTTTGCGCCAACAAATGGTTCCGTCACCAAGAACTGGTTATTAAACATGACTTTTTTATTTGTATGGCTGAATTGGTGATAGTAAGTTAGACCAGGATTAGTGGTACAAGAAGCTTGAGGATTTGGCAACTTAGGAGGTGGATCTATGAGGGTCGGAAGTAACAAAGTTTAGGAAATATATTTTCTATGGTGGACCATTTCTATATCAGTACAAGGTATTGTGGGTTGAGCTCCCATCAAAGCTAGCAGACTGGTTGCAATGACTCGTGAAAGCACATGAGTATCGCAACAGACTGAGGAAAACCATGGTTTGGACTGTAAGAGATATGATTCACTTGAGTAAGCTAGAATTTCCCCTAACTAGATTTGTTGACTTCTATGTAGAAAGAACTTTGTTTGGTTATATTCTGGAGTTCACAGCTAAAAATAACCAATCCACATTGAAAGTTGAGTACGAACTTAAGAGACGAGCTCACAGAGGACTGCTCAAAGAATTTCCCCTGTCGATCAAGACCTAGATAGTGGAATTTGGGTTTCTGCCTCTAGACTAGATTAGAATGGAGGAGTAAACCCCTCACGCTCAGGGGGGAAATTTGAGGTGATGCTGGTACATTGCAGAAGGTAGATCTATCATCAATGGAGGGGAATGACAATGTAGAAGCTAGGGTTGAGAGATCAGAACAAAGAGTAGTGATTAAAGAAAACTGGTTGAAAGACTAGCTAAGAGAGGCATGGAGGAGAAGCACAACTGGAAGAAAACATAAGGAATAGGGAAAATAGTGAAGAAAAATAAGAGGAGCTACATCAGATGAAGCATAGATAGGAAATGACTAGCGCCATAATGAGAGAACAAGGAATAGATGTGCTGGACAACTCAGTAAGAGGAAGCTAGGAGGAAGGCACAAGTGAAAGGTAGGATCATGAAGACCAGTTGCCACATAACGAAGTTCCCCATCATACACCAGACTTAGCCCTGAATGTAGAAGAAGATCATAAAGAGCTGTTAGGACTTGCAGAAAATGGAAGTACCCCAGAAAGTGAACCCTTCATCGAGCAAGAAACCGAAATAAATGAAGCTAGCACACCTCTTACTGACCCCCAAGTGCCCTTACGAAAAATGGTAACAAGTTCTATTTTTCAATTTCCATGCTATCGTTAGATGAATAGTAGCAATAATAGCTCTCAAAGCAGTTCCTTAGTAGGAGGAAGTAGTAGTAGTTCTCAGCCAAGTAGCAATAATATTGTTTCGCTACTAGGACCACAAGGTTTTATTTTAGTAAGTACTCTAGCCATGCCAATGGCGGGGGTACTCGTAGGACTGCCTTTACGATTCCCGAAGTTTTGGAGAAATGGAGAGGATGATGTGGCTTAACATTGGTTTCTTTGTGGGCCAATATGGAACACAAGAGATACTCCAGTAGCCTCCAAGTTGGTGGAATTTCACACAACCCTATGAGGAAGAGTCTTGTAGTGGTATATGAGACTAGTGGAAAGACAGGTCCTGAATGCATCGACTCCTACTCTGGCGGAAACTAAGAATATGTTTTTAGATGAATTTGCATGGCCAAAATCCGAACAGCAAGGTGCTACAGAATTAAGATAAATATGACAAAGGTAGGGGGAGTTCGCTTGGGTGTATGCACAATGATTCAGAGATGTGCTGACGAAGTCAACATACCCAATTCATGAAGTGTATCATAAATAATGGTTCATTCAGGGTTTGCTATTTCTTACAAGGATACCATTGTCACAACATGTAATAAAATCTCCCAATACTGCTTTGGAGCAAGCAATGAATATTGAAGCAATGGTAAATTATAGAGATTCTATGGGAATGGGAGGAGGAGCAGTAGATTCGTCATCGACTAGTGATATAGCACAAATGCATCACAAGTTAGTAGAGATAACCAAAAGACTCCATGATATGAATGCACCCAAGGCACAACAACCACAGGTATGGTGCACTAGCTATATGATAGAAGGACATCATGCACCAAAATGTTTGTGGGTGCGAGGAGGACAAGTTCCACTAGGGGGACTGTTCAACAATGGGACTAGTGCAATGGTTGCGTAATTTGCTATGGAGAATCCATTCCATTCTGCAGGACGATCATCATATCCTGAACCACCAACAAGGAACCCTAATGACTATTCTGATATTTGCAAGTCCTTTTGTCATTACCCATGTATTTGTACTCTATTCCATAAGTACTTAGTAGTGCCTAATACTGCCTATTGTGAATTATGTGGATCTACTACTCACAACATTGAGAAGTGCAGGGCCTTAGATGCCCTTACAAAGAGGCTGGACTAATCTATCTTCCATGTGTCTGATCAATCGCAAGGGAAAGGAGGAGAGGGACGAGGAGACGATACTAGGGGTGGACGAGGAGGAGGTCGCATATGGCCATTGCATTGCTACAATTGTAATGAAGTGGGTCACCTAGCCTATGATTTTCCTTTGCCTAAAAGACCATGGTGTACCTATTTCCACACCAAAAATCATATGATAGAAGAATGTCCTGAGATCATTGCGAAATGGGAGGATCACGCAAGAAGGCCAACCAACTTCATAAACTGTGAATCTCGAGAAGAGCGGATAACAGCAGGATTTTTGGTCACTCGGGCAGGTGTGAAAGTTGGAGCAGATTATAGATGACTAAACTCTCTGGTAATTAAGAAGGAAACCCCTAAAAGAACTCAGTATGTCCTAGTACAACATAAGGAGATATGCAAATAAGCTACAGACATGTTTGGTCAAATACCTACTCCGCCAGCCCGAGAGGGACCAAGATTTCATCAACAGTGCCGACCGGATAACACCAGAGCTGAGGGCAAGGGATCATGTATTAATAAGATGAAGGACTATGTTCTTCTATGGTTTCAACTATTTAAAGATATTATGGCAGCTACCCATAAATTACAAGGTATGCTACATAGCTTGGTTTATGTTGTTGAAAATGGTGAAGAAATACACCCTTCGATCCCAGAGCAGAATATCTAGTTGGTGTGAGAACGACGAAGGAAGGCCACGTGTTCCATCTGGATGTACAAGTACATCGTTATGATATCAAAAAAGTGATGTTGGACCTTGGTTCAGATGTGAACATATTACCTAAGAAGTCATGGGAAGCAATTGGTTCCTCGAATCTTGTTTATTCTCCAATCTAGTTGCGGATGGAAAACCAATATTGTATCTTCCCCATTGGTCTTCTAGAGAACGTGAAAGTGGATTTAGGAGGTGTCAAGATGAATACATATTTCGAAGTCATCGATATCATGGGAGAAACAGACCCATATCCAGTACTGCTCAGTATTGACTGGGCCGATGAGAAGTATGTTATCATCGAATTACATAATAGAATGATGACCCTCAAGGTGGATGGTATGAGGGTGACTCATCCATTATATCCCCACCAAGGTTCGGGGTATACTGAATCAATTCAGAAGAACATGGAATGAAATATTCCGGATGGGATTTATACTCTAATGTGGGGTAGAGAGATGATTATGTGAATCCAATTGAAAAAGGTTCCATAATCTGGAAAAGCATTCAGTCTTTTGATAGTGATTCCATGGATGCTTGGGATGAGTGGAAAAACGGACATCATGAGATTTCATCTAGGCATTGCACAATGGTAAAATATGTCAGGTGGATTGAGATGGAATTCAATCAAGCCCCAACGCATGATGGAACTAATCAGCTAGATACATCTTACAAGAGATGGAAGCCATGGTAGAGGAACAATATTGTATGGATGTATTGGACACAACTCTTATAGGAACCCCTGTGAGATGGTGGACAATGCATAGGAATGATTTTCTTGATTGGGGTACCACACAACTTACCATGATGATCAGATTTAAGCCATCCCTGCATGCTAACATGGCCAAAGAAGTATACATGGGGGAGTCTAACCCTTATCAACACATCGAGCTTTGCGAAAACTAGTGGGAGTAAGAAGGATTACGACCGCAGTTCAGGGTCCAATAATTCTTCCATGATATTGGACCTATCCCAAAGGCTTGGTACCTAGACGAAGAGACGAGAAGGCATATTGACTGTTGGAAGAAGTTGCATGCAGAATTTTATTAGGAATTTTCGTTCTCCGCAACCAGTGACACGGTAAGAAAAGCATTAACTAGTATTAAGGGAAGGCTATTTATTGACTAGTTGCGGAAGGTCATCCATCCATATCTCCTCCCACTCCATCAAGAATTGGTATACTTCTAGGTAGAGATATGACAACCTATATGTTGTGCTAAAGTAGAGCAAGAAGAACAAGAACTAAATGAAGTAGAACAACTGTGACATGTTCAATTCAAGGAACCAGAAGGCTCCTGACAAGTCCAGCACACCAAGCCAAAACATACCGGAGCAATCTATACACAACCCCTATAGTTGAAGAAGATCAATATTGGAATTGAAGATAAACCGAATATGGCAACAATTCAAGATTACTAGGATGATCAAGCAGTCTAAAAAATCGCCTATCTTCTAAAAGAGTACAAGGACTTATTTCCACAAAGTTTCACAAAGCTCAAGGGAATCCATGGAGATCTCAAAGAAATGAAGATTGTATTGAAGCTGGATGCAAAACCTATCAAGCAACTCCCATATCAGCTAAACCCCCAGTTCAAGGAAAAGGTTAAGAAGTAGATTGAGTATATGTTGAATGATGGCTTAATTTTCCCAGTAGATGAGTTTGAGTGGATTATCCCTATTGTGATCCAGAGCAAGAAGGACTTTGAAGACATCTGGGTTTGTGTTGATTACCACAGCCTCAATGCTGCTTGTGTTCATGACCCTTTCCCAACACCTTTCAGCGATGAAGTGCTAGACCAAGTGACGAGAAACAAAGCATATTATTTCACTGATGGCTTCTCCAGATATCACTAGGTAAGGATCATGGAAGAAGACAAAAAGAAGACTACATTTATTACGGAATGGGGCTATTTTGCATACAATGTTATGTTGTTTCGAATCAAGAACCTGTCGACAGTCTTCTCAAGAGTGGTCATATCTACTTTCCACGAGTTCCTCCACAAATTTTTAGAAGTTTATTTAGATGATTAGACAATTTATAGTTCGCTGAAAGACCATGTTTCACTCCTACGAATCATGTTGGATCGATGCAAACAAATGGGGATCTTATTGAACCTGTGGAAATGCATATTTTGCATACCCTTTGGTAACTTGTTGGGACATATTGTCTGTAAGGATGGTGTGTTGTCCAGTCCTGCGAAAGTTGCTACTACTGTAAATATGTAGGCGCCAATGACAATAAAGTAGTTGCGATCCACATTGGGTCATACCAGTTACTATCGAAGATTCATCAACAATTATGCATCTATTACTGCACCTTTGGAGAAACTACTAAAGAATATTGAGCTTTTCCAATGGAATGAATATTGTGAACAAGCATTCAATGCACTCAAGGAGAAAATGTTAAATGCCCAAATCCTTGCATTTATTGACTAGCAGAAATAATTCCATGTTCATGTAGATGCATCAGGGATCACCGTGGGAGCTATATTGGCTCAACCCGATGAAGGTGAGATAGACCATCCTGTGTATTTTTTTAGAAAAAATCTATCACAAGCAGATCACGACTACACTACCACAAAATGAGAGGGATTGGCTATGATCTATGCATCAAATAAATTACACCACTATCTTTTGGGAGGACCTTTCAAGTTTTTCACAGACCATTATGATTTGAATTATTTGGTAAATAAGCTAGTATTGGAAGGGAGAATCTATAGATGGTTACTTATCTTTTAGGAATTATCACTCGAAGTTATTGTGAAGCCATGGAAACAAAACCATGGATGAGATCATTTATCTCGCATTGAATTTGGTGAAGCTAGCAACCTAATAGATTATTAGTTACCCGATGTTGCATTATTTAGAATGGAAGACGTTCTAGATCATCTAGAATACATAACACTGTTCTTCACTACCGGGAAATCCCTAGAAGAATTCCCCCCCACACATAAGAAACACTTAGTAGTACGAGCGGTGGAAAGCCAGCTGATTGCAGGACAAATGTATAAGCCCAAAATTGATGACATTTTGCACATATGAGTATTGGATCATGGGCACAAAAATATTTTATCTGAATGCCACATGAGAGTTTCAGGAGGACATATGGGAGGAAAGGCTACAGGCAAAAAGATGCTGCAATCATGATTATGGTGTCCTACCTTATTCAAATATGCTAAGGACATTTGCAACGTTTTGGGCGACCATCCCGCAGAGATGAACTTATATTCAATCCATTCTGAGCACTGCAATCTTTTGAGAATTGGGCAATCGAATTTGTGGGACCAATTCATCCACCAACAAAGTGGTCCAAATCTAGGTACATTATTACTGCGATAGATTATCTAACCAAGTGGGCTGAACCTGTGGTCATCCGAGACTGTTCCATATAAACAACAGTATAATTTATTTTTGAGAACATTATAACTTGCTTTGGGTGCCCGAGGAGTCTCACGAGTGATAAAGGAAAGCATTTTCTTAACAATATCATTGAGCAATTGACGATTGAGTTCCTAATTCAGTATTATAAGAGCAATTCATATCATCCCCAAGCGAATGGAACGGTCGAAGCATTCAACAAGATTATGGAAACATGATTGACCAAAGTTTGTTGTGCAAATAGAGATGATTGGGATGAATGGATTCCAACTATTGGTATATGGTAAAGAAGTAGCGATTCTAGCCAAGTTCATTGTTCCGAGTTTATACATTACAAATACAACCTATATGATAGAGGAAAAATTGGTTGCCGAGCGTCTGGTATAACTCATGGAACTTAAAGAAACTTGGTTTCTCACAGAATATCATGCCACAACAGAAAAGGGGAGAGAAAAATCCTAGCATGATCGACACATCAAGAAGAAACAATTCGCTATAAGCGACAAGGTGCTCCTGTACGACACTAAGTTCATGAAGCACCCAGGGAAACTACAAATGCATTGGTTAGGACCTTTCTTTGTTGCGTAAATCAATGAATCCGACACGATGAAGCTTATGAAACTTGATGGTATTTTGCATCCTTTATGGGTGAATGGTGCACGCTTGAAGCCCTATGTTTCTGATCAGTGATTCCACAAGGGATCAATCCTGCTTGTGGGAGTACGTTAGTTAGGAGTTAGAGTTTGTTTTGCTTTCTTGTCTTCAATGCAGTGATGTTTTTTGTCTCCTAATCTTCAGTTCAGTGATGTTTTCGTTCAAGTCTTTAGTTTGTTCCACAATTTCTTTAAGTCACCATTTAGTCAGCACCATTGTGGTCATGGAGGGTCCCACCTTCCACGTTATGGCAACATATAATGCATAGAGTTTTACAGTTGTATGAATATCATGGGTCTAAGTGACTGAGTCTTTTGAAAGATAGGCTTGCTTGTGTGAATACAATAGTGAACCATACATCACATTTACTGTACCAACTCATGGTGGCTCACCATTAATGTCATAACTGGGTCAAAATTCACTATTTAAGGATGACGATCTCCAGTCTATTGCATAGTATGAGAATTGATCAAATTGGTGCTCTTGGAAAGCAATATGCCTATAATCAAGTTTGTTTACCAATGCGTAACATCTATAATGGGGAAGTTGGCCACCATGAGAGATGGATCTAGTAGGGATCTAGCTAAGTAGAAAGATGTTTCCAAACTAGACCTAGTAGACTTAAGGATCCATGTAGAAGGTGATTTAAATGGGAAAGTCGAGAAAACTTGGCTTGTGGATATTGATTTTATAGAAGGGAGCATGTATCCTGACATGCAACTTACGATGTACATGAATTTCTTCCCGCATGACAATGGGCAAGTTCATTAGGAATGGAAGTTTGATTTTTGTGTCTCTTTGAGATTCAAAACTCCTCCATCTGAAAGATGTTACAATTTTTGGCACCACGCCAGAAGTCCAAAAATGCATGAAGTTCCTGATAATTTGAATGCACGACCATTCCTTGTGGTTAGATACGAAATATTCTATCCATGCCAACAACATCCACAAGATTATAGGACTTTCCACGGAAGGAGAAGATGTAGCCACGAGATTTCAAGGCAGCATTAATGGAGAAGGTTAGACAACTAAATCATGCAGCTACCTCGATAAGTGATCCTGAAGAAAGAGCGAGGAAATATAAAGAAGTCTAGACTCTGGACAATGATATGGATATTATACATGAGAAAGTGTGTGCCTCCAAGCCAATTGTACATGAGTTGAAGGTTACATCCCAAGATAGGTATTTTGAGTTACAACAATTAGAACACCTTATCGATGCAGAAGTACAACAATTAGAACACCATAATCCCGCTATCCCTGATAAGGAGAAAGTTCAGGTATTCATAGATCACACTAATGAATTGATTAGTAGGTGGCATACCAATTTGGATGAGTTCACATAACTTCAGAAGAAATCCTTTGTGCAAGTACCAGAGTTGGATCCTTCATTTGAAGGACTAATAGTTGAAGAAGTCCAAGAATCAATCATGAAGCAGAGTTGAATCAACGACGAGTCAAACTTTGTGGTTGAGGCCTATTGGAGCCTTCATTTTGTAGTAGATGAATAAGAAGAAGAATAAGTAGTGGAAGAAGACCAAAAGTTGCAGAAGAAGAAAAAGAGTAGCAGAAGTTACAAAAGTCACATAAAGCATTGGAGGTTGTGGAAGCAAGGTAAACACCACAATGGTTTTTTACCATGTGTGCAACTATAAATGGAAGTGGAAGATGAGGGAAGAAAAGAGAGAAGAGAGCCTGTAAGACACTTCTGAATAGAAGACCTGAGCTAGTTGTAGAGAGATATCCACTTTTGGGTTATGGGTTTTTTAATGGTGTTTTTGGGTTTTGTTATATCCCAAGATGGGTAATTCCCTGATGAATGTAAGGACTATGGCCATGATGTTGTGGATGTATCATGAATTGATGATATAATGAAGAGATTGTTGACCCCCTTAAATTTTGTTGAATATGTTTCTGTTATATTTCTACAATTTTTTAGGTGATGATATCTTTATGGTTAATTAAGAAATTCAAATCACAGTAGGATCAAATATCTAAAGGGATCCTCACAATTAATAATTTGACTAAGTATAAAATAAAAATAGTGTAAAAGAGACACAATGAACACACAAATGATCAAATAACAGGTTATATTATCACTGTCCAACCCATAAATGAGTTGTGAACACCATTATATTAAATTTGGGAAAAATTGTGAGCCTTTGGAGGCATCAGAATGAGCTACAAGTGGCTAGCTTACATTGCACCTCAATCCCCTCTAGGTTGACTAATAGTCTCCCAACTCACTTCAAAATGTCACAGATTCCTAATTTGAACGTTGGAATGGCATGGGAGGTCATTAATGATGATGGCACATGAGTGGGTGAGGATTTGGTGGAGTGTAGGTGGCCAAGGATAGGCCAAAACTGCTAAGGAGGGGGAAAAATGGCCACATTCAATGCATGGGTGCCTCAGGTCAAAGCTAGATCCACAAAACAGGGGATAAGGGCATGCCTCACTCAGGTAGTGGCAATAAATGAGGGAGGTGGCCATAAATGAGGGCTCCTAACTACTAGTTTGACCAAAATTGGGCCCTTAAGTGGTGGAATGTGTCATTAATGCTTAACAACCTCCTAACAACCTTGGATTATCATAATTAACCAATGTTTGGACCAATTAATCAAAAAAACATATTATGAGACTATGGTCCTAGGTGTAATAATGTTCTAACACCCCCCCTTAAGCTAGAATTGTGTAGACAAAACAAAATGAGGCTTTGGAAGCTAAGGCTCAAGTCACCTCTTACAATTTTTATTAGTCCATGTAACCAAGGTAAGGAGAAAAACCACATGGGAAATAAAACCTCCCCTCTAAAATGGACATGAAAAAAAATCTAGTAAATGTACCAGTATTCACCATGCATCACCCACCCCAAGGAGTGATCTAAGGTAGGTGAAGGTCTTCTTAGTGAAATTCTTGGTGAAGATATCATCAGTTTGCTCAGGAGATGTGAAATACTGCAAGGCACTAATCTGGTCATGCACCAAGCCTCTGATGTAGTGCATGTGTATCTCTATGTGCTTGGTCCTTTGTCTCTGTACTGGATCAATGGAGATCTTGATTTCACTTTGATTATCACACCAAATGACTGTGGGTGAGTCAAATGCAAATCCAAACTCTCCAAGAATACCTTGCAACCACACACATTGTGTAGTTGCATTCACTGCTCCCCTATATTTGGCCTCAACTAATGATAAAGAAATAGTGTGTTGCTTCTTTCTAGACCAAAAAATGGGACCATGTGCAATCATAAAGACATAACCAAAAGTGGACTTCCGGTCAGTGCTATCTCCGGCCCAATCTGAATCAGTAAAACCAACAAGTTCAAGTGATGAACTGGCTACATAGTGTATCAAAAAATGCTTGGTTCCTTGCACATAATGCAAGATCATTTTGGAAGCCTTCCAATGGATCTCATGAGGCTCTTTCATGTATCTTGCAACAACACCTACTACATAAGCCAAATCTAGTCGAAAGTGAGTGAGATACAACAAGCTCCCAACTAGCTGTCTATACAACGAACTGTCCACCAATGGTGAGGCACCCCAATGATGAAGATTTACCCTTGAAAGGAAGGGAAAATTAGCAGAATTACATTCAACCATTTTGAAATTCTGTAGCATATCTGAAGCATACTTTGATTGTGAAACTGTGATCCCTTCATCAGATTGATCAATCTCCAAACCAAGAAATTGTTTCAACAATCCTAGATCTGACATGGAGAATGCACTATGTAATGCAGCTTTAACTGAGCCTAGTTCTTCAATGCAAATACCGGTGATCAAGATGTCATCAACACACAATACAATGATCAAAATAAAATTCACTAATATGCTGCATGTAAACATTTGGATCATATTTGCATCTCTCAAAACCTTGTGATAGAAGAAAATTGTCCATCTCGGCATACCAAGCTCTAGGAGCTTGCTTGAGACCATAGAGGGACTTCTTCAACCTGCACACAAGTGAAGGATCATGAATGAAACATTCAAGCTGCTACATATATATCTCCTCATGAATATCACCATGAAGAAAAACACTATTCACATCCATGTGATGAACCTCCCATCGCTTGGAAGCTGCAATGGCCAAAACTAGCCTGATTGAGTCCATCTTTGCCACATGTGCAAATGTCTCTGTGTAGTCCAATCCATGGACTTGAGAGAATACCTTAGCTACCAATATGGCCTTATAATTTATATTAGAACCATATGCAGCCATCTTGGTCCTATACACCCACTTGCATTGCACTAGCTTCCTCTTGGAAGGAAGAGGGACCAACTCTTGAGTTTCATTGTCATGGAGAGACTTCATCTCTTCTTGCATGGATGATTGCCATATTGGATCATTTGATGCTTCTTCATATGACTATGGATCAGATCCAACCATGATAAAACACCTCCCATGAATATTTGAATTACAAGTAGACAATGCATTGTTAAACTATGATCTAGTCTTCATAGGTTCTTGTGGATCACCTGCAAGTTCACCAGCTGCTTGTATGGTTTTCTCAGCCCACTTGGGCCTTGTAGGAGGGTCATGATCTGCATGCATGTCATCATATTCATATTAAACATAAGAATCATAAATATCATAAAATGAAGCATCACTTACATCCTCTTCAGGTGGGGGGTTTGAGCATTCCCCTTTTTCGAACTGAACACTCCTCTCAATGAAATTATTTTGAGATGAGGGGTCAAAGAGCTTGTAGAAATTTTCATCTTTTTCATATACAACCATGATGTACTCCTTGATTTGGGGCTTCAAGGCTTTCCTTTTCTTTGGAGGTATTCTATCCCATGCTCTTGAGCCAAACACCCTGAGGTGAGACACATCTGGATTGTGTCCCATACAAGCCTAAAATGGAGTCTTTCCTTCCAATTATTTGTGTGGTACTCTGTTATGAACATATGCAACATATTTGATGGATTCATACCATAGTTTAGGAGACAAGGACTTAGCCTCCATCATACAGGTAGCCATCTACTTCAATGCTCTATTCTTGTGCTCTGCTACACCATTTTGGTGCGGTGTGTAAGGCACAAAATGTTGCATTTGAATGCCATATTATTCACACAGCCACTGCAGGTCCTTATTGACATATTCCCTTCCATTATAATTCCTCAATACCTTTATCTTCTTTCCACTGAATTTCTCCACTAAGGCTTTGAAAACTTTGAATGAATGGAACACTTCAAATTTTGGCTCGAGAAAGAATACCCAACAAAATCTTAAAAAATCATCAATGAATGTTAGGGCATACTTTCAATTTCCATAGGAAGGTGTAGGAAGAGGTCCTATCACATCTGAATGGACCAAACCAAGAGGATGAGCAACTCTTGTTTCCTTCCCCTTCTCATACTTGCGCTCTGCATGCTTCCCAACAATGCACCCATTGCAGGTACCTTTGGAAAATCTGATGCTTGGAAGTCCTTCAACCATGTTTTCTTTGCTCAAGGCTTGAATATATATGTAGTTGAGGTGTCCAAACCTCTAATGCCAAAGTATATATATTGACCTCATTAACATGTGACAGAAGAGCATTAAGAGAGGAGTAATAAAGAAAGTGCGAGAACTTGTACATTCTTGACTCATGATCTGCAACACCAACTGCTATCACTTTGCCTGTAGAAAATTCAGAAATTTCCACATATTCTTGAGTGAAAATCACTCTCTTGGCCGAACCAGTGTGGGTCATTTGGTAAACATAGAGGATATTTGCTGCAAGATCAGGAACACACAACACATTGCTGAAGTACCGATGGTCTAGACTGATCTTCCCAATGCCTCTCGCTGGGATCTCTGAATTATCACCCATGAGAATGGGAGGACCACTGTAAGGTGAAAGAGTCAAGAAAGTTTCTCTTACAGAAGCCATGTGCCTTGAGGCACTTGAATCTATGATTAAATAAGAGGATTCTGAGGTACTAGCCATCAATGCATGGCATCTCTCGTTTTCAGAAACACCCTCCTTCTTCTTTGAACTTTCTGGAAGAGGAATGTTGTTTTTCTGAAGAAGATGAGTCATCATGTCAATGGTATTCTTCATGCATGCACTTTCGGGTGCCAACCCTTTTGATAGTAAGTGCATTTTGTATTCTCCTTCTTCTTTCCTTTCTCCTTGAGAGGTTTCGAACCCCCTTCAGAAGATCTAGGCTTCTCCTTGTCTTTCTTCTTCTCTTCTTTCTTCGAACCTTTGGGATTTGGCTTCCCCTTTGCTTGATTTGAATCACCAACTGCAAGAAGTTGGTCCTTTTGCTTGATGGTACCCATTAGAACCAATTTATCTTGTTCTTGTGTAAGCATATCCATGAAATATGCCAAATATGGAATCTTCCAGTTTTGAACAGTGAGCTTGGTGGAATGAAATGTTGAAACAAACACAAAGTACTCATGACCCAACTTCGAAAGTATGGACAACACCAGCTGTTCGTCCTTCTTCTCAATGCCACATTGCTTGAGCTGCAAGACTAAGGATGCGAACTTGGTGAAGAAGTCTTGGATGGTCTCGAAGCTGCTTGGGCTTAGAGAGATCAACTCATACTCAAGTTGGTGGCCCCTCATCTCATCAGTCTTCCCAAACAATGACTCAAGCTTGAGCCACATTTCATTTGGAGAAGTGAGACTATCAATATGAAACAAGAGGTCTCTTGAAATACCAAGACAAAGCATGCCAAAATCTTCATCCATTCTGTTGAAGAACTTCGGCTTCTCTACTGCAGAATTTGGGTCATTCTCAGTCCCCATGGTAACTTTGAAGATACCCTTGGATCTCAGCTGGATTATCATTTAGGCCTTCCACTCAAAGTAGTTTAATGGAGTGAGCAAGATGACATGAGACTGCTCCATTCTGTAGCTTGTGCACTAGGTGACAAAGAACACTGTAAACCTGCAATGCAAACAATCAATCACTCAAGAGGGGATCCTAAATAGATAATTCAAACTCTGCATTGAAAAAAGGCATATTTGGGAGCGCATCACTCCCTGGGTAGACTCCAAAGGATTGCTCCAATGGCTTCAAGGCAATGGCCCCGGGGATTTCTGTGGTTGCTCCACTGCTTCTGGTGCACTTCTGAAGAAGATTGGTTTGAATAGAAGCTCCAATAGATTTGATACCATGTGAAATTAAAATCATAGTAGGATAAACTAGCTAAAGATATCCTCACAATTAAGAATTTGACTAAGTATACAAGAAAAACAGTGTAAAAGAGGCACAATGAACACACAAATGATCAAATAGTAGGTTATATTATCAATGTCCAACCCAGAAATGAGTCATGAACACCCTTATATTACATTTGGTAAAAATCACTTGCCTTTGAAGGCATTAGAATGAGCTACAAGTGGCTAGATTACATTGGACCTCAATCCCCCCTAGGTTGACCAATAGTTTCCCAACTCACCTCAAACAGTGTCACAAATTCCTAATTTGAACGTTGGGATTGCATGGGAGGTCATTAATGATGATGGCACATGAGTGGGTGAGGATTTGGTGGAGTGTAGGTGGCCAAGGATAGGCCAAAACCGCCAAGGAGGGGGAAAAGTGGCCACATTCAATGCATGGGCGCCTCAGGTCAAATCCAGATCCAAAAAATAAGGGGATAAGGGCATGCCTCACTCAGGTAGTGGAAATAAATGAGGGAGCTAGCCATAAATGAGGGTTCCTAATTGACAGTTTGACCAAAATTGGGCCCTTAAGTGGTGGAATGTGTCATTAATGCCTAACAACCTCCTAACAACCTTGGATTATCATCATTAACCAATGTTTGGACCAATTAATCAACAAAATATCTTATGAGACTATTGTCCTAGGTGTAATAATGTTTTAACATTAATCATATACACAATGAATGAATGATGAATAGTTTAAGTATTGCTGTGAGATGATGAATATTGCCATTATGTTTGCTGTTGTAAAACTTTCATCGCAACCATACAATTAACTAAGCCTTACTCTATTCCAGTCTTGGCTGTGCTTCGGGTGAGACCTTACCCCTTTAGGGGATTGAAAGTACCAACACACAAGACTACAATGGCGCCCTTTCGTTGTCCCATGCGCAAGAAACTTAGTCTCCTTTGTGCGCCAACAACATGGAAGGAATTTGAAGCAACCATATTATTTCGAAGATCAAAATTTGTAAGGTGTGATGAATCAAACAAAACCATACATAGTATAAATTTGAAGTATGTAACTTTTTACTATTGATAACAATGCATGATTTATTTATTTTTCTTTTTAAATTTAAATAAATAAATAAAAATGATAGTTACCTTCAACATTGGAACCCTAATTCTCTTGTTGCTTCCTTTTATTTTATGTGGCTGCAAAAATTTTACATTAGGATCGAAATCCCTCTATTGTTTCACAATTATGATTTTTCATTTTAGGGATTTTAGATTTAGAGGGTATGTTCTTTTATATACAAAACATTGGGTGCCTTGGGACCACTTCTTGCATCGAATCCATAACCCTGTCAGCCCTGTAAGTTTTTTTTTCTTCTCAAAAGGCCTACGCAATTTTTGGTGCATTCGACTTGATATAACACACCATTGCATTTTAAATAAAGGCCCATCGACAATGCTGGCCATGTTTTCTTTCTCATATATATATTTTTTAAATGCTTACATATTTTCCGGTGCAGTAGAGTTGTAATAACACACTGATGTGTTAATTATATAGGCACACTGTTCAGATTATTAGTGCTTAAAAATAGATATGTCGCACCGATAAATGTGTATGCTAATATTTTTATTTTGTTCTTGTTAATGGTGCATTAAACGAAGGTGCATCAACGCATTCATGTTCTAGAAGCACTAGTGCGTCCAAGAATTGGAAGCACTGGTGCATTGCATGTATTGGAACGCACCAAACTGGAAGACTATTTTTTCTATTTTGAATATATGTAATTTATTTGTATAATATATATATTAGCTTTTGTATTTAATTGTCTAGGTTGTTTATTGATAGAAAATGAGTGATAAGAGTTCATTGAGCATTAATTCTAATTGGGATGATGGGAGCACATCCAAAAATGTGAATAAGGCAAGCTCTTTGTAATTTCTATATTAAATCAATATGTTTGAATTATATGTAAGTTTAATTAATGTGTATTGGTTAATGTGTGTCATGCAGAGCCAACAAATGAGGAAGCTCGATAATATATTTGCAATTTATGTGCATAAGAACGTAAAACATTGATGGAAAAGTTGCAGAGGGATGAATCATGTGAATAAAAAAGAAATCAATATGATTTTTTTCTTGAATTTATAGTAATACTGTACTTAAGAATATTCACTAATATGTTTCGAACAACTAATTCACATATGTTGAATGTTATGCAGGGATTGAAAACAAGGGAATGTCAACATAAGAAAAAAAATATATGGATGATTTAAATGATGATGAATTGGTCCTTAGATCATTTGGAGGGGTGCTAGAAGTGAATGGAATGGGAAAATACTTTTATAAAACTATGAGGGATATAATGGAAAGAACGTATAGACATACCTTCAACTTACAATACAAAAATCAATCCAATGAGTCAAAGAATTAGGTTATATGTAAACTACAGGAGGCGTTTCTAGAGCATTGTCAATGAGACCTGCCAGAATTGCAATAACAAAAACATACAACAACAAAAAAGAATCATTCAAAAAGTAATATTCCTAAACAAATATGTACCTATTACAAAGCATTCATTTATTAATATTAATTATGGTATATTTATTTTTCATATCAACATAAAAATGGTTTAATGTCATTTTAGATTTCCAGGAATATTATGAAAATCCTAAAGGATGAATGAGGTGATATCTAAAATTTGCTAGTAGGGATGTCCAAAAAAGTGTACAAGGAGATGGTCGAGGAAAATGACATAATTGCATCGCAGGAGAAGCCATCTCAACAATAACGTGCTTCAAATGTATGAAATCATTGAAATTTTCTTTTTTTGGTGGTTTTTTTTTTTTTTTTTCCTGAGAAAAAGTCTGGAATTTTATTTCAAAAAGATGAACAAAATTACAATCTGCACATGTAATAGGATCACAAAGATCCCTACATTGTCACATATTTACATTCCCATGGCACGGGAACAAACCCTCAAACGCCCAAAAGAAAATAGAAAACCAGTGAATTAAGACAGATAGGCTTCAAACCCACCAAGGATCTGCCTCCACTCCTCAGACTCCACTCCCGATATACCCCACCTCCCATCAGCAAAGGCAGTCCAGCCTCAATAAAGAGGGATATGACAGAGCTCCCTGCAACGAGCAGGTAGACAGGACTACAATGTGAGCAGTACCCAGAAGAGGAAGCAAACCCTGTAAATGAGCAGGGAATCCTATCCACAAAATCCACAAACTAGAAAAATGAAGAACACATCGGATCCAATCCGTCCGCAGCCTCATATGGGTACCTCGGCTGGTGCAAGATCCGTCGGCCTCCAAGAAACTACAGCTCGTCATCCATAAGAGGCACAGAAAATCAAGAAAATGTAAAGAAAACCCTCCCAAAATCCTTGAAGGGAAAGAAACGCCACTAGCGGCTGTGTAGACTCACCCGGACGCCATGAAACCAACTCCCCTGTCGGCCGCCGCCGTCTGAGCCGAAATGGAACCCGCTGCAGTCACTGGAATGTGTGGCCGCGAATCCCACCAGCGAAAGCCCGGAGGAGAGTCTTCAGGCCCGCGACCGCACTGGAAACTGCATCGTGGCCGATTCCACCAGCGAAAGCCGGAGGAGAGTCTTCGCCCACGACCGCAGCATCTTCCATTGGGCCACACGGTTCTTGGCCTCTAGAGCAGCGAGCTTCAATAACGAACCAGGGTAAGGAGCCCCGTGCACTGCGTCCTCAGCAAGATGACCTGCAGCAAGAATGGACAGGGACCTGCTCGCCCTCACAGCCGCCACCATCACCGCCGACATCATTGAAATTTTCTATTATGTACATCTAATTAATTAATTTAGTATTAAATATTAATTTTCAATTGTTTTGTTGCATAAAAGAAAACAAAATGGAACCCATTCAACACATAAGACACAACGACAACGAAAAACAAGGTTGATAACAAAGTTTGTGAGTAGTTGTGATTTCCTTATAACAGCTTAGGATTTCATATTGGTTGTGATATTTACACACACACACACACACATACACACACATAAATATTTTTACACTGGCCATCCTTGGATGTTTTCAAATAGGTGTTAACATACAAAGAAGAGCAGGGTGTGTATTAAGTAGTCTAAAAGTAGACCCAAGTATGGTATTCTAGGCGATTATTTAGATTGAAAAAATATTTTTTTTTCAGCAACACTCGGCTCCCTGCTATTCCATTAGGAATCAAGGGAGATTTCTGACCCGCCTGGATTAATGGACCCCGGGTTGATGGGAAAACCACGCCACCATCTAACGGTTGCGCCATTCCATCCGGGTCTTTTGAAAAAATAATTTATATAGATAGGTAGGTAAATATTAAATATGAAACATAGAATTTACTATTGAAATTTGTAAATTTTGGAAAATATTATAATAAAGAAACATATTTTATGTAAATATAGGAGATATTTGAGAGCAAAAATGACCAATTAGCGAATATTTTTGAAAAAAGTCTAAAAAATAGCCAATTGGTGAAATTCCGCCCTTAAAAATTACCCTGAAGAAGATCCATAAGAAGAATTGATTGACATTGGGTTAAGTATGGGTTCTGAGTATATGTTGTCATATTAAAAATTAATTGTGGAATTTGTAAGTATCTATGTTGTTTTACTTATGTCGTTTTATAAGTGATAGAACAACAAAAATCCTTTATATTAAATCTATGAATTCTTACAGGGTATAAAACTAGTAGGAAACAAAGTATGTAGTGGATCCAATAGGAGAGTTGTTAGGAGAAGGTACGAGACATGGTTTTGAAAGAATCTGTATCATTCAAGACTCAATTCTTTCTATGGTACGTCGTTTTTAAATTTACATTCATGTATGCTATCTATTTTAATTTCCTTTATTCCCACCAATGTAGATACACTCATTACACTTTATTTTTATGTTTATAGATGGAAGCTGAAGAAGAGGAAAATAATTGAGGCAATTTACAAAATATTCGGTCAGATAACCCAAGTCATGCAAGTGGATCGAGCATTGACAACAGTTCCAATGATGATCCATATATTTTGGATGTTAATGAAATCGGATGTATATTTTGAAATAATTGTCCGTGAAAATCAGTCATTTTGTGTAATGTACTATACATAGTGTCCCAATTGAAAGACAACATGTTACCAATAAGTGTAACAATTACATGCATGTTGACATTGTGGTTATTATGGAGTTCATGTTGTCCCATTTTGTATGACAAAGGGTATCTTATTGATTTATAATAAATAAAGTTTTTTATTCTATTGCATTATCCAATGTCATTGTGAAATGTTACATGCTAAATATATGGATGATTAAATATTATAATAGATGTGAAAATTTATGATATTAGAAATTAATCCAAACATCATATCCAAAAGCAATAATTAAAATTCAAATGAATACTATTAAAAAAAATATTTCAATTTCTGAGGAATAATGGAATTAACCAAAATATAAATAAAATATAAATATTATAGTGCGATGTCAATATTCACTGCTCACCAAATAGAAAATAATCTTCCGTGCTTTCGATCGTTCCAATTGACCTGGTGCGTTTAATACTATGCCGTACCGGTGCGCTTTAAGCAATGTAACACTGGTGCACTGAAAGTAACTGAGGCCTAGTGTAGCATAATACTCATTGCACAACCTGGTGCTTTTTGTGATTCTATGACCTGGTGCACTACAATATATTAACAACACCATTAAATTTTTAAAATATAGCTACAGTCAACGTCTCAGTCAACTTTACCGTTGTGTTTATATTCACTTATCGCCCCGGTGCTTTGTAATAGTTAGGTAGAACTAGTGTGTTTTAATAGTTAGTAAGCAACGATGCTATTTTCAGTATACCACACCAGTGCGTTCTAAAAGTACTTAAGCACATGTGCTATTGTTGGTAAAATTCACTGGTGCATATAATGTTATAAATCACTGGCTCTTTTAATAATTTTGGTGTGCACCAGTGCATATATATAATGGTTTCAAATTTTTGTGTGCACTGGTGCATTGTGCATTTGATTTCACCGGTGCATTTGTGTGAATAAAGCACACTGAAAAAAAACCTCTGCGAAAGCCTTCGACTGCTAAGTTTTTTTTAGTTATAATACATTTCCGTAAAAATCTTTGCTAAAACATTCGGTACCATTTGCGGAGGTTGTAGCGGAGGCTTTTTTGAGATTTTTTACCAATCTTGTAACACTAAAAACCTCCATTATAACCTCTACTACAAGGCCTTTTCCTTGTATTGATAGAGTCTAAGAGTTGATGTGGCCATGGCCTCCACAATATTCAATGTTATGTATCCTTCGAGGCTGCTCCTTCCTGCAGGGGAAATCATACAACTTATGATTCTCTCTGCATCCCCAACATTGAATTGGTTCTTTGGGTCTTCCTTTAGCTGGCATAACTCATTTGAACCTACCTTGAGCTTGTTGGTCTTGTCAAACATTCCTTGGATGGTTTTTGTAGGGTACATGTACGAGCTCCTTCTTCCTTGGATCAATCTTTTCCTTGGGATTTCCTCTTCTTGCTTGATGTTCCTCAAATATGACCTTGTTTTGTTCGTAACAATGCATATCCTTTTGGATGGCATCATCCAAGGTATTTGGCTCCATGAATTCAATTCTATATCTATAATTATGGGGAATTCCACTTAAGAATATTTGAATCTTTACCTTCTTATTTATGAGGTAATCCACATACCGGAGTAGCTCTAGGAACTTTTTCACATATTCCTCCATTGTCATCTGTCCTACCTTTAACTCATGAAACTATTTACTCTTTATTGTAGTACCTTTTAGAAAGGTATTTCTATTTGAAATATTTTGAAACTTCTTTTAGTCAATCTTCATTTCTTAGAGGCCCTTCACTTGCCGGAGGTGCTCCTATCAAATGGAATCTCTGCCATTCAATTTAAAAATGGTGATCATGGCCTTCTCATTCCCATAGTATTCACGGATCCTGGAGTACTTATTTATTCCAAGAATCCATGCTTCAACCTCCTAGCATGTCTTACTCTTTTCATTGAATGTAGGCATGCTTACCTTCCTGAATTCTCTAGAGGAACTCTCTTCATAGGGATTCCTTCTCTTAGATCTTTAGGCTGAGCTCTCTGAACTATTTGATGAGTTTCTTGATCTACTTAATCTGCTGCCTGAGGTGTTTGATGGAGATGTGCTTGTTATCCTCCTCCGTGAAACTCTTTCTTGGCATCAATATCTTCCTCTAGAGTGACTGCTCACACCCTTCCCATCCTTTCTGCCATTGTTTTGATTTAATCCCAGATTAGATTTCTCCTGAAGGTCTATTATACTTTGCAGTATGGCAACATTGATCTGATTTTTCTCTTCATGTGCCTTAGTCAACCTTTCATTGAAACTCCTTATAGTCTCGATAATTTCCAAAGGTGTAATTTGCACCCTCATTCCATTGGATTGCATTTCTACGCTACCACTTTGCACATATTCTCCCATAAAATATTCTTCATGTTCATAGGGATCTTGCACATCGTCTATGGTGACCATTCAACTAGCTGGTTTCTTGGTTCTTTTGTTTGCTGCCCTTTTTCCTTTGTTATAATTGTATTACTACTATTGCTAGAGTTGTGAAAAAAGGGAAATTTTATCAGATAACACATTAATAAGTCCTGATAGCTACTTTAACATTACCACGCTAGCTTCCTCACGCACTCAGAGGCCTAGAGTTGGAAACACTACTATGATATCACTCTAACATGTCCTCGATGGCCTTAGTGTCCCATTGTGACCATGGGGGATGCTTTCTTTCTTAACATTTTGATTACAAGACGTGTCTATGTCTCTATTAAGAATTTTATATTATGCAGTAGGCTGCGCGATACATTTTTACTTAACTCAGCGATGCACTATGCGCATCATAGTTTAGTATATGCATAGTATTGCATGCACTAATATTTACTCTTGTGTGAAATCTGTGCTTATTAGTTTATATATCACACAAATACACTACACGTGTTACTCTAACGATCACGCGACCCACTGTGTGACAACCTTTAACCCCCTAGCGTCAACAATCGTGCACGATAACCATTGTGTGGAAACTTTAACTTCTAATGACTAATCACCGACGTCTTGCAAGGTTAGCGCTGAATGCATAATGAGACTTCATTTGTAGGGAATTCATCTATATACAACCAATCATGAGGTGCAATAGTAGATATCTAACAATTGGTTACCAAGAATCATGATTACTATTAATTAAGACAATTCATATTCACAACTACTAATTAAAGCATGCATCTTCATCATTCCAATCAACATTGATACAATGGAATCAAAATAATAGCAATGGGACATCAAGTAAACACTTATATTGAATGTAGCTTCTTTAGGAAATTGATTGTGCAAGAGAAACATTCCACCCAACCTTAGGTGATTTGTCTAGCATATACTATTTTTGCTAAGAGGCCACCCCCACGTTGGACATGGTTTCCTTAAGGAAAGGGAACTATTCAGGGATCACTCACAGTCAAATATGCACAAGTCCACAACCAAGATAGTGCATAGCTGGGTTGACAGTCTATCCATAGTCACATAGAATCAATCTCAATCCAAGTCAGTGCATAACTTGGTTAACAAGGTTCCAAGATAGTAGAGGGAAAATGCTAAACTAATGAACTTACCAAAGATTCACATGCACCTCTATCAGAATTATCCAACTTGGGGTCCACAATATCCACCCCACACAACACCAAGAAGGTACCCCTTCTCTACTCAACAATCCCTCGAGCTTCACCTTCCTCTAGGTGCTATTTAGTGTGTGCGTATAAATACCTCTCAAACCCCGGTCATCTTTAGGAGGCTATAGCCTTCACTAGGTTCATCATACAGTTTCGTGCTCCTACCTAACCTTGGATTAAATGACACTCAGTCAACACCACAAAGTTACAAACAAATAAGGAAACGAAGAAACAATCAGATTAGGCTCGGGCACCTTACTAGCTCAGACTCAACTAGCTTGGGTTCCATAATACCCGCCAGACACAAAACCAAGAAGGTACCCCTTCACTATGCATCAGTCCCTTAGGCATCACCTTCCTCCATGTGGTATTCAGTGTGTGTGTAGAAAGATCACCCAAACCCCATTCATTTGCTGGGAGGTTACAACGTTCATTGGGTTATGAATCTCACTTGTGCTCACCCAACTACCTTCCAAGAAATCACTCTAGTATTTGTCTAACCGACTACTTGAGTTATAACAGGACTAACAAATGACCATGTTCAGTATGACATCAAAACAATGAGGAGAAAGGGATATATGTTATGTGAATGGTATTGGGGAAGGATTCAACAAGTCCAGTGTATGTTTTTGACAACTAGGTGTGCTACAAAGGGTTTACAGAATTTTTTTACCATTGTAGAACATACTTAGACAATTTTGGAACATTATTGCTATCACTGGCATACAAACATGAATTTTGGATGCACAGGCACAAGTTCAACAACTGGGATAGTATTTCAACTCTTGTAAACAGAACAATAAATCGAAAATACATAATATCTACACTCAAAGACTCCTTCATCGACTCCCAGTCATGACCACAAACCAAAACTCTGAATGCCAATTCTCAGATGGATGATAATAGAGGTAGACACGAGAGTCATGAGAGGTCGAGTTGCTTAATCCAGGGAACTCTGTTTGCACCCACCCCCAACTGACATATACTTTAAATATTGAATTCAATGTGATTGATAGCTTACCCAATAAGCAATCCCCATTTCTCAATTTTGTAGGGCGACTGACACAAGAAATATCAAATCCACGCTTTCCCCTTTCCCAAGAGAATAATTGCCTCAACTACTTCCCTCTTGGAATAATTAAATGATTGGGGTGCATGAGTTGAGTTGGTAGTTGATGGCTCATAAGATCTCTATTGGACACTTGGATTTAATATATTTGTTTCATGGGTTTTATACGTCCCTCTCGAGCTTAGGAAAATCATGCCCCATGCTCTTGTTGCCTTGCACAATTAGCTATGGGTTTTCTTTACTAATTTCATGATTATTTACATCACATTTACAATTCCATCATGCTTGACTAGTGCATGGTCTAATAAACCATATTTACTTGCTGATTTATACTTGGGATATCCATGGTAGGCCTTGGCCTTGAGCTCCTCACCATGTTCATTACAATAATAAACAATATTACATCATTTACATAACACATGTCAAGGGGTCAAAATTGGGGACATTACAGTTCCATAGCTGAGCAACAATAAGGAAGTGGATCTTAGAGCACAACAGAGGAAGTAGGAGATATTGCAGTAGCCATGTAGGCCACAATGTTAGATGTAACTCCACAGTGAGTACCACTATCTTTGGATTGGAGAATTAGAAAAGAGTAATGCATAGTCCTCACTCCTAGTTGGGTGTTTCTCTATAGTGGGTTTTCCCAGGGTATATCTTGTGTTATTTGTGTGGATGTGGTAATTTTATCGAGTTAGTTTCCTTTCAGTTCCAATTTATTTATCATTTTGTGGAATCCAACTAACACAATGAATTAAGTTGTAAGATATGCCGTGAAAAACTATTTCAGTGGAATATCCACAATAGTTTACAAATGATATTGGTATCATAAAAATTTCTTTCGGTTTTGTGGGAAATTGTAGGATCTAAGAGTTGACAAAAAAAATAAAGTCTTCAAACCCTAGCCATGGTGGATAAGTGTATAAGTCTAGTGGAAAATGGGGGGGAGGGTGAATATGAACAACGATTTACAAAGCTAGAAATACAAGTCATTGAGATCTCGAACAATATGTCAATCCTCATGGCGGTTGCAGAGAGCAAGTTTGGACCTTTCAGTGATTTCGTAGGCTCTAACTCAGAGATTAGATTAGAAGGAAAATCATGAGACAAAGGCGACCCAAAAAAGGAGTTGAGGAAAGTGCCTGAGAAAGAGCAGTTGAATTCTAGTTCCATTACCCCTTTCTAGCCATTATTTAAGATGGAAGCGAAAGCAAATATCAAACCTTATCAAAGTGAGATCGATGCTTTAAAGTTGAATCATTGGTTACAACAATTAGAGGTCTATTTTAGCAATCACAACATAGATGAGGAGAAAAATATTTCACTTGCTTGATTGAAATTAGAAGGCCATGTATTAACCTGGTGGGAGATACATGCGGAGGGACTTAGGCTAGAGGGTGATCCTCTAATAACTACGTGGGGGGATTTTAAAACTCTCATAAAGTTCCAATTCTACCATATTCAGTATGTAGAGGACCAATGTGTTATCACCTAGTATGCACAAGGTGTTCACTAGATAGAAGACTTCATCCATAAGGGACCTTCTAGTCACCCATTTTAGATCAAGTAGTCTTCTGCTCAATTGCATGTACTTTACACCTCCTTTGTAATGGTCAAATGAGGATGTTTGTAAAATTTTGACATCCAATACATGTGTAAAAAGGATAGCCTGAGTGAGTCACTCATGTTATGACACCTTTAGAGTGTTTATTTACCTAGTTGAACTTAGATCCTAGTGATCAGAGTTCAACATGGTTTTTTCACTCACACCTCCAAAGCCAAAGTGTGTTATAACATAGGTGCTTCAGGTTGGTGTCTAAGTTCTTATGGTCCAATTTTAAAATTAGTTACTCGCCATGGCCCTAACTTCATGCATGGAATTTTGGTCCCATGGAGAAGTAAAATTGGAAAAATACTATGTAAAAATCTCTTGAGGGGTTCAAATATCAAAAAAGGGATATTCCTAGCACACCCACCCTCAATCAAGAGCATATATGGGTCTCCCCTCATCCAAGGGAGCAAGGTGGTACCCTTACCCACCTCATGAGTCATCACCAAGTCATTACCTACAAATTAGGGCACCCTCTCACCTTGTTTTGGAGTTTAACTCCACATGTGGCCCCTCTCTCTTGAGTTACATTAAGAAGTGGCACAATAGGGTTTTGGAGGATCAATTAAATTGAGTTAACTCCTAAATTTTCTCAAGTTCTCCTGGTGGTGGTGCATTTCTCCTCTTTTGCATGCATGCCAATGGATTTGGGTGTATCTCCTAGATCTGATCCTCACATATGGTGCATTGGAGGCTTAGTTAGGCCTAGTTCAACTCAGTTAACTCACCATTTGATCCACTCCTCACATGTGGCGCATTGGAGGCCCAATTCAAATCAATTAACTCATCCACTGGCTTCATTTATCCTAGAGGTGGCACATTGGAGGCCTTGTCAAGCTCAGTTAACACCTCAAGTGGCTCAAGTTTTCCTCCAATTAACGCATTAAGGTTTTCAAGGGCCAAATTAGGGTTTTGGATTTGCTCCATGTGTCATTATCTCCTTTTTGCATGCATGATATCAAGGTGGGTGAATTATAGCCTCCTTGTTCTATTTAAAGAGGCATCTCCTCTCATTTTGCAGTTGGTTCTTGTTGGAGCTTTGGGTAAAAGCCTTGTACTTTTGAGATTTGGAATAAAATTTAATGAGACTTTGGAGGTCAAAAGGGTGTGGTGCCTTGTTTATGGGGATGTGTGAGACTTTATACATGTGAGGTAACCTTGTTTCAATTTATGTATATGATTTTTTTGTTTCCATTGGAATTTGAAAGGGTATTTTTCCCAATAGGATAGATCTAGTATTATTTATAGGTTCTATTGTAGGTTGTAGGAGAAGTAGTTAAGGTAAGCATTTTATGTATTGTATATGTGCTTAGGTTAACCTCTCTCTTGTAGGATACAACCATAAGTAACAAGGATCAAGAACTCTCCTCTTTTGTGTATCTAAATTGTTTTGAAGGTCTCCATCCATTAAGAAGAGGGGTGTTAGCCTAGAAACACCCCCTCATGCTTGGTGTCCCTCAAAATTCTACCTTGGATATCCATAGTCATCTTGAGGATATTATGATCCCTCTCAAATTGAACTCTCTCAAAATTTAAATTTAAATTTGTACTTCACTTAGATATACTTTTATCATAAAAATTCATATTTGTTTTAAGTAGATCCTTTCAAAATACTAGTTTCTAAGTGCATAATAAACTAGATACATTACTAACATTTAGCACTAGTACTTTGATCATGTTAGAAAGTGGTTTATTTGCAGCATTTGAGTAATATATATTGTTGTACTAACATTTATTTTTGTGGGTTTTTAGCACCCCCGAAGGGATAGCCATTTTTCAAGAGAACCCAAGGCTCCCTGTCCTTTGCCTTTACTCTCCTCTTCTCTAAAGAAAATGCAATTTAGCACCTGTATATATTTGTAATTTTAGTGTAAATAATTATAATTTTGTGTCCGTATCATATTTTAAATCAATTCCGACAGGTTGGACAATGATAAAATCTCATGATACATACCTTACTTCCTCTCAGATTTGTATTCCTAACATTTAATGCTTACTAGTTTGTAGTCTAACAATCCTTTGCAGGACACACCCCCTTTTTTGAGGGATAGAAGAGATCAATTTAGGGAACATTTTTTGTTGGTTTGGTATCTATAATATTCAGGTTTTTAACATTAATAAATCATTCCAATAGGCAGCCAAGACCGACCACCATCCAATCCCCCAGGGTGTCAACTAAACAAATATTTTACCCCGCCGCTTTCTTCACTTCCACATTCTAACTTTGTAAGCTTGATTGTTGGCCATAAGGACCAAACATAGGAATTTCTAAGGTCTTCTTATCCCATTGTAACACATCAAGTATGGCGGTGGTGTCAAATCCACCCTACCCTTTGCTCCATGTCATTTTCGTGCGTGACTTTTGATTTTCCTTGGTACTTAACTTAGCAAATTTTTTTCTAATTTGATTTAAGTAGTAATTAGACCATATTTGATTTCAGTTGGAAAGAAATTAATTTCATTATAATATCTCACGATTCAATCACCCATGCATATTGTAAATCACTCACTTAATTCCATCTAATATCAAGCCTAAAAAATTCTAATAATTTCACAATTAAATTAAAATTAACCCTCCCCAAATACATAATTCCAACATCTATAAACACCATAGATTTGTCACTTGTGGGAAAATTCTATAGTGAATGGAATCTACTAGGTAGTGAATATGGGGACTCGTCAGACTACACCCTCGATTGGTATCATTGTTAGACATACCCCCATGACTCCGCTCTAGTCCCCTTTTCCCGTGGAACCAAAATTGACAATCCAAACTTGTTTCCACGTACCTCACGTATATTGGAAGCCCCATTTCCCTTAACAAATTCAATTATAACAAACAGTTGATCCTTGCACCAAGCAGGTTCACAATTCGATGCATTTCCATTTAACAAGCAAAGTCAATCCTCGCCTCAACAAGTTCACAATTTGACTTTGCTTTCGCTTTCTAGTAATTAGATAATGCTTCATTTTCTACTAGTAAAGTAATATATTAGTGTAGCTTATGGGTATTGCATGTTTCATAGTTGTATCCTTTTTTCCCAATAGTAAGGCATTGGTATTTATTTCATGCATGCTGAAATTGTGAATTGCTTGATAAGTTATATTGTTAGGTTATTTTTCTAGTTTTATTAAATCCTAAGTCACCTTTTCCAAGGTGAACATACTAGATTTTTTATAGGGTCTACCTCCCTTGGATTTTTTTTTATGAGTTAGCCTAAACAGAAGGGTGTTGTGGTGACAGTGGACATCCAACTCGTTGACTTTCCCCCGAGGCTGCTCTCAGTGGGTTGATATTTTTCTCACGTTCACGTGTTGATCTAGGTGGAACCGTTAATGGATCCGTTGACATTAATTCATGCAAAGGCAGTGGAAGAGTGTGCAAGAGTACACCACCAAATTCATGAAGATGTCTATTATGTTGGGAATCTCACCTAGGAATCTAGATGTACTCTTAAAATATCTAGGGGGTCTACATAGTCATTTACGAAAGAAAGTGGTGCTCTTTAAGCCCAAGACAATTGATGAGGCCTTTGTGAAAGCATAGTACCTGGAGAATATAGGCCACATGAAAGGACAACCAAGTGGTTCTAAACACAAAGAGAACCAAGACACTTCCAAGGATGGGAAGAATAAGTAGATAGGAAAAGATAATAAGACTACAAACATGACACATTGGTGCAAGGATAAAAAAACTGTAATCATTTTAACATCGATGGTCACAATGAAGAAAGGTGTTGGGAACTACATATAGATTTATGAACCCTAAGAACCATAAGAAGGATGCCAAGAAGAAGAAACTTCTAGCTGCATATTTGAGCAAATAGGTAGAGAGCAACTTAGATTTGGATGATAAGATTGTCTGCACTTCAAAGCAAAAGGAAGTGAATTTGAGTAGCAATCATCACAAGGAAGAGAAGGAGATGACAAAACTCTTCCATTATCAAGATCCAGATCAAGAATACCAAGGTAGATGTTGTATTCGATTCTAGTTCATAGGCCAATATCAAAGCATCCAATCTAGTCAGTAAGATTGGGTTGGAGGTTCATGATCATCCTAGCCCTTATCCATTAGGATAGGTAAACAAGGATATAAAGATTAAGGTCATGAAACAATGTAAGACCAAATTGTTGTAAGTGCAGATTTTATTGATGAAGTGGAGTTAGATGTAGTACCCTTTGATGTGTGTGGTGTAGTGTTTGGAAGCCCTTGCATATCACTACAAGGAAAACGCCCTCCAATGGAGGTTTTTACGAAAGGTTCTCTAAAAAGATCCCAAATATCCATTTATAGAATAGGTCGCTAGCGAGGTGAGCGGGAGGAGGTTTTAGCGAATGTTTTTATACAATGCTTTTAGACATATAAAATGCACCGATGTTCCCTTACTATAGGCGCACCGACGTAACAAAATCAATACACACCGATAGCAAAAATCCCCGTCTGATGGGGATATTTTTTTCCTTTCTATTTATACCACCAACAACAACCGATGCATTTAAAATAACCAGTTCATGCACTGTTTTCAGCAAAAAATGCAACCCCCCTTCCATGAAAAAATATGTTTAAAAAAATAACAAAAGTACGGTGCATTTAGATATTTGAACCGCATTGGTGCATCATGTAATTGAGATCACCAAAGCATGGTGAAATTAAAAAAAGTTGGACAAAAAAGATTTTTTATATTTTATGTTCATGAACGGTGCATTTAAATCCCTAAAATGCACCAATGCATTAGATAATATTACGCACTGGTGTAGGGTAACAATAAAAAATTGCATGATGAAAAACCATTTTTTATATTGTTATATTCATTCATGGTGCATTTTTATCTCCCCAATCCATTGGTGCATCAAGTAACTTTGAGCACCGAAAGGATAAACTTAAAAAAACCAAAAGGAAAACTTTTTTAAAAATTCTCTATTCATGAACGATGTGTTTATATATATTAAACACACCAATGCATCGCATAATAGTGTGCACCAGATTAGAGTGAAATTAAAAACTTGTGAGACATAAACCTTTTTAATATTAACATTCATTTACGGTGTGGTTAGTTCACATAAATGCACTGGTGTGTCTATTTATCAGGTGCACTACAACAAGGTAAAATACAAAAAATTACCGGATGGAGAAACCATTTTTACTATCCTTCAGTGTTGTACACCACCTAAGCACTGGTGCTATAGTTGAATTCTTAAAATACCTTTCCATTGGTGTTCCCCATGGTTGTATTTCTCCCATCGTTGCTTCCTATGGTGGCTTTGGAATTTTTCCAAATGGTGGGAACATTTTGTTTTTCATCTACATGGAAACCATACCTCCCTGGCGCGCAAATGTCCAGGTAGTGTCTTCCTTACCTTCTAATTTAAACTTTCAGTGGATTAAAATTTTAAATCCACCTTAATTTTGCACATTTTAATTGAAAATATTAAAAATTCCACATGGTGCATTCAAGATGTCCATCTTGCAATGCTTAATTTGGTGCTCCCTAAACAATTATAGGGTGCACCGGTTGCATTGTGTCATTAAAATATAGCGCACCGCTATAGCAGTGCGCTATAGTTTTACTAACACACCTCTATAACCAAATAAAATATTTTCACTACATACCTTTTTGGCACGTTTCACAAACCATGGAGCACGGTTATCAGTGCGTTCAGGTATAATAATGCATCAGTGCATATAGACACCTAGAGCACCGTGTAACTGGTGCTTTTTGGATTTATAAACTCATAATTAGGAGCACTAACGAAAAATAAATTTATTTTTTCATCACATCCACTAGTGCTCTTATGCTTAACATAAATATTGACATGGACTTTGAAATATGATTTTTTCACTGCATTCTGTGGTATTTTCACACATAGTCGCACCGATTACAATAATCTAAATAATTGTGCACATTGTGAATGGCGCAGGCACACATTTTTAAGCACTAAGTGCTCCCAAATGTGGGACACACTAGTGTAAAAGATTTCATAAAGAATGTGGTGCATTTTAGTATCACACATGCACCATCCTCGATGCTTATAATCTCAAAATGCACTGGTGCGTTATGTTAGAAATCACAACTTACATTTATTGTCAAAATAATATTCCTGCACAATGGTGTGTTATGGTCAATTTAGCGCACCATTAATGGTGATTATGTAGTTTTTAACGCACCAAAAATTAAAGTTATAATCTATTGTGTATGTTTGTATATTTGATTTGTGTATTTGGCGCATTTATATCATTGTAGCACACCATCCCCTGTGCGTTGTATATGCAAAAAGCACTACGCACGGTACTTTACTGTAATGTTCGTGCATCATCCGCGTTGTTCCTTGTATACACAAAGCACCACTCACAGTGATCTACTGTTATATGGGTGCACCACTCATTGAATTCATGTATTCCGAGAAAAAATTACTGTTTGATATTAATAAATAAAATTATCATTTAATGAAAATTTTAATGTTTTATATATACATCTGTTGTTTGTGTATGAGACTGATGGAAGTTATATGTGAATTATATATGTTAGTGGCGATAGCTGTAGCATGAGTAGCAGGAACATGTAGACGTCTAGAACATTGTACGGGAGTGGGAGAGATATTTGTACCCTCTCCCCATTACAACATATACCCAAGCCCTATTGAGGGTTTCCATCCTCAAATTCTCTGTGGAGCTTACATCCCTAAAGGGGACCCTCCCTAAAGGGGTACTTACCTGCAGTGTGGGACCCTTCCTATTTTATACTCATAAGAATTTACTTTTAGAATAAGGAATGTGCCTCTCAGAGGCTAGTCAATCACTAGGAACCAGCTGACCTTGCTAGAGGGTAAGTACAAACCAGAGAGAGATATATGAGAGGGATGTAGTACAGTCAAACATGGATGGTCAATGACAGTAAAAAAATATAGTGATAGTCATAATTAAGTCCCAACATAATATATGTCCAATAGATGTAAGCACAAGAGGTCTAAACCCTAAGTGATGACAAAATATGACCTCAATCAATCAACACAAAGGATCAGTACAAAGATAAGACCCTAAATAGTCTTCAGCACAAAGATTAAACCAAAATTGAGTCTCAACAATATGAATCTGGTAAAAGCAAGTCTCAACAGTTAGGTTTTGGCATAAATACGATATAAAGCAATTGGTAGTGTTAAAGGTGATGAGATGAAAATTATGTTTTAAGTTGCACTGTTTATTTACTGCTATATTATTTCATTTTCGTACTAGTTTATGGAATGTAATTTTGCATTAAATTACATGAATTTTTTAATTCTTTGCATCAAACCCTAACCCTAATGAAAATTCAACATGGGTCAACCACACAAAACCCATGGTTATGATTCAACCACACAAAACTCTTCTCTTCATTGGAAGCAGGCTTTCCATTGCCACCATGGTTATGGGTCAACCTTGCAAAACCCACGGTTATGGGTCAATCACGCAAAACCCATGGTTATGGGTCAACCACACAAAACCCTTCTCTTCGTTGGAAATTGCCACATTGTAATCATGGGTCTCTTTTTAGCATGGATGAAATGATGGGGACCATCATTTTCTAAGGGGGGAGGAATGATCCGAATTTTAGGGGGCATATGTTATAAATTCAGATGTGTTCATCATAAAAGCATTAAATGGAGAGGCCACCCTCTCCCATCCATGGTTTTGTATTCTTCCAAGCGATTCTAGAAGCCCACAGTTTAGAATACACCCATCCATAGTATTTTGTAACCCATGGTTTTGGCCTAGGGTATGGACCTAAGGCACATTGTAATAATGTTATATAAAGGATTTATGCCTTCTCAATAAAGAATTCAATGATATTTGGCATCCTACCTTTCTCTTATTCTATTGAGTTATTATTGGGTTATTGGTTTTGAGTGCCTTTCTTAGTTTAGATTGAGAGGTGAGGCTCAAAGAACCCTCTTTGAGCCTCACCCCTCCATGTGGCATATTTACTCTATGTTTCTCTGTCTAGTCTATTCACAACCCAGATCTTGTTGCCGTGTATTTCTCATAGTTGGTCCATTGTCTGCTTCAGCTTTGAGGCTATCTCTTCTCCTCCTCTATCGGAATTCAAGCCTCTTGGGTATCAACCCCCAAGATCCGGATCAAGAATACAAGGGATAAAGTTCCTACCTCTCATCCAAGAGTTATAGAAGGTCCCTTCTTTCAAATTCTGATCCAATTGTATTCCGTATAACGTGTAACCGCTAACACAAACCATAATACAAGTAGAAAACTACAAATATAATGGATTAATTGCAAACAAATGTGTTAAATTGACAAGATAATAACGAAAAAGAACTTAACACATTACAGGGTAGGAAAAAGAATTATTTATATAAAATAAATAACAAGATACAAGATATATGTCACATGTTCTCGGGTGAGGCACAATTATGAATCGAAATCTGAGTTCCTCCACTTGGAACACACACATATACAACTCCTTCATGCTCCAAAGGCAAGCCCAAAGAAACAAGGTTGTAGTTTCTTGGCATGATAATGAATGGATACTGCTGAAAATGTAGATCTCTAGATATGGGGAATTAGTTTGCAGACCCAGGACTTAGGGTAATGGATTCAATATGCATAAGATCAACATAACGATGCTATAATGCTCTCTTCTCCTTCTCATGCTTTCCTTTTCCTCTTTTATACTTTTGGGGAGGCAGTTTGGGAAGTTTAGGTAGTTACCTACAGAAAAAGAATGTTGAAACCCATAAAATTGTTTTAAATTTACCGAGATTTTATTATTTTTACCTTCAAAATGGGGAATTTGCATGTTGTACACAGGAAGGGTGTGTATACGCGTGCTAATCACTGCCAAGGTGCGCATGTGCATGAAACAAGGGTTTTTTTGAAGGTTTTGATTGAGAAGGAATAGTTAGATTGAACCATAAAGGGACCAGGAAGTATGCAAAGGGTGAATATCAACAAAAAATGAGCATTTTGCAATGATGTGTAAAAGTATACTATAATAGTCGGTGCAACCATCCTTAAAGATAGGATGAGGGATGGGCATGATAGTCAGTCTTCCTCTACTACATTTTTTCATGAGGGCGTTGATACTCCTCCTCCCCCTCCCCCTCCACCTCCTCCACCTCCTTCTCCACCTCATCCTTCTCCTCACTAAGTTGATAGATCATCATCTCCTCCACCTCCTCCTTCTCCTCATTGAGACGACCAAAAATTATCTCCTCCACCTCCTCTCACCATGACGACTGACCACCATCTCATCCTCCACACCCAACTAACCCATCACCATCTCCGACTCATCCATAGGTTGATCGACCACCCTCTCCTCCTTAGTGAGCTAGCCATCCACCATCTTCTACTCCACTCCTCTCACTTCTAGATAGGATTGTTGCATCGGGTCATATTGATATTCATGGAGATATGTATGATTCTTTCTAGTCTACTTTTTTTCTTGGCAGAGGTACAGATCCCTCTGGATCTGTTGGTGGAGGTATCGATGCCTCTAGCTTTGCTGGAAGAGTTACTAATGCCTTTGGTTCTGGAGGTGGACCAGCTATCTCATAGCATTTATTGGACTTGAGATGTATATTTTTCATGTATCATGAGTTTTATATAAATGTTCACACACACGCACACACACACACACACATACTGCATTTTTTATGTTGATGTTGATGTGTATGTTAGGTCATGTTATATATGTTTTCTAGGTGTGCTTGATAGATGTGTATGTTAAATGATGTTTGTTAGATGTGTGTGATGGTCATGTTTGATAATGCTTGTGTTTTGTTAGATGTGATTATTAGATTTGTGTGTTAGATGATGTTTATATTTGTTAGATGTTGTTAGGCAATTTTTACATGTGTATGTTAGGTGATGTATGATGTGTATGCTACATGATGTTGTTAGATAATGATTGTATTTTTTTTATATGTGTACGCCAATTGTGATTGATGTACCGTATGTTAGATTATGTTAGCCAATTTTTTTATGTGTATGGTAATGGTGCTTATGTTTGATAGGTGATGATAGATGTGTATGTTAGATGATAGCTATGATGTGTATGTTAGATGATGTTCATGTTTGTTAGGTGGTGATCATGATGATGATTGCACATTAGATGATTTTAGGTGAATTTAGATGTAATTATTAGATGTTTACCTTGTATGATTTTAGGTGATATTAGATGTAAATGTTTGTGTTTGTTAGATGTGATTGCTAGATGTGATTGTTAGATGTGTATAAAATAATATTCCTCCAATTTTATATCGTGTATAAACATCATGCATATTAAATCATGAAAAAACCGTACATATTTATTTTGAAAATTGTGAGACGTGTTTATTAAAAACATAAATAATAACTTCTTCCTTACAATGTGATTACAGTCATATTGTTACAATTAATGTAAGCAATTTTGTGAACTTATATTATAAAAAAGATTTAATATCTAATATCTTAATTATATTTAAATTAATTTTAATAATATAATGCATTTCATTCCCCTATAACAAATATTTTTTCATAATAATTTATCATGAACTTCTAATTTACATTTGCATCTAAATTTTACATTTAATTAAGAGAAAATCATAGTTAATCTTGAAAATGAATTGTTATTCTTACAACCTTGAAACATGTTTTAATTAAATCATTATTAATAATAATGTCACTTCTATAACAATAAAACAACACAACAAAATTCTATTACAATGCAAAATGAAAACAATTAACGTAAGTTCGACTAAAACAATGATAAACATGATACACACTAACTTATATTTTTTCAATATCAATATACATACGATGCCATAATAATGTAGATTCAACACTTATAGGGAAATAATTTCACACCTATAGATGCAAATAGACATATGTGGATGCAATAAACACACATAAGATGCAACATAGATGCGACTACAACGCTATGTTTTGTTAATACGAAAATGACAATGCCAAAATATGCTAATTTGACATTATATTTGTTCTGCACCCTTATAGTCTTTGTTAATACTACACCTTTTATAGAGATCATTGAAGCACCAAGTTTATACTGTGTATAAACATCATGCATATTTATTTTGAAAAATTATGAGAGGTGTTTATTAAAAAAAATCAATAATAATTGCTTCCTTACAATGCAATTATTACCATATTGTTACAATTAATGTAAACAAATTTGTGAACTTATATTATAAAATAAAAAGAGAAAGATTTAACATCCAAGATCTTAATTATATTTAAATTAATTTTAAAAATTATTTTAATAATATGATGCATTCCATTCCCCTATAACAAATATTTGTTCATAAGAATTTATCATGAACTTCTAATTGACATTTGCATCTAAATTTTACATGCAATTAAGAGAAAATCATAGTTAATCCCGAAAAATGGATTATTATTTTTACAACCTTGAAACATGTCTTAATTAAAGAATTATTAATATTAATGTCACTTCTATAACAATAAAACAACACAAAAAATGCTATTCCAATTCAAAATGAAAATAATTGATGTAAGGTCGACTAAAACAATCATAAACATGATACACATGGACTTATATTTTTTCAATATCGACACTCATATGATTGTTGCGATATTCCTATACTCCATCCTAGTCCTAAAAACATTTTCCATTTTTGCATTTTCAGTCATGCATGCATTTTGCATGTAGCCATGATTTTGCATGCATCCCAGTCATCAGTCCCAGCACCTAGCCCTCATTTAGCTATCCCCGTGAGCTTCTTTCTGATCAGTTTTAGCCCTCCTAGTGCTTAGTGCGCCCTACATGCATCCTAGGCGCCCTCTCTCACCTACCACTCAGTTGCACTTCAGTTAGTTGAGTTATCTTTAGATATTTCCTTGATTTAAGGCTAGACCGACTCTCAACTGACTGTATCACTCCGATGGACCTCTAGTGAGATGAGACTGCCCATTCTGACTCCAGTTAGCTCCTCATGCGCCCTCCACTGAGCCTCCTTCATTCAGTTAGTGCCTCCATGTACCAGTTACACCTACCACACTCAGTTAGACTCAGTTTGACATTTGGTTGGCAGTTACTTGTGCATTGATGACTCCATTGATGATGATGAGGACTCCTAGTTGCACTTTGATGACTCTCTATTGATCTGATGATCACTCTATGAAGGCTAATTCGAATTGCCACCTTGGCATTCGAATCCTCTCACCATTGTATTATTTATTGTTCATATTATGATTAATGAATTAGTGTGTGATGTTATTTTGATTCTATCTGAGTTATACTGTTGTAATGTCCCTTTTCCAAAATTTTATGAAAATGCCCAATTTTCCAAATTTTCCCGAATTTCGACCTTTAACTAGTTTTGATGCCTAGGTCCCAATTTTACCCCAAATGGTCCCAAATATTCAAGGAAGGTTTATGAATGATATTAGGACTTAAATATGATGTTAAAGGATGATATATGGACACCAAAATACCTCTTCAAACTCTCTTAAGATTCTGGTCCAAGTATGCAATTTTACTAGTAATTTGGGATTCAAATCCCCTTAGGGTAAGTATTGAAATTGGCTTCCCAAATGCTTCCAAACTCCCTCGAATTTATGAACAGAGGTATGGGATGTATTCATGATTTTAATAAGGTTCCCAATGTACCATTAATTGATTATTATGTCTGTTCCAACCCTCTCCCATTCAGCTGCAAAAATCCCCAATTCGACCCTTGGGGAAATGGCACTATTTCTTCTCCCAATGCAATTAAACTGAGTAAAAATACTTCAAATGCTCAAGTACAATACATAAAACTTGTAAAATACATCCATGGAAGTCTATTAATCACAAATGTATCATATAATCATCAATTCATTTGAAATCATTAGCATTATAATGATATACATCAATGTAGTGGGGAAATGGACATTGTTTGCTCATTAATCAACATTTTTGCATACAACCAGTGGGTATTTTGACCTGATACTTTCTGGATATTAATAATAGAGTATATGAATCTATTACAATCAGAAATACATAATGATAAGCTCTCCCAAGAAGCACAAGATCTCACCAAAAACTCCCTCCCTCAAGGAACATTAATATGCCTTCAAAACTGGAAATGGCTTAGAGATGGTGCTGCACTAAAAAAATACACGACCTGTCTTGTAGCTGATACTTGCAAATAAAAATCCATTAAATCTACATGAAAGACTTAAGTGTCCTCTCCAAACACCAACTTGGATGGGAATATTTCACCCTCGAAATTGGCTAAGGCAAGAAACTAGTCATCCACTAGCTCTCTCTTCACAAATGCAATTTTTATCAAATCATCAAAAGCCATACTCATAATTGATTTCTTCATTTTATAACCAACATTATCCTTCCAAGGGTCAAAATCCTCTCCATAGATACAATATATTTCCACTTAGGAAATATTCCCCAGTTGCCACTTGTCTCCTACTTCCAACCTTCCATCTTCTCCCAAATTCGAGTTTGAGTCTCTTTGGCTTATCCAACTCCCATGAGCGCCTTCCTTGAGCCTATTTTTGGGGATGAAATGTCATAATGGTCAGATGTCAGAGGTCATGTCTGTAATTTGTCATAGTTGTCACAGATGCTCCATCATTGGTGTCATAAGGGCTAGGGAATCTAGCCCAAGTGTCCACAAACTTCCAATTTGACTCTTTATCTTCAATGGAGGTTACCAATCCATCCCAATTCGACCTAAGATGCTCAATTCCATGTTTTATGACTTACCAAATCACCCAAGAGTGTTCACCTTCTCATAAATTCGAATTGGCAAGAGAGAGATGCCATGTGTCCTTGAGAAATCAAGCTAGTGTGGGTCTCACATCCTCCATATGTCTTCAAAACCACTTGCCACCTAGAATTTCTCTTGAATTTATTTATTCAACCTATTTATTAAATAATTGACCCTTCTATTGTCTAAACATCATTTATTATCCTCCTTATTACAATTCCACATGTGCCCATCCAACCTAGGAAACTAGTAGGAATGATGGGATTGTCTTACTATGCAATTATTTGAATGGGGACATTACAATCCTCCCCACCCAAGATTGATTTCCCTCAAGCAATCTCAATTTACCATGATGAAAACTTGTCCCTCCTCTATCAGGTGGCCTTCCATGAGTAATGTTTGCCAAAACCTTTCTATTCCAGTGCTTCATGCTGTGGGAAGAAACTACCTGATTCAGATAGGTGCGCTGCCCTCTCACAACCCTTAGTATTCCTTTTGAATCTTGGAATTTCATTTCCGAAATTTGATAATTTATGGTATGCTCTCCTATTGAATACAACCATTGTACTCCCAAAGCAACATTAGTATCAGCAACATCAACCACATAAAAACTATCAACAAAAGTATAGTTACCTACGGTGACTTGCAGCTGTGGAATCCATGTTTTTCACTCCATTGTGTTGTGACCGGGAATGACAACTGTGAAGCCATCGAATGGTTCAATAGGTATCTTCCTTTTCTCCACCATGTCTACATAAATGAAGTTATGTGTGGCTCCTCCATATACCAAAACTAAAGTTCTTTGTCCTAGTACCACACCTTGCATCGGATTGTGTGATATCGAGGTACTGCTGAAAGTACTGCCATTATCACTTTGGTGGGTGAGGTATGATTCACCTATTGTTTGCCTTCTTCTACTGTAGTATATCCATATTCATGGTCTGAAGTATGTCCTTCTTCCTCCATGCCCCCTTCATATCCCTCATCACAAAATACTTCAATGAATTGGGCCTTTCCCTTAGCACATTTATGTCCTGCTGCCCACGGTTGGAAGCATGAGTAACACAATTTCTTCCTTCTGAGATCTTCCCTGCTTAGTTCCTCTTTCTTATCCTTTCCATATTCATCTTCTTGCCATGTCTTCTTATCAGGTGCATCTCTTTTCCAAGGTTTCTTTTCAATTATGAAGTCAGGCTTGGGAGGAAATCTCGTTCTAGGAAGGACATTTTGGATATCCCTAGTCAAGCTCATTGCATCTTTTAATGTAGTTGGCTTGTGGGATTTGAAAAAAACTTTTAAGGGTTAAACCAAACCTTCAGTGAAAATCAATACCAAACTTCCCATAGATACATCAAACACCTTGACTAATAATTTTTGAAATTCCAACATATATTCAGTAGGGGTCCCAGTTTGTTTCAGTTGAGCTAGTTCTTTGAAAGGCAATTCTGGATCTTTTTGTTCAAATCTCTCTAGTACCCTGTCAACAAACTCTCCATATGTTTTAACCTGATCATGACCCAAGGTTGTTAGGCCATGGAACCACCATTCATTAGAATCTCCTTCCAAATGCAAAATGGCCATTTTTAATGCATCATTTTCCAACATAGGATTCAGCTAAAAATACACATCCAATTTTTGCACCCAAGTGTTAGCAGAATTTTGAGAAGAACCATCAAAAGTAGGAAGTGACATTTTACCAATAGCACTATTTAATTCTTTGTTTTGGAATGGAATTCTAGTGTCTTCCCTCCTTTTCATTTTCTGTATAACATCAATGTAGTCATTGAATGGTAAACCTATTTTACACTCTTCATTCAAATCATTCCATTCGTTTGCTAGTTTCTTATAATCCACTTCAATATAGGGCTCTTCTTTGGGTGAGAGGAATTTAGGGGCAGTATGCCTTTGTGTGCAAGAGAGACTGATTCTGGAAGAGAGTCTGATGGTCATGAGAGTTTCCATGCACTGATTCTGGAAGTGAGTCTAATGGTCATGAGAGTTGCCATGCATCGAAGGCTGGATTTTAAAAATCACAAGCCCTTTTCATAGATTCAGGAGCCTCCAACCACATGGTTGCCTCCATAGAATCATTTTCTTCTCTAGATCTCAAATATGGTCTGATTATTCACATGGGAGACAACTCTTAGATCTCTGCTGAAGGGAAGGGCACAGTACATATGGAGCATGGAAAGTTCAAGAATGTTCTATTTATGCCTTCTTTGTCGGAAAATTTGTTTTCTGTATATCAGATAACTCACACATGTTCACCGAAGAAAGTGGTCTTTGGTCCTGACACAGTTGATATTGCAGAGATCTCCAATGGGAAGATTATAGCGAAAGGGTTTGCAAACCATGCCTCCAAGGCATATGAATTCTCACATTTTTTTCCATCCTCTCTTCCTACCCCATCAAAATCTGATGAAGATCAGAGTGATACCTCTTCTAATGAAGATGAGGATCGAGATCTTGATGTTGAGAATAAAGTTCAAGGAGATTCAGATTCATATCCAGTGTTGAATATTGTAACTTCAAAGAATATTATATTTGTACTTTATTATTCCGGAGATGGTTCATTCCTCCGAGGTAACCCTATCATGTATCTGGAGATGTTTATTCCTCCAGGGGTTTGTATTAACTAGGGTTATTAGACCCACCATGTGTGGGTCGGCCCGGAAGTTATATTTTAGGGGTTATTAGACTTCTCCAGGTGAGGTCGGCCCCATTAGTCTTTTAGTCAGTTGGGAGTCAAGTATAAATAGAGGAGGTGAACTCCTCATTACATCATTCACTCACTTGTGGAAGAGTGCGCACTAGTTGAGGAGATCTGCTAAGGAGTCAAGGAGAAGGAGCACATCTTGTATTTTGGTTGATCATCTTATTGAGGAAAGCTTTGCTGGGTTTTCTACCCCATGAGGGTTTCCCAGGGTATATTGTGTGTCTATCTTGTGATTGTGTTTCTTTCAGAGATCTTGTTTGTCTATTTGGTTTAAACTTAACATGGTATCAGAGCTAGACTGAATAGGACATCTTTCACAAGGTAAGAATACCTCTTTCTCTCTCTTTGGTGAAGTTAGGGTTTTCAGCCCAAAGTTGGTATTATTGATTTTTGGTTGCATGGCTGGATAGCTCTCATCAATACCTTTCTTTTGAGCCATAGATCGAACTTTTTGGTTGGGTAGAACTTCGGGAAAGTCAAACCCTAATTCTACCAAAAGTGCGATACGTCAGATTTTGGTTTCAGAAAAAAGTTGTAATTTTTGATTTCTGATTACATGGCTGGATAGATCTTCTCAAGAGCATTCTTTTGAGCTATAGATCGAACTTTTTGGTTGGATAGAACTCCGGGAAAGTCAAACCCTAATTCTACCAAAAGTGCGATAAAATTCTGTTCCAGATTCCGGAAAAGTGAAAAGTAACTTCCCAGGTAAGTCTGCTCTGTCTCTTGGACTCCCCCAAGAGAAGATGGCTCCAAATACTAAGCTTGAAGACAAGCTAGAAGGCATAGAGAATTTCCGGGCATGGAAATACAGAATTGGTCTCATTCTTGAGGAGAATGATCTTGCTCATTATATCAAGGAGGAAGTTGCAGAACCAGAAGATGATGAAGCCAAAGAAAAACACAGGAAGGACCTGATTAGGGCAAAGAGAATCATAGCTGATTCCATTAAAGACCACTTGATTCCCCAAGTGTCTTCCAAGAAGACTCCAAAGGAAATGTATGATGCCCTAGGAAGAATGTATGAAGGAAAGAACATCAACAGGAAGATGAATCTAAGGACTCAGTTGAAAAGTACCAAGATGCACAAAGGAGAATCCATTCAAGACTACTTCTCAAGAGTCTCTCTAATCAAAGAACAACTAGATGCCATTGGTGATACTCTTGATGAAGATGAACTTGTGATGACAGCTCTAAATGGTCTCACTAGACCTTGGGAGTCATTCTTTCAAACTATGTGTGCCAGAAAAGAAAGTATGAAGTTTGATGTAGTATGGGAAGATTGTGTTCAAGAGGAGGCTAGGGTTGCCAACAGAGAAGCACTTCTCAAAGAGGATGACCAAGCTTTGGCCACCCACACCAAAAGAGGAAAGAGAGGCTACTTCAAGAAAGTGAACCACAAAAGGCCTCAACCCTCTCATAGATTCAAAAAGAAAGGGGGAGACATCTCCACAGTCCAATGCTTCAATTGTCTCAAGCTAGGACACTATGCCAGAGACTGTACCCTACCAGAGAAGAAGAAGAAAAGGTTTGTTCACAAAAGACATCATGCTCATATGGCAGAAGATGACAGTGAAGAAGAAGAAGAAGAAGAAGAAGAAGTGGAGGAAAGGCCTCAAAAGAAAAGATCTAAAGTAAAGAAAGAAGAACCAGAAGAATATGTACTATTTTCTGCTCTCTCTGGATCTGTGTCCCCTGGTGAAGGCACTTGGCTCATTGACAGTGGTGCTTCAAAGCACATGACAGGTCATAAGGAAACTCTCTCCAAGATTGAAGAGAAGTCTTCACCACAGAAGGTATCTCTAGGAGATGATTATCAATATCCCATCAAGGGAATTGGTGAAGCAAGCTACAAGCTTGATTCAGGAACACCTTTGAAGATGAAAGAAATTTTATATGTCCCAGGTTTAAAGAAGAATCTACTTTCTATCTCTGCACTAGACAAGAAAGGCTTTAGAGTAGCCTTCATAGATGGTCAAGTACTCATGTGGACCAAAGGAAAATCAATCAAAGATGCAATTGTCTTTGGTGAAGAAGAAGGAGGACTTTATAAACTCAAGGGTCATCCAGAATCTGCCCTTGCTCATGAAGTTTCTAGTCCCAGTGAGCTATGGCATAGAAGACTAGCTCACATTAACTATAAAGCTTTACCATATGTGAGTAAGATGGTTATAGGTTTGCCAAACTTGAAGGTTGATCATGATGGCTCATGTAAAGGATGCAAGAAAGGGAAGAATATCAAGAATCCCTTTCCGAAAAGTGAAACAAAGACTAAGGGTTCTCTAGAGCTAATACACTCAGATGTATGTGGACCTATGCCTACCACATCTCTAAGTGGGTTTGAATACTATCTCTCTTTCATTGATGACTATTCAAGAAAAACTTGGATATACTTCCTAAAGGGTAAGAATGAAGTCTTTGGAAAATTCAAAGAGTTCAAGGCTCTAATAGAAAACCTCTCAGACAAGAAAATCAAGATTCTCAGAACAGATAATGGTGGAGAATATACTTCCAAGGAATTTGAAGAGTTCTGTAAAGAAGCTGGAATCAAAAGGGAACTAACCACTCCTTACAATCCCCAACAAAATGGGGTAGCTGAGAGGAAAAATAGAACCATCATGGAAGCTGTAAAGACTATGATACATGATCAAGACCTTCCCATGTATCTATGGGCTGAAGCAGCCAAGACAGCAGTATATGTTCAAAATAGACTATCTCATAGTGCTCTTGACTTCAAAACTCCAGAAGAAGTCTTTACAGGAAAGAAGCCTGAGGTAAGTCATCTCAAAATATTTGGGTGTCCTGTGTACATACACATTCCAAAAGAAAAGAGATCCAAATTGGATCCCTCAGGTAAGAAGGGAATATTTGTTGGTTATTGTGAAACCTCCAAAGCCTTCAGAATCTACATACCAGGTTTCCATCATATAGAAATAAGTAGAGATGTTACCTTCGATGAGGAAGCAGCCCTCAAGAAATCTAGAAAGTGTCAACTTGAAGAAGTTTATGAAGAAGATACATCTCCCAGAATCTCAGAGAATGCTCACATTCCTGAAGAGGACACACCAGAGGATCATGACATGCTGGAACCACAAGAACCTCCTGTTACAGAATTGTCAAGGAAAAGAAGACCAGCATGGGCTAGAGACATTATTCAAGGAGCAGAAAGATATGGTGCTCCTGAAGGCTCCACTAGAGAAAGAAAGAAACCAAAGTTAGTATCCAACTATATGGCCCTGATGTGTGATCTAGTGGATCAACTACCTACCAGCTATGAAGAGGCAGCTCAAAAGAAAGAATGGGTAGAAGCAATGACTGAAGAATATCAGTCAATAATGAAAAATGATGTTTGGGATATAGTTCCCAAACCAAAAGACAAAAGTGTGGTTTCTTCCAAATGGATCTTTAAAATAAAACATGCTGCGGATGGAAGTATTGAAAAATACAAAGCAAGATTTGTAGCCAGAGGTTTCTCTCAGAAGGAGGGAATTGACTATGAAGAAACATTTGCACCAGTTGCTAGGTACACTTCAATTAGAACTATCATGGCTCTTGCATCCATGATGAAGTGGAAACTACATCAAATGGATGTTAAGACAGCTTTTCTGAATGGTGTAATTGAAGAAGAAGTATACATAGATCAACCACAAGGGTTTGAGATAAATGACGGAAGGACTCATGTATGCAAACTGAAAAAGGCATTATATGGGTTGAAACAAGCTCCCAGAGCTTGGTACGGAAGGATTGATAATTTCTTAACTAGCATGGGCTTTACCAAAAGTAAAGCTGACCCAAACCTTTATCTCAAGGTGATGGATGATGAACCAGTTATACTTTTATTATATGTAGATGATCTATTTCTAACTGGAAATGAGAAACAAATCATTGAAAGCAAGAAGAAGCTTTCTTCAGAATTCGAGATGAAAGATCTCGGATTGATGCACTACTTCTTAGGATTAGAAGTGTGGCAAGAACCAAGAGGAATCTTTCTGAATCAAGGTAAGTATACTGTGGAAATTCTGAAGAGATTTGATATGTTGGAGTGTAAACCCATGGCCACTCCCATGGACTCCAACTTAAAGATTTTGGTTAATGACTCATCAGAATTAGTGGACCTAACTTTATATAGACAGATCATTGGGTCACTAATGTACTTAACAAATACTAGACCAGATATATGCTTTGCTATAAATACCCTAAGTCAGTATCTAGTAGAACCCAGAAAGGTTCATCTAATAGCTGCAAAGCATGTAATGAGGTACTTAAAAGGTACATTAAATTTTGGTTTACTCTATGATGGAAGTCATGAACTCAAGTTGCATGGTTACTCAGACTCTGATTGGGCAGGCAGTGTCTCAGACAGAAAAAGTACTTCAGGTGGATGTTATAGCCTTGGATCTGCCATGATCTCTTGGTTCAGCAAGAAACAATCCAGTGTAGCCCTCAGTTCTGCTGAGGCAGAATACATAGCTGCTTGCTCTGCCAGCTGTGAAGCTGTATGGCTTCGGAAACTGTTATCTGGGGTGTTTGACTTAGAAATGGATCCCACTATGATTATGTGTGATAATCAAAGCTGCATCAAGATGACAGAAAATCCTGTGTTCCATGATAAGTCAAAACACATAGAGATCCGATACTTCTATATTCGAGATATGGTGCAGAAAGGAGCTATCAAGCTTGAGTACGTGAGCACTGAAGATCAAATTGCTGATATCCTTACCAAACCACTGTCTCGTGTGAAATTTGAATACTTTCGAGACAAGCTTGGTGTAGTTCAAAAGGACTCTCCTAGAAAGGGGGAGTAGCATGGTTCCTGATGACAAGCAAGTCTCATCAACAATGAGACTTCACCTAGTCACTTAGAAATAGTTAGATTTAGGACTATTTTATTTTCATTTAGTTTCACTTATACATGATTTGATGATAGATGTATTAGTGAGAATACATGCTAGATATATCCATGCTTTTGATGTTAGATGTATATATGATTTTGATGATAGATGTATTAGTGAGAATACATGCTAGATGTATACATGCTTTTGATGTTAGATGTATACATGATTTTGATGATAGATGTATTAGTGAGAATACATGCTAGATGTATACATGCTTTTGATGTTAGATGTATACATGATTTTGATGATAGATGTATTAGTGAGAATAAATGCTAGATGTATACATGCTTTTGATGTTAGATGTATACATGATTTTGATGATAGATGTATTAGTGAGAATACATGCTAGATGTATACATGCTTTTGATGTTAGATGTATACATGATTTTGATGATAGATGTATTAGTGAGAATACATGCTAGATGTATACATGCTTTTGATGTTAGATGTATATATGATTTTGATGATAGATGTATTAGTGAGAATACATGCTGGATGTATACATGCTTTTGATGTTAGATGTATACATGATTTTGATGATAGATGTATTAGTGAGAATACATGCTAGATATATACATGCTTCTGATGTTAGATGTATATATGATTTGATGATAGATGTATTAGTGAGAATACATGCTTTTGATGACAGATGTATACATGCTTTTAGATGTATTAGTAAGAATACATGCTTTTGATATATGACGTATACATGCTGTTGATGCTAGATATTGATTATGTACTTGTATGAATGAGGATACTTGTACTTGTATTGATGAGAATACAGATTGAGGGGATTGAATCATCCCTGGACTTTCAGTCCTAAAGAGAGCCGTAGACGTGAGGTCTCCGAGAATGAAGTCCTTAGTGGACAGTTGAGGGGATTGAATCATCCCTGGACTTTCAGTCCTAAAGAGAGCCGTAGACGTGAGGTCTCCGAGAATGAAGTCCTTAGTGGACAGTTGAGGGGATTGAATCATCCCTGGACTTTCAGTCCTAAAGAGAGCCGTAGACGTGAGGTCTCCGAGAATGAAGTCCTTAGTGGACAGTTGAGGGGATTGAATCATCCCTGGACTTTCAGTCCTAAAGAGAGCCGTAGACGTGAGGTCTCCGAGAATGAAGTCCTTAGTGGACAGTTGAGGGGATTGAATCATCCCTGGACTTTCAGTCCTAAAGAGAGCCGTAGACTGGGTCTCCGATAATGAAATCCTGAATGAACAGGTAGGGGATTGTATCGTCCCCGGACTGAGGTCCCAGAATAGAACCGTAGACTGGGTCTCCGATAATGAAATCCTGAATGAACAGGTAGGGGATTGTATCGTCCCCGGACTGAGGTCCCAGAATAGAACCGTAGACTGGGTCTCCGATAATGAAATCCTGAATGAACAGGTAGGGGATTGTATCATCCCCAGACTGAGGTCCCAGAATAGAACCGTAGACTAGGTCTCCGATAATGAAATCCTGAATGAACAGGTAGGGGATTGTATCGTCCCCGGACTGAGGTCCCAGAATAGAACCGTAGACTGGGTCTCCGATAAATGAAGTCCTGAATGAACAGGCAGGGGATTGCATCGTCCCCGGACTGAGGTCCCAGAATTGATCCGTAGACTGAAGTCTCCGAGAACTGGAGATTGGATTGTATCATCCATGGACCTATGTCCTAAAAGGAGCAGGATTGATCATCCTAGGAATATGATCGTGTGACGACGATGCTGATGATCGTGTGACGACGATGCTGATGATCGTGTGACGACGATGCTGATGATCGTGTGATGACGATGCTGATGATCGTGTGATGACGATGCTGATGATCGTGTGATGACGATGCTGATGATCGTGTGATGACGATGCTGATGATCGTGTGATGACGATGCTGATGATCGTGTGATGACGATGCTGATGATCGTGTGATGACGATGCTGATGATCATGTGATGATGATGCTGACGATCGTGTGATGACGATGCTGATGATCGTGTGATGATGATGCTGATGATCATGTGATGATGATGCTGACGATCGTGTGACGACGATGCTGATGATCATGTGATGACGATGCTGATGATCGTGTGACAACGATGCTGATGATCGTGTGATGATGATGCTGATGACGATGCTGATGATCGTATGATGGCGATGTTGATGATCGTATGATGACGATGCTGATGACGATGCCGATGATCGGATTAATATCGACACTGTTCCAGTAACTGGTTGAGTTACTGATGAAGATGAATTGAAGAAAGCTTCCGATGATTTGTAGATGTATCATATATGATGACTCCTTGCTCTTGCAGATGTTGTTATAATATCCTTCTTGTTAAGGGGGAGTGTTGAATATTGTAACTTCAAAGAATATTATATTTGTACTTTATTATTCCGGAGATGGTTCATTCCTCCGAGGTAACCCTATCATGTATCTGGAGATGTTTATTCCTCCAGGGGTTTGTATTAACTAGGGTTATTAGACCCACCATGTGTGGGTCGGCCCGGAAGTTATATTTTAGGGGTTATTAGACTTCTCCAGGTGAGGTCGGCCCCATTAGTCTTTTAGTCAGTTGGGAGTCAAGTATAAATAGAGGAGGTGAACTCCTCATTACATCATTCACTCACTTGTGGAAGAGTGCGCACTAGTTGAGGAGATCTGCTAAGGAGTCAAGGAGAAGGAGCACATCTTGTATTTTGGTTGATCATCTTATTGAGGAAAGCTTTGCTGGGTTTTCTACCCCATGAGGGTTTCCCAGGGTATATTGTGTGTCTATCTTGTGATTGTGTTTCTTTCAGAGATCTTGTTTGTCTATTTGGTTTAAACTTAACATCCAGATCCAACACATGCTCCCAATCCATGGCCAAGGCCAATATGGGATCACAAAGTCCTTGTAGCTGTTGGGAACACAGTTGGGAATCCATTTGACCATGGAATCACTAGATCTCAGTATCATGCAAAACTTGCACTATGTCATGCAGATCCACTTCTCTTAGAGAGGTGCTGCATGATGGTGGGTTTGATCCACAATATCTCGGAGAGACTTTCCATGGGGGATCTACAACTAGGAAACAATCTCAGTTGTCTGACAAAAGGTACTCAAAGGTTCATGATTTGTACCACAATGAGCCATTCACTCCAGTATCAAGAAGGGTTCCTGAAAGACTTGTTTTGGAAAATACAACTTCTACAAAGTGGGAGGTACATTAGAGGAGCAGATCCAAATATAGCACCTGCATTGCTATCCTATAGAGGAGCAGCTTTCCAATATTTTTGCAAAGTCTTTCACTAAGGAAAGTTTTTTCCTTCTATGCTTAGCATGAATGTTCTTTGAGTTCCCTACTGCTATTCTTTTATGAGGGGGGTAATTTTTCCCATGAGGTTTTTCCCCATTCCCTTTGTTCATGGACAATTCTTTATTTTTTTATCATTTATTTGATTGTATGGGTGACCTTTGGTCTTAGTAACCATGGCTTATGATGCAAGGTATGGATTATTTCAATACTCCATCCTTGTCCTACCTAACTTTATTTATTTTTCCTAGTTGTTGATGATGTCATTTCCACCCTAGTGGTGTGCATATGTCATCCATGATCCATCTACCACCTTCTGAGCCCTGCATGCATCATTTTAGGACCACTTCAATCAGTTCCCTATTTTTTAGGAACCTACCGAGTGTTCCAGTGCAGTCCACCTGATTTATCTGTGTCTTTTGGGGTGTTAGAGCTCTGAATGCCACTAATTGTGGCCCCATATGCCCTTTTATGACTGGAATGCATGACAGACTCACTATTGGGCCCTCCTAGTCAGTTAACTGATTGTGACTTCATTTAGCTGAGTTTAGGTTCAGTTCAGTTGACTTTGAGTCTTCTAGAGCACTCCAGTGGTGATAATCCCTATGCTAGACCAATTGAGGTTCAAATTCTCCTGCATGATTCGAATTCTCTCCATTGTAACATCATTGTTTATTATACTTATTATTGGAACATATGACATTATTCTGCTCCTATCTAAGTTCTGCTGCATTATTATACTTCTGCTCTTTTTCACTGTAGTTTTCACTCTTATTCAAATTTTCTACTCATTCTTTCTTTGTGAGGTATCCTTAGCTCTTTAGATTTGCTGTGACATAGAATTTCAGAATGAAATCAAATCGACATATAGTATGTATGATATCGAATATATATTATGAAGTTTAGTTTGAATAATTACTCTCTAGAATTTTGACAAACAATAAGTGACTTACTCTTTATCGTTCACCCATTTTCTATTTAATTGGAGTATCTCCTCTTCACTTTTGTCCTCATCCCTTTGGCCATCGCAAATCACTGTGCCTGGTGTGTGGTCGATTTGCTTGATGTACTCATGGGAATAATAGAGTGACTCATATACTATGTACCCCTCTGCCATAGACCTCTCAGATTTTTCCCTTTGTCGAACGAATCCCTTCACTTTTTTCATGTACCTCTCTAAGAAGAACATCCAACGACATGAGACCACCCTGACTAATTCAACCTCATTAACTAGGTAAATTATAAGATGAACATGCAATTCCATGAAACTCGTTGATGGTTCCTTCTCAAACATACAAACAATCTCAATTATTTGTTGATGTAACACCCCGATTTTGACCCCATTGCATTAAACATGTAAATAATGTAATATAATTATAAAATCATGGTGAGGAGATCAAGGCCAAGGCACCACTGTCAATTTATCGTTTTCGTGTTGGAAATTAAATATCTATGCATGTGGATCGCATGCTAGCATGGCATGATGGAAATCGTAAATATGATGTAAAAATGTATTTTAATAAAATACCCACAACTTGCTATGCAAGGCAAGAAGAGTATGGGGGCATGATTTTTATAAGGAATAGGGAGGGAAATATTCAAACCCTTGAAGCCAATAGTGTCAAGCCAAGTGTCGATGAGAGAACCCATGAACCATTAACTACCCATGTTGAATTTTGCACCCAATCATTTATTTCTTCCAAGAGGTGGTTGAGGTAGTTATTGTTTTGGGAAATGGAGGGTATGATTGCCCAAATTTCGTGTATGGGAAAGCCATAATTTTGGAAAAATGTGTTTTCCTTCATGGGCAAGCCATAATTTTGGAAAAATGTGTTTTCCTTCCTGGGCAAGAAAAGACCCGCGAATTTTGCTTTCGAAGCCATTATTTATCCATGTGCCTTTCTCTCTCACTCAATTTTGGCTTGCTGGGCATTTTCCTCCACAAATTTACTGTGTTTTTCTTCATTTCTAGCTGGAAGAAGGGAGTTTTTGTGTTGTAGAACAATGGGAAAGAAGGGAAACCGAGTTGGGGGTCTGTGAGATCCATTTTTGTGACTCGGTTTCCCATGTACATGTTGGAATTCGATTGGTAACTCCCAGTTTTTGTTTTCCCCTCTCACAATTCGTTTTTGGTGTGCCACGATTTTGAAAAACCCATGGAAATCTTGTTTTGTGCATCCCACAGTTAATTTTTTTTCTTCCATGCCTAACATTTGCGCTTACTGTGTGTGTGGGGAGATATTGTTTTGGTTTGGGTTATGTGCATCCCCATTTTGGCTTGAACTTGGGAGTAAGCAACTAGGAGTAGAAGAGGATTCAAAATTGGCTTGATAAACCTAGTGAAGAGTGTAACCTCACCAAAGATGATAGGGATTTGGCTACTTTTCTATGCACGTTCTGAAGAGAACTAGAAGGAAGGTATGGCCTGAGGGACTGTCGAGAAATGAAGGGAATACTTCCTTGTGTTGGGTGTGTAGGTATTGTGAGTGCCAAGCTATCTAAGTCTTGTGGAGGTACCAATAGCTCTGTGGTTGAGCTCACTATCTTAGCAATTCCTTCCTTTCTACTGCCTTAAAAACCTAATAAATCTAGTTGTGGACTGGATTGGATGATATGTGATGTATAATTGGATATGTGTTAGTTGTTGTTCCCCTTTCCTTGTGGAAATCATTCCTAGCTCGAGGGGTGGCAGCTGTGTTGAGAGATTGACGAGCACAAATGGCCTAAGGTTGGGTGGAACATTGCATTTGCATAGCCAGTTGCTTGGGACACCTTCATTTAAAGATGAGTATTCTCTTGTATTTCATTACACAATGTTTTAATTTGATGCTTGTTTTGGGTATTGTCACATACCCCAATTTTATTAAAATAATGTAATTATTTTTAATATTCCTGAGAACATTATGTTAAATTAAATGCTAAGTAGGAAGGGATGACTCAGCAGAGTCTCCAGAAATGGAATGTAAAATCTGAATAATTATTATTAATAAATAAATTATGGAGACAACAGCATGGGAGAGCTGTTAAAAGAGGTTACTGGTCTAACTGGTGGATGGAATTAGGTGGAAGGACAAAAGACAAGTGGCAGCATCCTCAAACACTTCCTGAGTTGCAGGTGGCAACTTCCCTATATTTTGGGGTCATGATTCCCCAAGAAAGTGGAATCTGAGCAGGTGGCTCATTAATGACAGTTAGCCCAACTAAGACCTAGGCAATCTTTTAAATACTACTCAATGAACTGAGCTGGGGGTTCAGCAATTGTTCTAGAGGGAGAATACATTCAGGTGAATGCTATTCAGGAGTCCCATTGAGGAAGTGGGAAAACAGTAAGGAAGTGTTTTTGAAGCAGGAAGTTGCAGTAACTTGGTTCCAGTATAGCTAATTTGGGCTGAGGGAATTATTGGCCGTACCTAGATTCCAGCCAGTTAGACCAGAGCAAGCTCGGGGGTCCTGAGAAGTGCTGTCTGGGCACTCTCCAGGAATTGGTAGGGAGGAACAGCCTCCCATTGCTGTTATTGTCTACCATAGCTACAGGTTCTGCCACTCTTCCTGTTGTTGATTTAATTTATTTTCATATGAGATAGACTAGTACAACTATGTTTTTGACTGTATTCAACTTCAGTAAATCAGTCTCTGTACTCCCTTTTGTTATAAATTTCAGAAACGCAGATGTTATAGAGATTTCCTATTTTTATTTAAATAGAGTATTTATCTTATACAGAACCTAATTGTTACTGTTATAGTTAATAATTACCATGTTTAGGCATATTCTAGAATTCCTGTTAATGGTTCAATAATAGACAGAAATATTAAACAATAGATATTCCAGTAATATACCCGCATATATATATGTATAGCATATTTCAGTCAACTTTAGTTTTAGGTCATTCTTATATTGAGTTAACAGATAAACAAAACTCATTTTAAATATATTGTTTATACTCAGAACATGTTTGACAGCTATCGATTATCTAAAGAGGTGACTGTAACAATATTTCATTGTTACAAGCTTCCACATAATCTTAATCATCTACACAGTAGTCAAACACAAACACTTAGCAACTGTATAGTATTATTCTCCTTCAACCTAGTAATTATAATACATTAGCCATGCTTATTATAATAGAATTAACAAAGTTGTTTTAAACAAAAACAAACATATTACACAACAGAGAAACTGTCGATGAACGCAACCATCTTTGGCTGTTACAAACCATCTTAAGTTTACACAGTAATCATATTTATTCAGTACAAATGTTCTTCCTTAGGTAGTCCACAAACCCTACACGGCCGTAGCCTTATATTATTCCTTCGACAGACTGAAAAACAATTGAAAAGAATGCTTTTTATGACAGACAGAACCTACAGCATCTTAACACATAGTTCTATGTATATATTATTCTATTCATAGTTTTATTTAATAATTATATAGATTCAAAATAAATTGTTACAACTCGTACCCAGTCACCACCGAGTTAACAATATCATACTTATGCATTGAACACAAAACAAAACCCCCAATTCGCCAGAATAACCCTATGCTATTAACTATTACAGACATAGTGGATAAACTTCCACAATCTTTTATTTAATACTCCAAAACGAAGAAAAACGCAGAGAGACAATCATAGGGTTTCATTTATAACAGAGTTAACATCCATTGCAGGTACCGAAGAATTCATCTATCCTTACAGTTCAAATACTTTTGAATAATTTAACGAAACCCAAAAATGAACACGGCCATGATAGGCCCAGTAATATATTAAGTATAAATTTTATGCAGCGAGGATGGAACCCTACGCTTAGCAATTACAAAGTACAATAACAGAAACCCTGGCCTCATACAGTCTGAGCCGTGAAGGGCTCTCCAATAAACATAACAAGGTTTCAACCCTTTCATTCAAACAAAATAACTTATACAGATGATTGCAACCATGAACATCAAGTCGTCAAACGACCTCACTACACAGGAGTTTTCCTCCATGACACAACCCTAACCACAAAACCAGCAAAGGAAGAGACAGCCGTGGATAACCAGGCTTACCCGGTTGAGCCAGCGTTGGAGAAAGAACCCTGTACACCTTCAGAGCCGCGTGACCTGCACATTCAATGCTGAAAGATGTTAATACACTGTTTATGCCGAGAGTTTTAAATAATTGTATATCTACACTGCTTGCAAAACAGAAATTGCGAAAATAAGGTTATTTATTACCTGAGCAATGTAGCCGTGGATATTCTGGAAGCCACCGGTGGGAGCAGACACTGAAACCCCCATCACCCTCGTCGGTTGAAAGAGCAAGGAACACCCTCAAACTCTTCCAATGACGGCCACGACAGACAAACCTTGCAGACGGAGACCTCAAACTGGAACTGAATCAGTCGAGAAGCAAACCCAAAGCCCAATGGCATCAACTCTCTCATAACCTAAAGACATTACCGAGAACCCTATCTCTTACCCACACCAGCACAGTGACGAACTGTAAATAGCTGGGACTTAAACTTATAAAGAACAACAAGACCACGAAGCAATAAAACTATAGCAGACGCTATCCCCAGAGCCGAGGACATACCCTATTTCCGAATGGAACCTCAAGGCCATAACCACCACACTCTGCACATTGTTACAGTGCCTTCATTACAAAACTCAGACAGGGAGGGTTTCATCCTTAGGACCCGAGCCCGAAGGCAACTACAATAACCTGTAGGGTTTCAATAGCAGCTTATATATCGCCCATCGCATGGAGGAGATGCAACCACGTAGCACTCAAATAAATCAACGTAGCATGGGTCGAGAACCTATAGTTTCATTGCCAACCAAATAATTATACACCGATTCTTTTCCAAATCATGTCATATATAAGTCAAACGTATGAGATAACAAATGATATATAATCATTTGGCATATAGCCTTGCAATTGAATCGTCGAGAATCCCAAGCAATGGGAATGTATAATCACTACAATGATAGAAATAAGAGTTAGTCAACATCATATATGGATTATTCCATAACTTAATAGGGTGGATAATACTTTAACATAACTTAGTTATAAATCTTATCCATGGTAAGGGAAGAACATTAGGACTATGACAAAATCAAGTTAATGCACATTTACAATGAAACCAGGGCATAGGTTAATGTCTTTCGCATATCACTTTACACAAGATGTTGGTCAACTTCAACCCTAGAGTTTTCTCTATGGCCTAGTATGATAAATACAACCATAACACTATATAGAATATAAAGTTTGCCAATGTATGGAATATTATGATTATTGTACAATCATTATATATATAAATTAATACCAAGTCATAGATTAATGCCAGGTGCATATTACATTTCTATGTTCATATAAGTACCAAGGTAGTCAACCTTCAAATTAAAATGCCTCGTTATTTAATACTTGAATGTTACCAAGTCTTTAAGACAATAAATATATTGCCATTATATACTAGCATCAGAATTGCTATCAATACTATTGTTAACAGTAACAATATGAAAAATAAACCTCTATTATTAAGATGTTGAAATAGAGCTTCATCTACAGGTGTACATCGTAAAGATAGTTAAAATCAAGGCACCGTCAAGTAACATAAGTTAAACTCTAAGTGGACATTGGACTTCAACGCATAGGATCATATTGAAACAACGCTAGAGGCGTCACCTTCTCAACTCGCATTATCAATGCATGAACAAAATAGTAGTCACCGGTATTAAGTTGACAACAGGTCACATGATGCAAAGACACTGTTACAGCCAAAAATTCTGATATCACAAATGTTTCATTTTAGTTACAACAGTAACATAGCATAATAATCATAAAAACATAATTATAACTGAGACAATGTAAATCTTCGTAACACTTGACGATACTAGCTGAATAAGAAATATCATGACGATCATTAAGTTTTGAAGTATAGGGAGTATTGATGCTCACCAAGTTTAACATACAGTGATCCTTACTTCACTGACGCACCTGAGAAACAAAAGACGACGTATGCATTAGCTCGTAAGCTAAGTAAGCCAGTCAACTACGACTAGCTCTTCCCTTGCGGTTCAAAACAAAACAATCATTAATTACAATCACCGAAATCAAAGTTTTAATAAAACAGAGTCTTTAAACAGTTTATGTTAGTTGTTTAAATTAAAACAATATCAGAAATACTACCTAATTAACATTTATTGTTACGAATAAAATTTTTTAAATTTTTCAGAATTAACGGGTTCTGACATGTGGTATCAGAGCCAGGTTCAGACACTAGGCCTGGATGTGACTCCACTAAACTTCCGTAAACAGCGATCATAAAAGAAGATTTTGTTTTATTTATAAAATACTAACATATATTTCGGTTTAATGTACAGTACAGAAAAATTCTCTTTTCTGAATTTTTCAGACAGATATGGAAAAACTGGGAGAATATGCTGAGGAGGAATCTCCCAATGCTGGGACAAGACGGATGTCAAAAGAACTAGAGGCAGAAGAAGAAATTGCTCACACCACTGAGCTGATGCAGACTATAAGAGGATTAAAGACAGAAATGGAAACGGTTAAGAAGGATAATGAAAGAATTCTAAAGACTCAGGAACAGCTAAATCAGCTATTGATAGAAAAATTTCAAACTGACGGAAGGAGCAAACCAGCTGACTCAGAAGAAGTTAATCATCCAAGAGGGTCAAAAAGGACAAAACCAACTAAATCTGACAGCAGTTCCTCATCTGAAGAAAGAAAGGGACAACCCAGTTATCACACTAGCAGTGACAGCAGTGAAGCTGAGATGCACAACCGAAGGAAAAAGTACAGGCCTTATGAAGAGATTTCCGGGGAGTTTAAGAAGATAAAGCCCCCAACTTTCAATGGAGAAACTGAAACTGGAGAAGAGGCAGAATCTTGGTTATCCGGGATGAGAAAATATTTTCAGATCTATAACTACTCAAATCAGCTAAAGGCAAGAATGGCCATATACAACCTCTCGGGAAAGGCGGACATATGGTGGCAAGACCTGAAAAGGGTCAAAGGGATCAAAGAAAGAGAAGTTAATTGGAGTACCTTTAAAAGGTATTTCAAGAAGAAATTCCTGTCCGAGCAGTATTATGAAGAAAGGGCTAAAGAATTTTATGAACTAAAACTCGGATCTATGACGATGAAGGACTTAAACAGTAAATTTTTAAGTCTGTTGCGTTATGTACCATATTTTGTCGAAGAGAAACCAAAAATACAGCGGTTTCTTAGTTGCCTGCCTTATCATATCAAGGACAGAATTGAATATGACAACCCCAAAACACTGGAAGAAGCTATGCGCAAGGCAAACTTCTGTTACGAACAGAATAAAAAGAAAGAAGGGATAGCCAGTTGGAAAGCCAAAAAGAACAGCAATCTGATCGAGTACAAGAAAAAGGAATTTGTTCCCCATAAAAATTTCAAGAATGGCAAAAACGGGAACCACTTTAATAGTAAAAGTTTCCAAGGAAACAAAAATGGAGCTGTCAGCCATTCAAACAATTACAAAAACAGCAAAGAGACTCCTAATAACCATGGAAACTACATCAAAAATTTTGAGCGAAAAGAACCTGTCAAGTGCTGGGAATGTAATGGGCCACATTATGCTTCAGTCTGCCCAAACAGAAAGAAACAAGTCAGCAATATTCATACTGTTCAAGACGAAATGACAGTTGGAGATTTTGCAGGAACTATGCCCCGAATCAATGCAGCGTTGGAAAACCGCCAGGCTGACTACCAAACTTCCATGGTGGAAGTAGGAGGTATGATTAACAAAACCCCAGTTACTATATTAATAGATCCCGGTGCTAGTCTTAGTTATATTTCACCTCAGCTGGTAGAAAAATGTAATTTGACTGTTGAAAGGTTTGATAATTCTTGGTCTGTACAATTAGCTACTGGGGCTAAGAAGAAAGTAAACTGCTATGTAAAAGAATGCATCTTAAACATGACTGATTTTAGAACTACAGTTAAACTGAACGTTTTACCACTTGGCTCATATGACATACTTATCGGAATGGACTGGTTGGAACAACATAGGGTCGTTTTAAACTGTTTTGACAAAACTTTTAGGTGTATAAACAGTAGTGGACAGCCTGTAACTGTTAGGGGTATTCCTAGGAAAACAGTAGTGAGGCAAATTTCTGCATTACAACTTAAAAGAGCAGCCAGGAAAGGATGCAAGACCTATGCTGTAACTATTACAAACGAGACAGATAAATTTGAAAACAACCAGAAAACAGTAGAGAACATTCCTGTCGTCAATGAATTTATTGACGTTTTTCCTGAGGAAATTCCAGAATTGCCTCCCAAGAGAGAGCTTGACTTTACCATTGAGCTGGTACCAGGTGCTGTTCCCAGTTCAAAAGCCCCGTATCGTATGAATATCTTGGAGCTTAACGAGTTGAAAACTCAGTTGAAGGAGTTAATAGATAAGAACTATATCCGACCCAGTGTATCCCCTTGGGGAGCACCAGTGATTTTCGTTAAAAAGAAGGACGGAACTATGCGACTTTGCATAGATTATCGTCAACTAAACAAGATGACGATCAAAAACAGGTATCCGTTACCTCGTATTGATGATCTGTTTGATCAACTACGTGGCGCTACGGTATTCTCTAAGATCGATCTAAGATCGGGTTATCATCAGGTAAGAATTAAAGAAGAAGACATTTTCAAAACAGCCTTTAGAACCAGGTATGGACATTACGAATTTGTCGTAATGCCATTTGGACTTACTAATGCCCCAGCGGTTTTCATGTGCTTAATGAACAACATAATGCACAAGTACTTAGATAAATTTGTGGTTGTATTTATCGACGACATTTTAGTCTATTCTAAGAGCGAGGAGGAGCACAAGGAACACTTACGTATCGTTTTACAAGAACTAAGAGAACAACAACTTTTTGCGAAATTTAGCAAATGTGACTTCTTCAAAGATGAAATCCAGTACTTAGGACATGTAGTTACTAAGGAAGGGATTTCAGTGGATCCCGAAAAGATTCGGGCGATTGAAGAATGGCCAGTACCTAAAGATGTGACGGACGTTAGATCTTTCATGGGAATTACCGGTTACTACCGGAGGTTTATTGAAGGCTTTTCAAAAATAGCCAACCCAATCACTTCTTTGCAGAAGAAAGGCAAGAAGTTTGATTGGAATGCGAAATGTGAAGAAAGTTTCAAGAAACTTAAGACTTTATTGACAACTGCACCTATTCTTAGAATAGCGGACCCAAATAAAGATTTCATAGTTTGTACCGACGCTTGTAATGATGGCTTAGGCGGAGTGCTGACTCAAGAAGGACATGTCATTGCTTACGAATCTAGGAAGCTGAAAATCCATGAAAAGAATTATGCCACTTATGACCTAGAATTAGCTGCTGTAATTCATGCTTTAAAGATGTGGCGACACCACCTAATAGGAAGAAAATTTACCTTACTAACAGATAATAAAGGTCTGAAATACCTTTTAGACCAGCCAAATCTAAATGCAAGACAAGCCAGGTGGCTGGCATTCCTAAGTGAATACGATTTTGAAATCCAACACATAAAAGGGAAGGAGAATAAGGTGGCTGATGCCTTGAGTAGGAATGCAAAACTGAATTTTATATCAGCTAGCAGCACTTACACCTCTGATTTAAATGAACAGCTGGCTGAAGGGATAAATTTAGACGAAAATTATCAACATCTACAAATTACAGCCCAAGAACAGCCCACAGAAAGTTTGCTAAAAGGGTATAGTTTAAATGAAAACGGATTTTTGCTGTTTAAAGACAGGCTGTATATCCCTAATGCACCTACAGTTAAGCTGTTAATTTTAGACGAAATACATAAAACCCCTTACTCCGGGCACCCTGGCTATCAAAAGACTATCACTATGTTGAGAAAAGAATATTTTTGGCCTAACATGAAATCTGAAACTGCTGAATATTTAGCGAAGTGTTTGGACTGCCAACAAGTAAAAACAGAACATCAACATCCAGCTGGATTGCTGCAACCTTTACCTATTCCTAGCTGGAAATGGGAAATAATTAGCCTGGATTTCATTACGGGTTTACCCAAAAACCAACATCAGAATGATTCAATTATGGTAGTGGTAGACAAATTAAGTAAATCAGCACATTTTATTCCTGTTAAAACCACATACAAGGCTGCAAACATAGCAGATATCTTTCTAAAACAGATTTTTCGGTTACACGGTATTCCAAAGGTTATTATATCAGACAGGGATCCTAAATTTACAGGAAATTTTTGGAGATCCTTGTTCAAAGGATTAAACACCACTTTAAATTTCAGCACCTCTTTCCATCCTCAGACTGACGGACAAACGGAAAGAGTTAATCAAATATTAGAAGATCTGTTAAGGATGTATGTTAAAGATCAACCAGGTAAGTGGGAGGATTATTTACACTTAGCTGAATTTGCATACAATAACAGCTATCAATCATCAGCTAAGTTTAGTCCTTTTGAGGTTTTGTATGGACGAAAATGCAACACTCCTATCTCTTGGAGTAATCCAGTAGATAGATTAGTGTTAGGACCTGATTTATTGAAAGAAATGGAACAGATTGTGAAACAAGTGCAGGAAAACTTGAAGATTGCCCAGGATCGGCAAAAGAGTCAAGCAGATTTGAAAAGAACTCCTAAAGAGTTCCAGGTAGGTGAACATGTGTTCATCAAGGTAAGACCAAAGAAAAGCTCCCTAAGATTAGGAAGTTGTGCAAAATTAGCACCACGTTACTGTGGTCCATTTGAAATTTTAGCCAGAATTGGTCAAGTTGCTTATCAGTTAGCATTACCGCCAAATTTAAAAGTACACAATGTTTTTCATATCTCTGTTTTGAAAAAGTATATTCATGATGCTACTCATGTTATTGATTGGAACATTGTACAGGTAGAACCAGAAGGGGAAGTTCTGGTAGAACCGGATTGTATCCTCGGGAGGAGGGAAATTACTCTACGGAACCGGATAATTGGACAAGTGAAGGTGCAATGGAAGCACCTTAGTCCTGAAGAATCTACCTGGGAGCTGGAAAGTAAGATGCGGGAAGCATATCCCCATCTATTCCAGCAGGTAGCTGAAGAAGAAGAATAAGTAACATCGAGGACGATGTTACATTTTAAGGGGGTGTGTATGTCACATACCCCAATTTTATTAAAATAATGTAATTATTTTTAATATTCCTGAGAACATTATGTTAAATTAAATGCTAAGTAGGAAGGGATGACTCAGCAGAGTCTCCAGAAATGGAATGTAAAATCTGAATAATTATTATTAATAAATAAATTATGGAGACAACAGCATGGGAGAGCTGTTAAAAGAGGTTACTGGTCTAACTGGTGGATGGAATTAGGTGGAAGGACAAAAGACAAGTGGCAGCATCCTCAAACACTTCCTGAGTTGCAGGTGGCAACTTCCCTATATTTTGGGGTCATGATTCCCCAAGAAAGTGGAATCTGAGCAGGTGGCTCATTAATGACAGTTAGCCCAACTAAGACCTAGGCAATCTTTTAAATACTACTCAATGAACTGAGCTGGGGGTTCAGCAATTGTTCTAGAGGGAGAATACATTCAGGTGAATGCTATTCAGGAGTCCCATTGAGGAAGTGGGAAAACAGTAAGGAAGTGTTTTTGAAGCAGGAAGTTGCAGTAACTTGGTTCCAGTATAGCTAATTTGGGCTGAGGGAATTATTGGCCGTACCTAGATTCCAGCCAGTTAGACCAGAGCAAGCTCGGGGGTCCTGAGAAGTGCTGTCTGGGCACTCTCCAGGAATTGGTAGGGAGGAACAGCCTCCCATTGCTGTTATTGTCTACCATAGCTACAGGTTCTGCCACTCTTCCTGTTGTTGATTTAATTTATTTTCATATGAGATAGACTAGTACAACTATGTTTTTGACTGTATTCAACTTCAGTAAATCAGTCTCTGTACTCCCTTTTGTTATAAATTTCAGAAACGCAGATGTTATAGAGATTTCCTATTTTTATTTAAATAGAGTATTTATCTTATACAGAACCTAATTGTTACTGTTATAGTTAATAATTACCATGTTTAGGCATATTCTAGAATTCCTGTTAATGGTTCAATAATAGACAGAAATATTAAACAATAGATATTCCAGTAATATACCTGCATATATATATGTATAGCATATTTCAGTCAACTTTAGTTTTAGGTCATTCTTATATTGAGTTAACAGATAAACAAAACTCATTTTAAATATATTGTTTATACTCAGAACATGTTTGACAGCTATCGATTATCTAAAGAGGTGACTGTAACAATATTTCATTGTTACAAGCTTCCACATAATCTTAATCATCTACACAGTAGTCAAACACAAACACTTAGCAACTGTATAGTATTATTCTCCTTCAACCTAGTAATTATAATACATTAGCCATGCTTATTATAATAGAATTAACAAAGTTGTTTTAAACAAAAACAAACATATTACACAACAGAGAAACTGTCGATGAACGCAACCATCTTTGGCTGTTACAAACCATCTTAAGTTTACACAGTAATCATATTTATTCAGTACAAATGTTCTTCCTTAGGTAGTCCACAAACCCTACACGGCCGTAGCCTTATATTATTCCTTCGACAGACTGAAAAACAATTGAAAAGAATGCTTTTTATGACAGACAGAACCTACAGCATCTTAACACATAGTTCTATGTATATATTATTCTATTCATAGTTTTATTTAATAATTATATAGATTCAAAATAAATTGTTACAACTCGTACCCAGTCACCACCGAGTTAACAATATCATACTTATGCATTGAACACAAAACAAAACCCCCAATTCGCCAGAATAACCCTATGCTATTAACTATTACAGACATAGTGGATAAACTTCCACAATCTTTTATTTAATACTCCAAAACGAAGAAAAACGCAGAGAGACAATCATAGGGTTTCATTTATAACAGAGTTAACATCCATTGCAGGTACCGAAGAATTCATCTATCCTTACAGTTCAAATACTTTTGAATAATTTAACGAAACCCAAAAATGAACACGGCCATGATAGGCCCAGTAATATATTAAGTATAAATTTTATGCAGCGAGGATGGAACCCTACGCTTAGCAATTACAAAGTACAATAACAGAAACCCTGGCCTCATACAGTCTGAGCCGTGAAGGGCTCTCCAATAAACATAACAAGGTTTCAACCCTTTCATTCAAACAAAATAACTTATACAGATGATTGCAACCATGAACATCAAGTCGTCAAACGACCTCACTACACAGGAGTTTTCCTCCATGACACAACCCTAACCACAAAACCAGCAAAGGAAGAGACAGCCGTGGATAACCAGGCTTACCCGGTTGAGCCAGCGTTGGAGAAAGAACCCTGTACACCTTCAGAGCCGCGTGACCTGCACATTCAATGCTGAAAGATGTTAATACACTGTTTATGCCGAGAGTTTTAAATAATTGTATATCTACACTGCTTGCAAAACAGAAATTGCGAAAATAAGGTTATTTATTACCTGAGCAATGTAGCCGTGGATATTCTGGAAGCCACCGGTGGGAGCAGACACTGAAACCCCCATCACCCTCGTCGGTTGAAAGAGCAAGGAACACCCTCAAACTCTTCCAATGACGGCCACGACAGACAAACCTTGCAGACGGAGACCTCAAACTGGAACTGAATCAGTCGAGAAGCAAACCCAAAGCCCAATGGCATCAACTCTCTCATAACCTAAAGACATTACCGAGAACCCTATCTCTTACCCACACCAGCACAGTGACGAACTGTAAATAGCTGGGACTTAAACTTATAAAGAACAACAAGACCACGAAGCAATAAAACTATAGCAGACGCTATCCCCAGAGCCGAGGACATACCCTATTGCCGAATGGAACCTCAAGGCCATAACCACCACACTCTGCACATTGTTACAGTGCCTTCATTACAAAACTCAGACAGGGAGGGTTTCATCCTTAGGACCCGAGCCCGAAGGCAACTACAATAACCTGTAGGGTTTCAATAGCAGCTTATATATCGCCCATCGCATGGAGGAGATGCAACCACGTAGCACTCAAATAAATCAACGTAGCATGGGTCGAGAACCTATAGTTTCATTGCCAACCAAATAATTATACACCGATTCTTTTCCAAATCATGTCATATATAAGTCAAACGTATGAGATAACAAATGATATATAATCATTTGGCATATAGCCTTGCAATTGAATCGTCGAGAATCCCAAGCAATGGGAATGTATAATCACTACAATGATAGAAATAAGAGTTAGTCAACATCATATATGGATTATTCCATAACTTAATAGGGTGGATAATACTTTAACATAACTTAGTTATAAATCTTATCCATGGTAAGGGAAGAACATTAGGACTATGACAAAATCAAGTTAATGCACATTTACAATGAAACCAGGGCATAGGTTAATGTCTTTCGCATATCACTTTACACAAGATGTTGGTCAACTTCAACCCTAGAGTTTTCTCTATGGCCTAGTATGATAAATACAACCATAACACTATATAGAATATAAAGTTTGCCAATGTATGGAATATTATGATTATTGTACAATCATTATATATATAAATTAATACCAAGTCATAGATTAATGCCAGGTGCATATTACATTTCTATGTTCATATAAGTACCAAGGTAGTCAACCTTCAAATTAAAATGCCTCGTTATTTAATACTTGAATGTTACCAAGTCTTTAAGACAATAAATATATTGCCATTATATACTAGCATCAGAATTGCTATCAATACTATTGTTAACAGTAACAATATGAAAAATAAACCTCTATTATTAAGATGTTGAAATAGAGCTTCATCTACAGGTGTACATCGTAAAGATAGTTAAAATCAAGGCACCGTCAAGTAACATAAGTTAAACTCTAAGTGGACATTGGACTTCAACGCATAGGATCATATTGAAACAACGCTAGAGGCGTCACCTTCTCAACTCGCATTATCAATGCATGAACAAAACAGTAGTCACCGGTATTAAGTTGACAACAGGTCACATGATGCAAAGACACTGTTACAGCCAAAAATTATGATATCACAAATGTTTCATTTTAGTTACAACAGTAACATAGCATAATAATCATAAAAACATAATTATAACTGAGACAATGTAAATCTTCGTAACACTTGACGATACTAGCTGAATAAGAAATATCATGACGATCATTAAGTTTTGAAGTATAGGGAGTATTGATGCTCACCAAGTTTAACATACAGTGATCCTTACTTCACTGACGCACCTGAGAAACAAAAGACGACGTATGCATTAGCTCGTAAGCTAAGTAAGCCAGTCAACTACGACTAGCTCTTCCCTTGCGGTTCAAAACAAAACAATCATTAATTACAATCACCGAAATCAAAGTTTTAATAAAACAGAGTCTTTAAACAGTTTATGTTAGTTGTTTAAATTAAAACAATATCAGAAATACTACCTAATTAACATTTATTGTTACGAATAAAATTTTTTAAATTTTTCAGAATTAACGGGTTCTGACATGTGGTATCAGAGCCAGGTTCAGACACTAGGCCTGGATGTGACTCCACTAAACTTCCGTAAACAGCGATCATAAAAGAAGATTTTGTTTTATTTATAAAATACTAACATATATTTCGGTTTAATGTACAGTACAGAAAAATTCTCTTTTCTGAATTTTTCAGACAGATATGGAAAAACTGGGAGAATATGCTGAGGAGGAATCTCCCAATGCTGGGACAAGACGGATGTCAAAAGAACTAGAGGCAGAAGAAGAAATTGCTCACACCACTGAGCTGATGCAGACTATAAGAGGATTAAAGACAGAAATGGAAACGGTTAAGAAGGATAATGAAAGAATTCTAAAGACTCAGGAACAGCTAAATCAGCTATTGATAGAAAAATTTCAAATTGACGGAAGGAGCAAACCAGCTGACTCAGAAGAAGTTAATCATCCAAGAGGGTCAAAAAGGACAAAACCAACTAAATCTGACAGCAGTTCCTCATCTGAAGAAAGAAAGGGACAACCCAGTTATCACACTAGCAGTGACAGCAGTGAAGCTGAGATGCACAACCGAAGGAAAAAGTACAGGCCTTATGAAGAGATTTCCGGGGAGTTTAAGAAGATAAAGCCCCCAACTTTCAATGGAGAAACTGAAACTGGAGAAGAGGCAGAATCTTGGTTATCCGGGATGAGAAAATATTTTCAGATCTATAACTACTCAAATCAGCTAAAGGCAAGAATGGCCATATACAACCTCTCGGGAAAGGCGGACATATGGTGGCAAGACCTGAAAAGGGTCAAAGGGATCAAAGAAAGAGAAGTTAATTGGAGTACCTTTAAAAGGTATTTCAAGAAGAAATTCCTGTCCGAGCAGTATTATGAAGAAAGGGCTAAAGAATTTTATGAACTAAAACTCGGATCTATGACGATGAAGGACTTAAACAGTAAATTTTTAAGTCTGTTGCGTTATGTACCATATTTTGTCGAAGAGAAACCAAAAATACAGCGGTTTCTTAGTTGCCTGCCTTATCATATCAAGGACAGAATTGAATATGACAACCCCAAAACACTGGAAGAAGCTATGCGCAAGGCAAACTTCTGTTACGAACAGAATAAAAAGAAAGAAGGGATAGCCAGTTGGAAAGCCAAAAAGAACAGCAATCTGATCGAGTACAAGAAAAAGGAATTTGTTCCCCATAAAAATTTCAAGAATGGCAAAAACGGGAACCACTTTAATAGTAAAAGTTTCCAAGGAAACAAAAATGGAGCTGTCAGCCATTCAAACAATTACAAAAACAGCAAAGAGACTCCTAATAACCATGGAAACTACATCAAAAATTTTGAGCGAAAAGAACCTGTCAAGTGCTGGGAATGTAATGGGCCACATTATGCTTCAGTCTGCCCAAACAGAAAGAAACAAGTCAGCAATATTCATACTGTTCAAGACGAAATGACAGTTGGAGATTTTGCAGGAACTATGCCCCGAATCAATGCAGCGTTGGAAAACCGCCAGGCTGACTACCAAACTTCCATGGTGGAAGTAGGAGGTATGATTAACAAAACCCCAGTTACTATATTAATAGATCCCGGTGCTAGTCTTAGTTATATTTCACCTCAGCTGGTAGAAAAATGTAATTTGACTGTTGAAAGGTTTGATAATTCTTGGTCTGTACAATTAGCTACTGGGGCTAAGAAGAAAGTAAACTGCTATGTAAAAGAATGCATCTTAAACATGACTGATTTTAGAACTACAGTTAAACTGAACGTTTTACCACTTGGCTCATATGACATACTTATCGGAATGGACTGGTTGGAACAACATAGGGTCGTTTTAAACTGTTTTGACAAAACTTTTAGGTGTATAAACAGTAGTGGACAGCCTGTAACTGTTAGGGGTATTCCTAGGAAAACAGTAGTGAGGCAAATTTCTGCATTACAACTTAAAAGAGCAGTCAGGAAAGGATGCAAGACCTATGCTGTAACTATTACAAACGAGACAGATAAATTTGAAAACAACCAGAAAACAGTAGAGAACATTCCTGTCGTCAATGAATTTATTGACGTTTTTCCTGAGGAAATTCCAGAATTGCCTCCCAAGAGAGAGCTTGACTTTACCATTGAGCTGGTACCAGGTGCTGTTCCCAGTTCAAAAGCCCCGTATCGTATGAATATCTTGGAGCTTAACGAGTTGAAAACTCAGTTGAAGGAGTTAATAGATAAGAACTATATCCGACCCAGTGTATCCCCTTGGGGAGCACCAGTGATTTTCGTTAAAAAGAAGGACGGAACTATGCGACTTTGCATAGATTATCGTCAACTAAACAAGATGACGATCAAAAACAGGTATCCGTTACCTCGTATTGATGATCTGTTTGATCAACTACGTGGCGCTACGGTATTCTCTAAGATCGATCTAAGATCGGGTTATCATCAGGTAAGAATTAAAGAAGAAGACATTTTCAAAACAGCCTTTAGAACCAGGTATGGACATTACGAATTTGTCGTAATGCCATTTGGACTTACTAATGCCCCAGCGGTTTTCATGTGCTTAATGAACAACATAATGCACAAGTACTTAGATAAATTTGTGGTTGTATTTATCGACGACATTTTAGTCTATTCTAAGAGCGAGGAGGAGCACAAGGAACACTTACGTATCGTTTTACAAGAACTAAGAGAACAACAACTTTTTGCGAAATTTAGCAAATGTGACTTCTTCAAAGATGAAATCCAGTACTTAGGACATGTAGTTACTAAGGAAGGGATTTCAGTGGATCCCGAAAAGATTCGGGCGATTGAAGAATGGCCAGTACCTAAAGATGTGACGGACGTTAGATCTTTCATGGGAATTACCGGTTACTACCGGAGGTTTATTGAAGGCTTTTCAAAAATAGCCAACCCAATCACTTCTTTGCAGAAGAAAGGCAAGAAGTTTGATTGGAATGCGAAATGTGAAGAAAGTTTCAAGAAACTTAAGACTTTATTGACAACTGCACCTATTCTTAGAATAGCGGACCCAAATAAAGATTTCATAGTTTGTACCGACGCTTGTAATGATGGCTTAGGCGGAGTGCTGACTCAAGAAGGACATGTCATTGCTTACGAATCTAGGAAGCTGAAAATCCATGAAAAGAATTATGCCACTTATGACCTAGAATTAGCTGCTGTAATTCATGCTTTAAAGATGTGGCGACACCACCTAATAGGAAGAAAATTTACCTTACTAACAGATAATAAAGGTCTGAAATACCTTTTAGACCAGCCAAATCTAAATGCAAGACAAGCCAGGTGGCTGGCATTCCTAAGTGAATACGATTTTGAAATCCAACACATAAAAGGGAAGGAGAATAAGGTGGCTGATGCCTTGAGTAGGAATGCAAAACTGAATTTTATATCAGCTAGCAGCACTTACACCTCTGATTTAAATGAACAGCTGGCTGAAGGGATAAATTTAGACGAAAATTATCAACATCTACAAATTACAGCCCAAGAACAGCCCACAGAAAGTTTGCTAAAAGGGTATAGTTTAAATGAAAACGGATTTTTGCTGTTTAAAGACAGGCTGTATATCCCTAATGCACCTACAGTTAAGCTGTTAATTTTAGACGAAATACATAAAACCCCTTACTCCGGGCACCCTGGCTATCAAAAGACTATCACTATGTTGAGAAAAGAATATTTTTGGCCTAACATGAAATCTGAAACTGCTGAATATTTAGCGAAGTGTTTGGACTGCCAACAAGTAAAAACAGAACATCAACATCCAGCTGGATTGCTGCAACCTTTACCTATTCCTAGCTGGAAATGGGAAATAATTAGCCTGGATTTCATTACGGGTTTACCCAAAAACCAACATCAGAATGATTCAATTATGGTAGTGGTAGACAAATTAAGTAAATCAGCACATTTTATTCCTGTTAAAACCACATACAAGGCTGCAAACATAGCAGATATCTTTCTAAAACAGATTTTTCGGTTACACGGTATTCCAAAGGTTATTATATCAGACAGGGATCCTAAATTTACAGGAAATTTTTGGAGATCCTTGTTCAAAGGATTAAACACCACTTTAAATTTCAGCACCTCTTTCCATCCTCAGACTGACGGACAAACGGAAAGAGTTAATCAAATATTAGAAGATCTGTTAAGGATGTATGTTAAAGATCAACCAGGTAAGTGGGAGGATTATTTACACTTAGCTGAATTTGCATACAATAACAGCTATCAATCATCAGCTAAGTTTAGTCCTTTTGAGGTTTTGTATGGACGAAAATGCAACACTCCTATCTCTTGGAGTAATCCAGTAGATAGATTAGTGTTAGGACCTGATTTATTGAAAGAAATGGAACAGATTGTGAAACAAGTGCAGGAAAACTTGAAGATTGCCCAGGATCGGCAAAAGAGTCAAGCAGATTTGAAAAGAACTCCTAAAGAGTTCCAGGTAGGTGAACATGTGTTCATCAAGGTAAGACCAAAGAAAAGCTCCCTAAGATTAGGAAGTTGTGCAAAATTAGCACCACGTTACTGTGGTCCATTTGAAATTTTAGCCAGAATTGGTCAAGTTGCTTATCAGTTAGCATTACCGCCAAATTTAAAAGTACACAATGTTTTTCATATCTCTGTTTTGAAAAAGTATATTCATGATGCTACTCATGTTATTGATTGGAACATTGTACAGGTAGAACCAGAAGGGGAAGTTCTGGTAGAACCGGATTGTATCCTCGGGAGGAGGGAAATTACTCTACGGAACCGGATAATTGGACAAGTGAAGGTGCAATGGAAGCACCTTAGTCCTGAAGAATCTACCTGGGAGCTGGAAAGTAAGATGCGGGAAGCATATCCCCATCTATTCCAGCAGGTAGCTGAAGAAGAAGAATAAGTAACATCGAGGACGATGTTACATTTTAAGGGGGTGTGTATGTCACATACCCCAATTTTATTAAAATAATGTAATTATTTTTAATATTCCTGAGAACATTATGTTAAATTAAATGCTAAGTAGGAAGGGATGACTCAGCAGAGTCTCCAGAAATGGAATGTAAAATCTGAATAATTATTATTAATAAATAAATTATGGAGACAACAGCATGGGAGAGCTGTTAAAAGAGGTTACTGGTCTAACTGGTGGATGGAATTAGGTGGAAGGACAAAAGACAAGTGGCAGCATCCTCAAACACTTCCTGAGTTGCAGGTGGCAACTTCCCTATATTTTGGGGTCATGATTCCCCAAGAAAGTGGAATCTGAGCAGGTGGCTCATTAATGACAGTTAGCCCAACTAAGACCTAGGCAATCTTTTAAATACTACTCAATGAACTGAGCTGGGGGTTCAGCAATTGTTCTAGAGGGAGAATACATTCAGGTGAATGCTATTCAGGAGTCCCATTGAGGAAGTGGGAAAACAGTAAGGAAGTGTTTTTGAAGCAGGAAGTTGCAGTAACTTGGTTCCAGTATAGCTAATTTGGGCTGAGGGAATTATTGGCCGTACCTAGATTCCAGCCAGTTAGACCAGAGCAAGCTCGGGGGTCCTGAGAAGTGCTGTCTGGGCACTCTCCAGGAATTGGTAGGGAGGAACAGCCTCCCATTGCTGTTATTGTCTACCATAGCTACAGGTTCTGCCACTCTTCCTGTTGTTGATTTAATTTATTTTCATATGAGATAGACTAGTACAACTATGTTTTTGACTGTATTCAACTTCAGTAAATCAGTCTCTGTACTCCCTTTTGTTATAAATTTCAGAAACGCAGATGTTATAGAGATTTCCTATTTTTATTTAAATAGAGTATTTATCTTATACAGAACCTAATTGTTACTGTTATAGTTAATAATTACCATGTTTAGGCATATTCTAGAATTCCTGTTAATGGTTCAATAATAGACAGAAATATTAAACAATAGATATTCCAGTAATATACCTGCATATATATATGTATAGCATATTTCAGTCAACTTTAGTTTTAGGTCATTCTTATATTGAGTTAACAGATAAACAAAACTCATTTTAAATATATTGTTTATACTCAGAACATGTTTGACAGCTATCGATTATCTAAAGAGGTGACTGTAACAATATTTCATTGTTACAAGCTTCCACATAATCTTAATCATCTACACAGTAGTCAAACACAAACACTTAGCAACTGTATAGTATTATTCTCCTTCAACCTAGTAATTATAATACATTAGCCATGCTTATTATAATAGAATTAACAAAGTTGTTTTAAACAAAAACAAACATATTACACAACAGAGAAACTGTCGATGAACGCAACCATCTTTGGCTGTTACAAACCATCTTAAGTTTACACAGTAATCATATTTATTCAGTACAAATGTTCTTCCTTAGGTAGTCCACAAACCCTACACGGCCGTAGCCTTATATTATTCCTTCGACAGACTGAAAAACAATTGAAAAGAATGCTTTTTATGACAGACAGAACCTACAGCATCTTAACACATAGTTCTATGTATATATTATTCTATTCATAGTTTTATTTAATAATTATATAGATTCAAAATAAATTGTTACAACTCGTACCCAGTCACCACCGAGTTAACAATATCATACTTATGCATTGAACACAAAACAAAACCCCCAATTCGCCAGAATAACCCTATGCTATTAACTATTACAGACATAGTGGATAAACTTCCACAATCTTTTATTTAATACTCCAAAACGAAGAAAAACGCAGAGAGACAATCATAGGGTTTCATTTATAACAGAGTTAACATCCATTGCAGGTACCGAAGAATTCATCTATCCTTACAGTTCAAATACTTTTGAATAATTTAACGAAACCCAAAAATGAACACGGCCATGATAGGCCCAGTAATATATTAAGTATAAATTTTATGCAGCGAGGATGGAACCCTACGCTTAGCAATTACAAAGTACAATAACAGAAACCCTGGCCTCATACAGTCTGAGCCGTGAAGGGCTCTCCAATAAACATAACAAGGTTTCAACCCTTTCATTCAAACAAAATAACTTATACAGATGATTGCAACCATGAACATCAAGTCGTCAAACGACCTCACTACACAGGAGTTTTCCTCCATGACACAACCCTAACCACAAAACCAGCAAAGGAAGAGACAGCCGTGGATAACCAGGCTTACCCGGTTGAGCCAGCGTTGGAGAAAGAACCCTGTACACCTTCAGAGCCGCGTGACCTGCACATTCAATGCTGAAAGATGTTAATACACTGTTTATGCCGAGAGTTTTAAATAATTGTATATCTACACTGCTTGCAAAACAGAAATTGCGAAAATAAGGTTATTTATTACCTGAGCAATGTAGCCGTGGATATTCTGGAAGCCACCGGTGGGAGCAGACACTGAAACCCCCATCACCCTCGTCGGTTGAAAGAGCAAGGAACACCCTCAAACTCTTCCAATGACGGCCACGACAGACAAACCTTGCAGACGGAGACCTCAAACTGGAACTGAATCAGTCGAGAAGCAAACCCAAAGCCCAATGGCATCAACTCTCTCATAACCTAAAGACATTACCGAGAACCCTATCTCTTACCCACACCAGCACAGTGACGAACTGTAAATAGCTGGGACTTAAACTTATAAAGAACAACAAGACCACGAAGCAATAAAACTATAGCAGACGCTATCCCCAGAGCCGAGGACATACCCTATTGCCGAATGGAACCTCAAGGCCATAACCACCACACTCTGCACATTGTTACAGTGCCTTCATTACAAAACTCAGACAGGGAGGGTTTCATCCTTAGGACCCGAGCCCGAAGGCAACTACAATAACCTGTAGGGTTTCAATAGCAGCTTATATATCGCCCATCGCATGGAGGAGATGCAACCACGTAGCACTCAAATAAATCAACGTAGCATGGGTCGAGAACCTATAGTTTCATTGCCAACCAAATAATTATACACCGATTCTTTTCCAAATCATGTCATATATAAGTCAAACGTATGAGATAACAAATGATATATAATCATTTGGCATATAGCCTTGCAATTGAATCGTCGAGAATCCCAAGCAATGGGAATGTATAATCACTACAATGATAGAAATAAGAGTTAGTCAACATCATATATGGATTATTCCATAACTTAATAGGGTGGATAATACTTTAACATAACTTAGTTATAAATCTTATCCATGGTAAGGGAAGAACATTAGGACTATGACAAAATCAAGTTAATGCACATTTACAATGAAACCAGGGCATAGGTTAATGTCTTTCGCATATCACTTTACACAAGATGTTGGTCAACTTCAACCCTAGAGTTTTCTCTATGGCCTAGTATGATAAATACAACCATAACACTATATAGAATATAAAGTTTGCCAATGTATGGAATATTATGATTATTGTACAATCATTATATATATAAATTAATACCAAGTCATAGATTAATGCCAGGTGCATATTACATTTCTATGTTCATATAAGTACCAAGGTAGTCAACCTTCAAATTAAAATGCCTCGTTATTTAATACTTGAATGTTACCAAGTCTTTAAGACAATAAATATATTGCCATTATATACTAGCATCAGAATTGCTATCAATACTATTGTTAACAGTAACAATATGAAAAATAAACCTCTATTATTAAGATGTTGAAATAGAGCTTCATCTACAGGTGTACATCGTAAAGATAGTTAAAATCAAGGCACCGTCAAGTAACATAAGTTAAACTCTAAGTGGACATTGGACTTCAACGCATAGGATCATATTGAAACAACGCTAGAGGCGTCACCTTCTCAACTCGCATTATCAATGCATGAACAAAACAGTAGTCACCGGTATTAAGTTGACAACAGGTCACATGATGCAAAGACACTGTTACAGCCAAAAATTATGATATCACAAATGTTTCATTTTAGTTACAACAGTAACATAGCATAATAATCATAAAAACATAATTATAACTGAGACAATGTAAATCTTCGTAACACTTGACGATACTAGCTGAATAAGAAATATCATGACGATCATTAAGTTTTGAAGTATAGGGAGTATTGATGCTCACCAAGTTTAACATACAGTGATCCTTACTTCACTGACGCACCTGAGAAACAAAAGACGACGTATGCATTAGCTCGTAAGCTAAGTAAGCCAGTCAACTACGACTAGCTCTTCCCTTGCGGTTCAAAACAAAACAATCATTAATTACAATCACCGAAATCAAAGTTTTAATAAAACAGAGTCTTTAAACAGTTTATGTTAGTTGTTTAAATTAAAACAATATCAGAAATACTACCTAATTAACATTTATTGTTACGAATAAAAATTTTTAAATTTTTCAGAATTAACGGGTTCTGACAGGTATACTGATAAATGCATGCTAGATGTGTGTAGTAGATTTATTTTCGATGTGTATGTTTATTTATTTATGCATATGCACACATGTATTTTTACTTGTTACGTGTTTGAAAAATAATAATGGGGGCTAGAATTGGAAGCCCAGGTTTAGTGCCATGTTCCCTCCCTTCAGTGGGATTGAGGGAAGGGGACGTGACACTTTATGCCACCGTGGAATGCTAGCCATATGAATATCCTTTGATGTGTTCTAACGTACAAATGTAGATAATTTAGATATGGCACACTACAGGTCCTTGAGGAAGTCATGGTTCACACACCCATGGATGAGCAAAGGATAATGACACTACAAAGTAAACACATACAAAATTAATTGTGTTTTAACTTGTGGTGTTAAAAAAAAAAAAACATGTTTTTGACATACATACCCTTATAAGGTTCATATGTGTTGAAATATTGTAACTTCGAAGAATATTCTATTGTATTTTATCATTATTTATTCAGAGATGTTTTATTCCTCCGTCAGTATGTCATTATTGTATTTTATTACATAGAGTCATGAGGTAAATCCTCCCATGTAATTCGGGGCAATAGATCCCCTAGAGTCAAATGTAATGGGGTTTTTAAGTCCCCTAGAGGAGTCGGCCCAGTCAGCATTAGTTGAGTGGTAAAGTTAGCTGAGTCGGACATGTCAAGTTGTAAAATTAAAGTAGAAATGAATGTATAAATAGAGAGCTAGGATGTCTCATTTATTCATTCATTCACACACACACTCACTTGTGTAATTTGCATAGGAGAGAGAGAGAGAGAGATATCTGCAAGGAGAAGGAGCACTCGTTTGGGGTTTTGTATTTGTACTTTTGATCATCTATATTGAGGAAGTTTTGCTGGGTTTTATTCCCCTAGAGGGTTTCCCAGGATAAAGTTGTGTCTCTTGTTTTTATGCTGTGCTTGTTATTCTTTCAGTGATCCTGTATATGCTATTGTTGTGAAATTGAATTGAACACTGATTTTATCTATCTTAGCATATTGAATCTTAACATGGTGTTAGAGCTATCCTGAAAGAAGGCAATGTATGATATTTACGACACTTGTTTTACTTGCGACAATTTGAAAGCAAGGGCTCTATATAGAAAAAACTAGTCATCTTGGCATTTTCGCTATAAATCACTTTTAGAGAAGGTTCAGGATCTAAAACTTGGACAGGCCGAAGATGAAATGTTCATGTACCTTTTTTCCACGTTTCAACCTCATATTCATTGTACTTTGTGAGATGTGATTCGTACACGTTAGGGTTTCTGCCTCTTCCAGAATGCATCCCTAAAAAAGTGACCTAGGGAAAAAGGTCATATCTTGGGATAAGAAGCTTCAAATGGAATTCCGTAAAAAATTACAGTTAGGGAACGGAATTTAGTTTCACAGGTTCGAGTATTAGAGGCCGAAGTTGAAACAGTGACACGTGCCACCTCGTACAAGTTCTCTATGTTGTTTCATCCCATAAACAGGTGACCTAGATAAAAAGGTCATATCTCGGGCTAGGAAGATCCAAATGGAATTCCATAAAAAGTGACAGTTAGGGAACAAACTTTATTTTCACAAGTCCAAGTATCAGAGGACGAAGTTGAAAAAGTGACACGTGGCACACCATACAAGTTCTCTATGTCATTTCATCCCATAAACAGGTCATGTCGGGAAACTTAGCATATCTCTCTCATGGAGAATCCAATGAAGCTCAAATATATGGGGTTGGAAATATGACAGGTCAGGATACCACATGCCAAAGTTTCAGACCCTGAGGATCCAAAATTTCAGAGATACACCAGAAACAATAAGTCACATATGAAATAGCTCAACGGAGGAAATCAAAGAAGAGGAGGAAGAAGTTCTCACTTAGGGTTTTCAGTTTTTTAGGTATGGCATGACCTGATACAATGTTGGAGACACCTACTGCAACATTGGAAACTTTGAAAATGGATTTGGAATCCATTCATAATAGATATTAATCTTCCATCAAAATGTTGCGGGAGGAAGGAGATTGAAAATTAGGGTTTTTCAGGTTCTACAAGTAAGAAGAAACCCTAGCAAAGTTGGGAGACTCATAGGGAAGCAATGAAGGAGGTTTAAATGGAATTGGTATTCTATCATCCTAGTATCATGAATCTATATAAGATGTTTACAAGTGATATACCTTGGATGATTAGGGTTTTACCCTTGTAGAAAATACTACAAGCAATCTCGACATGTATGACTTGAGGAGATGCAGGTATGCTTTGAAATCTATTTTATTTATTTGATGATTAAGTTCATGATATGTTTGTATTCATATTATTGAGGTTAGTACAATCATGATTAATTTTATATTTGTTTGATCACCTTAGTAAAAGTATGAATGCATGTGAATGATAGAAGACATTCATTGATTAAGGGTTATGACACTTATGATTGTACTAATGCACTTGTGGTGTCGTATGAGGATGATGTTGTTTGCTAACATGAAAGGTACATGAAGAAATACAAATCAATTTCTAGATCAAGAATATATGACCAAGAATAGCTGCAAAGCATTTGATGAGGTACCTGAAAGGTACAATATACTTTTTTCTATACTATGTTGGATATCCTCAGATCATGACTACAAATTGTATGGTTATACAGATGCAGATTGGGACGAAAGTGTCTTAGACAGGAAGAGCACCTCAGGTGGATGTTATTGTCTAGGATCCACCATGATATCATGGTTGAGCAGGAAGCAGTCCAGTTTTTCTCTCAACACAGCTAAAGTAGAGTATATAACAACTTGTTTTGCTAGGTGTGAGGCCATATGGATTTGGAAGTTGATGTCAGGATTATTTGACCTGGAGTTGGATACCATAGTGATTCTATGTGACAACCAAATTTGTATAAAGATGACGGAGAACCCAGTGTTTCGTGACAAGTCAAAGCACATAGAAATCCTATATTTTTATATACGAGATATGGTACAGAAGGGAGCTATAAAGCTCTAGTATGTGAGCATTGATGAGCAAGTTGATGATGTGTTGACTAAGCCTCTGTCTCGAGTGAAGTTTGAGTACTTCTGTGACAAGATTGGTGTGGTTCAAAAGGACATTCCTTGAAAGGGGGAGCAATGCTGATGCTGATGCTGATGATGTTGCAGTGGGATTGTATCATCCCTGGACACATGGCCTAAAGGGATCCATAGACTCTTATCTCCGAGAATGTGATGATGATGATGATGCAATGGGATTGTATCATCCCTGGACACATGGCCTAAAGGGATACATAGACTCTTGTCTCTGAGAATGTGATGATGATGTTGTTGTAAACCCTAGATTTGATCTAGGTCACATCCAATATGAAAACGGACTGGCACTGTGGGTGTAAACCCTAGATTTGATCTAGGTTAGATCCAATATGAAAAAGGATTGGCACTATGGGTGTAAACCCTATATTTGATCTATGTCACATCCAATATGAAAAAGGACTGGAACTGTGGTTGTAAACCCTAGATTTTATCTAGGTCACATCCAGTAAGAAAAGGGACTGGCACTGTGGTTGTAAACCCTAGATTTGATCTAGGTCACATCCAATATGAAAAAGGACTGGCACTATGGTTGTAAACCCTAGATTTGATCTAGGTCACATCCAGTATGAAAAAGGACTGGCACTGTGGTTGTAAACCCTAGATTTGATCTAGGTCACATCCAATATGAAAAAGGACTGGCACTGTGGTTGTAAACCCTAGATTTGATCTAGGTCACATCCAATATGAAAAAGGACTGGCATCGTGGTTTTAAACCCTAGATTTGATCTAGGTCACATCCAGTATGAAAAAGGATTGGCACTATGGTTGTAAATCCTAGATTTGATCTAGGTCACATCCAGTATGAAAAAGGACTAGCACTATGGTTGTAAACCCTATATTTGATCTAGGTCACATCCAATATGAAAAAGGACTGGCACTGTGGTTGTAAACCCTAGATTTGATCTAAGTCACATCCAGTATGAAAAAGGAGTGGCACTGTGGTGGTAAACCCTATATTTAATCTAGGTCACATCCATTATGAAAAATGATTAGCACTGTGGTTGGATTGCATCATCCTTGGAATTATGTCCTAAAGTGAGAGGGATTGATCATCCCGTAATTGGATCATGTGTGTTGCAGGTTATATTGCCGCAGATGATGTTGCTGATCGAGAGATCAAGTGTTGCTGTAGACGATCGAGCAATCGAGTGTTGTAGAAGATGAAGAACAAAGATGAAGACTCGGTGCTGTAGAAGATGATGCTCCAGTACTGAAGATGTTTGAAGATATTGAAGATGTTTGAAGATATTGAAGATGTTCCAGTAACTGTTCCAATTGCTGATGTTGTTGAAGAAAAATTCCAATGATTTATAGAATACCCTTGTCGTTAAGGGGGAGTGTTGAAATATTGTAACTTCGAAGAATATTCTATTGTATTTTATCATTATTTATTCGGAGATGTTTTATTCCTTCGTCAGGATGTCATTATTGTATTTTATTACATAGAGTCATGAGGTAAATTCTCCAATGTAAGTCGGGGCAAAAGATCCCCTAGAGTCAAATGTAATGGGTTTTTTAAGTCCCCTCGAGGAGTCGGCCCAGTCAACATTAGTTGAGTGGTAAAGTTAGTTGAGTTCGACATGTCAAGTTGTAAAATTAAAGTAGAAGTGAGTGTATAAATAGAGAGCTAGGATCTCTCATTTATTCATTCATTCACACACACACTCACTTGTGTAATTCGCATAGGAGAGAGAGAGAGAGAGATATCTGCAAGGAGAAGGAGCACTTGTTTGGGGTTTTGTCTTTTTACTTTTGATCATATATATTGAGGAAGTTTTGCTGGGTTTTCTTCCCCTAGAGGTTTTCCCAGGATAAATTTATGTCTCTTGTGTTTATGTTGTGCTTGTTATTCTTTTAGTGATCCTGTATATGCTATTGTTGTGAAATTGAATTGAACACTGATGTTATCTATTTTAGCATATTGAATCTTAACAATATGGTCATGTGATTTCAACCTTGACAAATATTCTTCTACAATGAAGTAGCATCTTAGAGTAGAGCCATATAAATAAGGAATCTTCACACCCAATATAACTTCCTTTTCTAAAGAAATATCATGTTTCTTCCAAATCCATGGGACATCACCTTCTTTAAAAGACCAAGAGGGGCCAACGTCTCCTCTATTTTCTTGACTTGGGCAATGCGTTTTTTAGAATTTGAAGAAATAAGATTCTCCTAATAGCCAATGTGTCACTTTGTTTCAATGATATGTGTCTCCACAAAGAAGATGAATCATTTTTAAATATATGCATGGGATCTAGTAAGTGGGCAATCTTAAGATGCTCCCAATATGGGATCTCATAAAACATCAATTTCCTTTTCATTCCAATGGGAATTTTCTCAACATAGGTGCCAAAGAATTCATGATCATCAAACATAGGTTCCCCATTTGAATTGGACATTTATGAAATTTTCTTCTCCTTCTCTTTGTCATATGCCTTAAGCTAGTGAACCGGTGTCATTATTTCAGGCCTTTGGGTTTTCTCTAGTTTTCCATTGAAAGAAGATGTTGCTCTTCTATAAGGGTGGTATTATGGGAGTAATATACCCTACAATAGTTGTACACTGGATTTCATAGGTGGATGGACCACCTAGACTTCATAGAAGGTCCACAACATTTACATCTATGATACCATTTTTGTTACAAGACCAATGGTTTTATTGTATACAGAGCATGTTAGTGTTGAAGATCAATACAATCACACCAAATTAACTATGCAAACAAATATTGTTATAAATATAAACAAATCAATCAACATGTTTACCAGAGAAAACTTCTAATCTCGGATAATCATGCGTGGTGTACAAACATATGCCATACAACGTAAAACTTCTCTTTGTTGGGATGGGTCTAGATACATTGTATACCTGTATCCCTTCCCATAATTCTTTCAATTCATTGATCAATGGTTGTAGGTAAACATTCATATTCTTCACTTCTTCTACAGGGACTATAAGAGCCAACATAAGATGTTTATTCCTTATGGACGACCATGGGGGTATATTGTTATTGATAAATACTATAGGACAAACATAATAGTTGGTGTTTTGGAGGGAATATGGGTTGATGACATCCATGACTATGCTCAATCGAAGGATCCATACTTCATCCTTGAATTTATTGGGACATGTATCATTTATGGCTATTGAATATGTTGGGATTCACATAAGTCCCGACTCACTTCATTGCAAGGCATACCATCCCTGCAACATAGCTAATTCTTTGTAACGAAAGAGCCTTTGAATACTTGGGATTATAAGCACGTGCCTCAATATATTATGAGGAGGACCATGTGCTTTACCCTTATTTCTTGATTTATGGTACTTGTCATGCTCACATTTTAAACATATCTCTTTGTTTTCATATTCACCTCTATATAGAATACAATCATTCAGGCACGCATGATATGATATGTACTCAACACCCAACATTCTCAAGATTTTCTTTGCCTCTTCATAGTTGCTGGGAAAGACATTATCACTCAGAAGTACCTTAGCTTTGAATAACCTGCAGTTAGTGGGAAATATAAATGCACAATGTCATTTAACATTTGTAAAATCGACCATTTTCAATGTTGATTGTGTGACAAGATTCCTCAAAATATAAGGGATTTGATAGTCAGTTACATCAAAATGTAGTGCTCTGGTTTTTACAGCAGAGCACTAAGTAAAATTTCTTAGTTAATTTTCTATGTATTAAACTTTAACCAGGTGTATGGGAGTAAATTTCTAAAAATTACTATGCTTCTAAATGATAGTTAGTGTAGTATCTTGTCTTTATCAACCATACATTCGTATTTTAAAACAAACTAACATATCAATATTTTCTTTTCAACAATTTGTTCCAGCATAAGAATATGTTTCACAGTAGTAAATCAGTAAATAGAAAGTTATATGCATGTTTAGAGTACGTTTTAGCATAATAATCAAATAACGTAAATAACAAGGAAATTACCTGATGCTGATGTTAGTAGACCGTAGGTTGTAGCAGGTTTTATATTCTCTTAGTCAGCCAAGATGAAGTGTCCACCCTACCGACCAGCTATTATCTTGTTGGCCCTTGGAAATCAAGGGATTTCCAAGCCCCCGAGCTCACAATCTGATAATCCCGAGAGCAGTCCTCACTTAGGTTCTCCAAACTTTTATGTTCTCAAACCTCCTTTCTGTTCCTCCCAAAACCTCCCCTTTTACTCCAAGCTCTCCCCGTCTATATACTTTCCCTTCCTTGAGAAGACCTTGGGCTTACTCCACCGCCCCAAAATCCCCCTCTCGAGCCCCTCAAACATTTACTCCTTTCACTAGTTCATTCATACACGTTTCTTTATAAAAATGTATTTTTCACACTCAATGTACCGAATAATTAATTACTGTCATGGAAAATTTATTTGATTTTGATTGACGATCGTAAGTATTTATTACGGTGGGAATTATCACCCAAAGGTTATCCATTTGGGACAAGGTTTATTAATTACAGGTCTATTCACCAACTTTGTATTTAATGTTATTAATGTAATTAATAAAATATTATATAAATAGTTGACTCTTTTCAACTTGGACATGGCGTGTCTTAAGGGTCTACCTCATCCGTCGAGATCACTTATCTTGAGATTTAAATTCTACGATTCGTACTGAATAATTAAATAGTAATAAACCATTTTCCATCACATCACGTTCATTCCAAAATTGTTATCCTATTATGTCTAACTTAGAAATGTAAAATAATCACACTCCAATCCTTCATTAATCAATATTTAAATTTTACCTATTTTGCAATTGTTATGACATGGATAGTAATATTATTAAAATAGAAATTAATTAAGTAATAATATTAATTAAATCACCACAAAGTAATAATAAATGGTGAATTTAATAAAAATGTCTTTTAAATCATTTGTTTATCACATGAGTACCCTAACATCTACATAGTATCGTCGTTCTTCTAAACAAAGCACCCTTAAGTGCTTAAACAATCTTACTAATTAATTAGACAGTACCATTACCTTATTTACAACAATTCTCAGATGACAATGTGAACTGACGACACTTGTCTCAATTGTTTATCACAATGTTTACCAACAAGTAATACATAGCTTAACTGATTTGTTTTACACATCTTAAATAACTTTATATTCATTATCTGAATTCGATCAATGCATGATTAACATAATTACTTATGACGACTTATACATTTATTCAATATGTTAAGTGTTCGTATATCGATACTAGTGTACATGAGCAAGGTGTGCATGCGTGGCCAGCATATGCACAGATAATAAATGTAGTATAGACAAACCCCATCCCGCCTATGCATACCTGCTAACTAACAGTAGTATTTACCCCCATGTAGAAGAACACGCATAATATATATAGTACAATTACTTCAACATTCTTAGTTATTTAACAGTTAATTCTTTACGATTTCACATCATTATCTTTATCTTTACATTAGTTTAATCAATCATGTACAAGGAAGGGTACCTACTACCACTAACTCAGAATCAAGGAATACCCAACCCTCAACAGTACTAACTAACACATCCTCCCATCATAACCTACGTCCAGCATCCTCCCTATCCTTCCTCTGCTAGTACAAAAGTGGATGTCGGACTCACCGATTTGACCACATAGAACTTGAGAGCGATAGCGTCCACTGAACAACGGACCTATCCTCCCTTAGTAGGCATCCGACCATCATCATCACAACCACATGGGGAGCGTGTCTCAACACGGCCCTCCCACGACCTTGGGTCTCATGGAAACATAGGGTGGGAAACACATCCATCCCTCTCAACATACTGGGCCTATGCCCTTATCAACTCATACTTTGCTGCTATTGGGATTATCAGTTTGTGTTATCGTATCATCATTTTTGGCTGCTAAGGTTTACTGTACGAACATGTTTTTTTTTCCCATATATATCAGATCAAGTAACTGGCTATCCCATAGCCCTTGTGTCTTGTAGGTTAGTATTTTGCAAAATAAAAATTTATAGAAAGCATTTTCCATTGATCGCCAATTGATCCGTGTTATCAAAAATCATTTTATCCCATGTAACTTTTTTTTTTGTTCATCATAGATGTGTATGACATATAACAATTCAATAATTCATATAAGAAGATGGTATCCATGTACCGAATCATATATTTCACATTTTATTAATGAAAACATATAAACATATACTAAAATCGTAAAATAAAGAAATCATATGATAATCATGACATCGTAACCGCATAACATAGTAACATCGTAATCATGGTGAAATCATAAAACAAAGTAACATCATATAATGAGGTCCATCATATCGTAATATAGTTTACTCAGTCGAGCTGAGTTCAACAGAATATATAAGAAAATAAAGTATGGTGTGTCTAGATGATAAATATGCCTAATCAAAATATGGGCGTTACATACACCCACCCTTCGGGAAACTTCGTCCCGAAGTTATGGTCAAAATAGTGAGGGAAAATCTCGATGCATGGTCTCTGCATCCTCCCAGGTAGTAGACCCTGGGCTATACTTGTCCCATTGGACCTTAACTTGGTCCACATGGCGACTACGGAACTGTCGAACCCTACGATCAAGTATACGTAATGGTTCGACCCTGAAGGTTCCCTCGTCCGAGACTTGCAATTCCTTCCAATGAATTTTGTGAGTCTCATCAACTATGTAATGTCGTAATACAGAAACATGAAATACATTATGAGTTTTATGCAAGTGGGGTGGCAGCGCAAGACGATAAGAAATTGGTCCGATTTTCTCAAGAATCTCAAATGGACCTATAAAGCGAGGTGACAACTTGGTACCCTTCCCAAACCGAATGGTACTTTTATTTGGTCTGATGCGAATAAATACACGATCCCCTACTCCATAACTTCTATCTGATCTGTGTGCATCAGCGTAACTCTTTTTCCTATCCTGTGCTTCCTTCAACCGCTGCCTAATCTGTAACACTTGCTCCTCCATTTCCTGAATCAATTCAGGCCCAATTAAAACTCAATCCTCTAACCTGTCCCAACTGAGTGGCATCCTGCACGGCCTTCCATACAATGCTTGATATGGCGGCATACCAATGGAGCTGTGATGAATATTGTTGTATGCAAACTCCACTAAAGGAAGATATTTCTCCCACTGTGTCTGTTGGTCCATAACATACATCCTAAGCATGTCCTCCATCACTTGATTCACCCTCTCTGTCTGTCCATCTGTCTCGGGGTGATAAGCTGAGCTTAAGTTCAACTGTGTCCCTAATGTTGATTGCATGTTTGTCCAAAATCTGGATGTGAACTTAGGGTCTCTAAAGAACTCCATGAAGACGTACAATCTCATTTATGAATACCCTTGCCACATCTGTCACATCATAGGTGTCTCTAACTGGAATGAAGTGAATGCTTTTGGTCAGTTTGTCGACTACCACCAAAATAGCATTATGTCTCATAGATGTGAGTGGTAATCCTACAACGAAGTCCATGGAAATGACTTCCCATTTAGTCATAGGAATATCATGCGGTTGTAGGAGACCGGATGGGTGACGATGATCTGCCTTAACTTGTTGACACTCAAGGCACTTCGAAACAAAATCCACTACATCCATCTTCATACCTGGCCAGAAGAAGAGTTTCTTCATGTCAGTATACATCTTCTTCACCCCTGGGTGCACACAGTAATGCGATCTATGGGCCTCTCTAAGGATTGTTTCCCTGATATCACCTTCCTTAGGAACATATATCCTTCCTTGATACCGCAACAATCCATCTTCCTCAAGATGGTACCCATCATACTTCAATGCCCGTTTCTTTCCATTCTGAATAGCTGAGGTTACTTTTAGGTACCAACTATCGCCCAATAGTTGTCCTAGTACTCTTTCCCTCAAGTCAACCTTCAAGGGAATTAAGGAGAAAAGTCTCGGCCTTCGGCTTAGAGCGTCTGCCACCACATTCTCCTTTCCTTTGATGTAAGAGATACCAAAGTCATACTCACTCATGAACTCACTCCATCGCCTTTGCCTAGCATTCAAATCCCTTTGGGTAAAGATGTACTGCAAGCTCTGATGGTCTGTTTTAAGGGTGAAGCTTCTACCAACTAGGTAGTGCCTCCATAATTTTAGTGCCAACATTACTGCTGCCAATTCTAGATCATGCTTGGCATACTGCTCCTCATGAGGTTTCAACTTTCGAGATGCATAAGCTATTACCCCACCTTCCTGCATCAACACTGCTCCTAGTCCTTGCTTCGAGGCATCAGTGCATACCATGAAATCTTTATCCATGTCTGGTACCCGCAAGATCGGTGCACTTGTCAACAATCTCTTTAACTCTGTAAAAGCGGCATCGCATTCATCGGTCCATTCATACCGGATTCCCTTGCGTTGCAAGGTGGTAATGGGTTTTGCAATTTTAGAAAATCCTTCCACAAACCTCCGGTAATAGCCTGCTAACCCCATGAAGCTGCGTACCTCATGAGCATTCTTTGGAATTGGCCAATCCTCAATGGCCTTTACCTTTTTCGGGTCTACAGAGATCCCTTCACCTGAGATGATGTGCCCCAAGTAGTGAATCTCTTTTTGGAAGAAGGAACACTTTGATAATTTACCATAAATTTTATGTTCCCTTAAGCATGTCAAGACTAACTACAAGTGTTCCTCATGCTCCTTCTCATTCTTAGAATAGATAAGAATATCATCTAAGAAGACCTGAACAAAGCGGTCCAAGTATTTTCGGAAGACACCATTCATGAGGTTCATGAATACAGCTGGAGCATTGGTCAAACCAAATGGTACCACTACAAACTCATAATTCCCAAATCGAGTTCGAAAGGCAGTCTTAGGAATGTCGCCTTCCTTGATCCTCAACTGGTGATACCCTGATCGTAAATCAATCTTTGAGAAGACTGACGCACCTTTCATTTGATCAAAGAGGTCATCAATTCTTGGTATGGGATACCTGTTCTTCACTGTGTCTTTGTTCAAATCTCTGTAGTGTATGCATAGTCACAGAGATCCATCCTTCTTCTTAACGAAGATCACTGGTGCTCCCCACGGCGAGATACTAGGTCTAATCAGTCCCAAATCTAGCAACTCTTTTAACTGGATCTGTAACTCACGGAGCTTTGAACTTGTCATTCTATAAGGAGTTTTTGAGATAGGCTCCGCACCAGGTTTTAGTTCGATTGTAAAATCGAGCTCTCTTTCTGGAGGTAGTCCTGGCAATTCCTTCGGAAAGACATCCTTGAACTCGGAAAGTACTGGGTAAGAATTCAAGGAAGGTCCTTTACTATTGCTCATGGCCTCCACTACGAACAACTGGCATCCTTGTCTTAGGCATCGATTAGCTTTCACCATAGAGATGAAACGGAGGGATACCTTCCTATTCAAGCCTTGGATTTGAATTGTCCTTCCCTCGTCATCGAGGCACAACACCTTCTTCGCATAGCAGTCTAAGAAAGCTCTATGGCCTTCTAACCAATCCATGCCAATAATGAGGTCATAAGTCCCCAAATTGGTGACATAAGCATCCAACTTAGTGGTGCACACTCCTAAGTCAACCTCACAACTTCTCACTCTAAGACCTACTGTTTGCTTATCTCCTGAAGCCATTTCAACCAGTTTGAAATCATCGTGCTCGTAGGCTGCCAACCCACATTTATCTAATGCAAATGGTGAAATAAAACTATCAGTTGCTCCTAGATCAAACAAAATTTTAAGTTTGACATTGTTTACTTTACCAGTGGATTCTACTACGGTAGACTGATGTTCTGCTTGGCGGTTATGAACCGCTGCATGAATCCGATGAATATTACCCGAACGATCCATGGGTGCTTTTCCTTCCCTGTGCCTGCTGCTTGACTGACCCTTGGGACAGTCTCGCTGGAAATGAGGACCTCCGCATCCCCAATAAGAGAGATTGGGAGGGGCTTGCATGTTGCTCGGAGGAATCCTCTGAGATGAGTTCCTTCCCCTGGGTCCTCTAAAACCCCTTGCTCCTCTATAGGAACTTACCTGTGTACGTCTCTGGCTTTGGTGGGTTGCGGACGATGCCTGCAAGATTGAGTTAACTGAAGTATTACCCCTCGGTGTGAACTTGTTACCGTAAGGAGGAGGTCTAGATTGTCCTCCCCTGAAGTAAGGACATGACGCCTTCCCTGAAACATACTGATTGGTTCCTATCAACTTACTACCCCTTTTTCCATCTGACATATCAGCTGCATAACGAGCATACTCAACTGCCATGGCAACTGAAGTTGGCTTCCACATCCTCACAGCAGCTCTAATCTTGTATTTAAGTCCATACACAAAATGCTCTACCTGAAAATCATCTACATCTAGGTAAGGAACATATTTTACTAGTTCCATAAACCGAGATTCATACTCCTCCACCGTCTTGTCTCCTTGTACCAAGGCATGGAGTGCGCTTTCCTGTTCTTCCTTGTAATAATTTGGCAAATACTTCTTGTGGAACCTCTCCTCGAACAGTTCCCAAGAAGTCGTAAGAGGAGTAAGGTGCAACTGCTTCTCGAGATCTGATCACCAATTCAAAGCATCAACTTTAAGCTGAAAGACGGCCATCCTAGCCTTGGAACTAGATGTATACTCATTCAAAGCGAAGCATCTTTTCATGCCTTCCAACCATGCTTCAGCATGCTTACCGGGTCATCCTCTCGAAAACTCTGGAACCTTTATCTTTTGCAACTCCCTCGATATGTCCTGAAGCGGTTCCTGTCTTGGGCCATGTGCCCTTTCAGATTTCTCTCGACTCACTTGAGTGGTTTCCACCTCGACGGCCCTTTCCGACTGCCTATTCATCGTGGTCATAATAGCCTCCAAAGACCTCATTATTATTTGCATTTCAGGCGTTGAGATTGATCGTGGCAGTGTTGGCGGTGATGACGGTGGCGGAGGTGGCGGTGACGGTGGTCGACCTTGACCCCGACCTCGACCTCTGCGTGTTGTTACCATGATTGGTCCTGATTCATGGAGTAAAACATCACATCGTTTAGTTTCTAAGGAGCGTGTTAATTGATCTTCAAATAGATGCATTTCAGAAAATAAGCTATAGCTCACTACATTTTGATGAGGCCATCCGACACTAAATCTACTAAAGATTCCTACGTAAATTCCATGGGTTTAAATAAACTATACGACCATTGATATTGGTCAATTAAATATTTTTAACATCAACCTCGATTTGCAAATTTCAAATGGACATTTGGAATAACATTCTATTCCGCATCAACCCTGACATTTATTTAATTCTAAACGTTTTAGGGTTTAATCTTTATTAATCTCATAATCATTAACCTTATTTTATAGGTTTAATCATCAATCTCACTATAATTAACCTTATAATTTTAAAATCTATGATGAACTCTTTAATTAAAGTTTTATGAGTAACTTTATATTTTTAATATTAAATTTTAATTCTTAACAAAACCTAGGTTATAACACTATATAAATGCATACAAAATTTAATTAAATTTAAATAAAACGACACTAACACTATATAAATATATACGAAATTAAATTTAAATAAAACAACACTAACACTATATAAATATATACGAAATTTGCCAAAACCTAGGTTATAACACTAAAACGAAATTTAAATAAATAAAAATAAATAAGGAAAATTCACTCGACCACTTAGCCCTTTTCACTCGACCCTTGGCTAAGCAAAAGGTGTGGCCACGCAGCTCCTCATGTCAGTTCACCGCCATGCAAGAGTGGGAAAACCCTAAATAGGGTCAATCCCCAAGGCGCGGCCATTTCCACCCTCTCTCTTGGAGTTTTAGCTCTGCAACTCTATGCAAGCTCGCTTAGGGTTTCAGATAGGAAGGAGCTTTTGGTCATGGCGCTGTGGTAGAAGGACTGGCACAATCCATGGTTACAGGTATTTCCTAATCTGTCTGGCATTTACCCTAGCTGCGTGTTTGCAACTATTTGTTGGTTGTAAAAAAAGAATGATATTTTTTTTCCTTCAGAACAAATCTTTTATCCCGTCAGTCACGATACACACCTTCGGCCTTGCATAGAGGCTTTCTATCTGTGCTACCAAGTGCAGTGTTCCAGCCTTATGTTGTTATGGCTATCGTAGGTTTTTGAGGCTTAGCGAACTGATTGCTCTTTTGAAATTTGGATTTGTATTTTATTTTCTGGATGCCTGGACGCTAGGGTGAATCCAAAGATTTAGAGATGGGCATTTGACTTGGAAATGCAAACAGATCGATGAACTAGTTTTTATATGGTGTGGCTGGAAATACCTGTCACGGTTCATACCTGGTATACTTAAGAATTTAGTTTTTGAAGCTGCGCTAGGGTTCCATACCTCTGCGCAAGGAGAGGTATGCTCCTGTAGTGTTGAGGTAGGCGCTTGCAATGTTGAGGCTATGTGGAGCCCGTTGGCTAGGCTGTTGGGAATTTGACGAGCCCTCTGTGCTGGGCGCGTTACCTTTATCTATACTTTGCACCGAATTCTTATTATTTTATTATTTATTTGCCATGGCGCTTGGAGTGTGGAGGCTATGTGGAGAATACTGCTAGTATAAAATATTATCTCTGCAGCTGTCCAAAAAAAAGGGTTGCAGTCTCTCATTTTTACGAGTGAACTTGTGGTCTGGCTGGGGCGGTCGGCTGTGGCCGTCCCCACCTAGGTTCGAGCCCAGACCTCTTCATACTCAGCGCTCACGCCTTCTATTCAGCGCCGCTTATTTTACTTTGCATGAAAAAGAAAGAGTCAGGTTTATTATGTATTATTAATGATATTCATTTTTTTCATATCTGGTTATGTATATCATGTATTATTACTAATATTCACATTTCACATTTATGATAGGAGAGTCATTGCCGAGAGCTGAGAGTTTTTGTTAGACTCGCTATTACTGATATGCCGAACTATTGACTTTCTCCTCCGAGCTTTGTCGACTATTACCTCTCGTTTGCACCAGTATGCAGTGGTGCATTCCTTCTGGCGATAAGCACAAAAATCCACAAGATGAACTGTGGCTTATAGTGGGTGAACAAGGTAAATGACTGGAACTCGACCTCTATCTTGACTGGTGTATATCTCCTCGCATACTCCCTTTGCTCTCCATGCTGCTTAGCTTTTATCATTAAAGAATTTGGTTCTTCACCAGGCAGGCTATGGCTACTCCCATTGTTAAAATTTTAGCAACCATAGTGGCAGCTTTGGAGATTCGTATATTTTCTTTGCCGGGTCCTGTGATTGTTGGAGAAACCCAATTCCAGGATGATGGAAGGAAGGAAGAAGATCAAGAGAACAACGAAGACGAAGAAATCCATGGGAAGATTGTTCCTGTTACACTTCAGTGGCGGAACATCACATGTACTTTATCAGACAAATCCAAGAAACTAACTAGATTTATGCTAAAAAATGTCACCGGTGAAGCAAAAGCAGGGCGACTTCTTGCAATAATGGGGCCATCAGGATCTGGAAAGACGACATTGCTAAGTGTTCTAGCAGGCCAGCTTGCTGCATCACCTCGGTTACACCTCACCGGCCAACTATATGTCAATGGCAGTCCATTCTATAAGACGTCACCTAAGATAGCTTTTGTAAGACAAGAAGACCTCTTCTTCTCTCAGTTAACAGTCCGAGAAACATTGTCTCTAGCTGTTGAGCTCCAGCTTTCTAAATTTTCAACTCCTGAAGATAGAGAAAAATATGTGAATGATCTTATCTTTCGTTTAGGCCTGGTAAATTGTGCAGACACTGTTGTTGGTGATGCAAAAGTTAGGGGAATTAGTGGGGGTGAAAAGAAAAGGCTGTCATTTGTTTGTGAGATGATTGCCAGCCCATCAGTGATTTTCGCAGATGAACCAACAACTGGACTAGATGCTTTCTAGGCAAAGATGGTAATGGAGACACTTTGACATCTTGCTCAAGAAGGACATACAGTAGTATGTTCTATTCATCAGCCTCGAGGTTCAATCTACACAAAATTTGATGATCTAATCTTGTTATCAGAAGGGGCAGTTGTATATGCTGGTCCTGCGAAAGAGGAACCTTTAGTCTATTTTGCTGAACATGGGTTTGTCATCTGCAACTCTCTTTTACTTATTTTGCATCTTTGTATTTATGTTATTTTTGGAGTTTCTTTTCGTATAGTGTTTGTTCAAATGTAGTAGTAGGATTGATAGTCATAGGTATTGGGTTCCTTCACCATACCCTGAAGCCATGGTTAAATTTCACATCAAAAAAGGAATAAGCTTTTTGCTCACTAAAACATTAACGACAAAGATACAGAGAAAAATACGTGGGAATGAGAACATACTTCAGAGAAATTATGCTCTTGAAATCAAGCTAAACTAGGGGCAATTAAAAGAGCATTCTAGGTCTACCTATCCTAAATTATTATCATTATCATATATATATATATATATATATATATATATATATATATTGTGTTAGAACTCTCTTGCTATATGCATTATATACAAAAAAACTGAATATATCTTTGTTTTCTATGCGTGCAGGTAGTTTCCTGGTGCTTACAGCCATTGGAAAGAAGGATTTTGTGTAACTTTCTCTGTGTGTGTTTTGTAGGTAATTTTTTTTTTGTTTTTGCTAAGTTTGGCAAGAGCTCGAATGTAGGTAACTAATTGAATTTTCTAGTGTAGATCCAATTTCTTAGACTAGTTTTTAAAGTGAGTAGGCCCTTAAGGTCTGAGTTTCCGAGCCTGGGGCTCTGATACCATCTGTAGTGCTCTGGTTTTTACAACAGAGCACTAAGTAAAATTTCTTAGTTAATTTTCTATGTATTAAACTTTAATCAGGTGTATGGGAGTAAATTTCTAAAAATTACTATGCTTCTAAATGATATTTAGTGTAGTATCTTGTCTTTATCAACCATACATTCGTATTTTAAAACAAACTAACATATCAATATTTTCTTTTCAACAATTTGTTCCAGCATAAGAATATGTTTCACAGTAGTAAATCAGTAAATAGAAAGTTATATGCATGTTTAGAGTACGTTTTAGCATAATAATCAAATAACGTAAATAACAAGGAAATTACCTGATGCTGATGTTAGTAGACCGTAGGTTGTAGCAGGTTTTATATTCTCTTAGTCAGCCAAGATGAAGTGTCCACCCTATCGACCAGCTATTATCTTGCTGGCCCTTGGAAATCAAGGTATTTCCAAGCCCCCGAGCTCACAATCTGATAATCCCGAGAGCAGTCCTCACTTAGGTTCTCCAAACTTTTCTGTTCTCAAACCTCCTTTCTGTTCCTCCCAAAACCTCCCCTTTTACTCCAAGCTCTCCTCCTCTATATACTTTCCCTTCCTCGAGAAGACCTTGGGCTTACTCCACCGCCCCAAAATCCCCCTCTCGAGCCCCTCAAACATTTACTCCTTTCACTAGTTCATTCATACACGTTTCTTTATAAAAATGTATTTTTCACACTCAATGTACCGAATAATTAATTACTGTCATGAAAAATTTATTTGATTTTGATTGATGGTCGTAAGTATTTATTGCGGTGGGAATTATCACCCAAAGGTTATCCATTCGGGACAAGGTTTATTAATTACAAGTCTATTCACCAACTTTGTATTTAATGTTATTAATGTAATTAATAAAATATTATATAAATAGTTGACTCTTTTCAACTTGGACATGGCGTGTCTTAAGGGTCTACCTCATCCGTCGAGATCACTTATCTTGAGATTTAAATTCTACGATTCGTATTGAATAATTAAATAGTAATAAACCATTTTCCATCACATCATGTTCATTCCAAAATTGTTATCCTATTATGTCTAACTTAGAAATGTAAAATAATCACACTCTAATCCTTCATTAATCAATATTTAAATTTTACCTATTTTGCAATTGTTATGACATGGATAGTAATATTATTAAAATAGAAATTAATTAAGTAATAATATTAATTAAATCACCACAAAGTAATAATAAATCGTGAATTTAATAAAAATGTCTTTTAAATCATTTGTTTATCACATGAGTACCCTAACATCTACATAGTATTGTCATTCTTCTAAACAAAGCACCCTTAAGTGCTTAAACAATCTTACTAATTAATTAGACAGTACCATTACCTTATTTACAACAATTCTCAGATGACAATGTGAACTAACGACACTTGTCTCAATTGTTTATCACAATTTTTACCAACAAGTAATACATAGCTTAATTGACTTGTTTTACACATCTTAAATAACTTTATATTCATTATTTGAATTCGATCAATGCATGATTAACATAATTACTTATGACCACTTATACATTTATTCAATATGTTAAGTGTTCGTATATCGATACTAGTGTACATGAGCAAGGTGTGCATGCGTGGCCAGCGTATGCACAGATCATAAATGTACTATAGACAAACCCCATCCCGCCTATGCATACTTGCTAACTAATAGTAGTATTTACCCCCATGTAGAAGAACAAGCATAATATATATAGTACAATTACTTCAACATTCTTAGTTATTTAATAGTTAATTCTTTATGATTTCACATCATTATCTTTATCTTTACATTAGTTTAATCAATCATGTACAAGGAAGGGTACCTACTACCACTAACTCAGAATCAAGGAATACCCAACCCTCAATAGTACTGACTAACACATCCTCCCATCATAACCTACGTCCAACATCCTCCCTATCCTTCCTTTGCTAGTACAAAAGTGGATGTCGGACTCACCAATTTGACCACATAGAACTTGAGAGAGATAGCGTCGGCTGAACAACGGACCTATCCTCCCCTAGCAGGCATCCGACCATCGTCATCACAACCATATGGGGAGCGTGTCTCAGCACGACCCTCCCAAGACCTTGGGTCTCATGGAAACATAGGGTGGGAAACACATCCATCCCTCTCAACATACTGGGCCTATGCCCTTATCAACTCATACTTTGTTGCTATCGGGATTATCAGTTTGTGTTATCGTATCATCATTTTTGGCTGCTAAGGTTTACTGTACGAACATGTTTTTTTTCCCCATATATATAAGATCAAGTAACTGGCTATCCCATAGCCCTTGTGTCCTGTAGGTTAATATTTTGCAAAATAAAAATTTATAGAAAGCATTTCCCATTGATCGCCAATTGATCCGTGTTATCAAAAATCATTTTATCCCATGTAACCTTTTTTTTTTGTTCATCATAGATGCGTATGACATATAACACTTCAATACTTCATATAAGAAGATGGTATCCACGTACCGAATCATATATTTCACATTTTATTAATGAAAACATATAAACATATACTAAAATCGTAAAATAAAGAAATCATATGATAATCATGACATCGTAACCGCATAACATAGTAACATCATAATCATGGTGAAATCATAAAACAAAGTAACATCATATAATGAGGTCCATCATATCGTAATATAGTTTACTCAGTCGAGCTGAGTTCAACAAAATATATAAGAAAATAAAGTATGGTGTGTCTAACTGATAAATATGCCTAATCAAAATATGGGCGTTACACAAAAGTTCTAAGAAACATACGTTTGAAATGCCATACATTGCTTCCAAGTTGTATAGTAATATTGTTGTCCCTAGATGGGTAGACTTTGATCATCCAGGTTGAAAGAGAGGGGGTGTTGGAACCAAATTTCAGGCTTTCGAAGAAGGTATATGTGATATAAGTAATATCCTCTAGCTCATCGTTATGGAATGCACCTAACAATGTCACATCCATGGCACCCATATCCCATAAGAAATCATCCATACCAACCTCTATTTCATTTCCTTAATTGCCAACATGTGAAGAAATAGTGCTACTGTATACATTCCTATTTGGTGAATCTGGAGGTAGTGGGAATTGAATAGGTGGTTGATTCAACCATGCTTGGTATGCTTCCTCTTCGATTTGGTCCCTTTTTGCAACCTTCTCTCGATTTGAAATTTTAGTGGGGTGCAACGGAAGATGTTAGACTAGTTTCTCATTGTTAGAATCCTGATTTTAAAAATATTGAATATTACATTGATGATATTAGTAAGCACAATGCAATTGGTTTGTTCAAATATTATACCGTATAATTATTATAGAAGAATGAGAATTTTTTCCGATAGTAAATGTCCAACCACAAACATTTTATAAAACAAAAGTTCAAATGGAGCAATACATTTACATTAATCCCATTGAAAATAAAATATACAATTAATCAATGGATTCGAGGAACAAGTCACATGTGTACATAGAATGCCCCAAACACCGAAGAATAAGCCACAATTAGCTAGCGAAATAATAGCCTTGGGCACCGTTACCTCTATTTTTCAGCTAAAGGAAATAATTTCCCTCCTTAGATGTATACATATGCTACGGCATTTGCAAATACTCAAACTTTGATTTCCATTGGAACTATTGGAATTAGACCTAGTAGGACCTTATTCAATTTGTATTGGAATAACTATAGTAGGACTGAAATGTCTTACACCCCAAGGGGACGTCTAAAGGTAGTCCCAATGCAAGGAATCTTTGATGAGCGGTTGGTGGTGTATGATAGTTATAGTCTATTAACAACTCATCACCAAGAGACAAACTACATATTGCATGCACAACAAAAAATCTGGATACTTTCCTTTTCATAAAGAACTCATGGTCGCTAGTGTTCCTCAAATGAGCAATTTGCAAAAAATAAAGAGCATCTAGAACTATTTATGATCCTTGCAATGTTCCCATGAGTGTGTGGATGACCATCAATATATAATATGTTCTTCTTATTAAAGTTTCCAAAAGCATAACCATTCATGCACATATTAGGCATGGAAATGCTCTATTCGTATTTAACAATACTCAAGTAATTGAAGCAACAATAAAGAGGACCACAAAATGGCATAAGTGGTATTTATTGTTTGGGAGGAATGAGTACATGTGAAAGGATAAACAACCCAAGTTTTGTAGCATCTATCATAGACTTGGCAATCATAAAATTATTACCACAAAAGGAGAATTTGGTTCCAACATCGGGCATATGTAGAGAAGATTCCCAAGAACCATACAAAGTGTGGTTGTAAGAAGTTTTCTATGTACTTTGCAAATGCAAAAGAATAGAGACGTCATCTCTACCCTCCAACAATTGGACCTACCTTGGAGTGTTTTTGGAAAATTTTCCTCTCTACTCTTACAACGTTTTGGATCTCCTAATAGATATGTTTTGGGTGGTATTGTTATCATACTTTGGATCACTAGAACTTTCACTAGAATTTTCAGTTAACTGAACAAAAGCATAGGGGTTGGTCAATTTAGGATGAAACATAGTTGTTTTGTCTTCCAAAATTTCAAAAAATAGGCATAAGGAAGCGTTCCTATGTGTCTCTTCTATATCACCTATTGGATTTTTTTACTCCGGTAGGAGGTATAAGCCCATCAACATTGGGTGTTTGATCATTAATATAATGGGTGAATATGACACTTCGAGAGTTCTCCTTCAAACCTTGACATTTTGAACAACCACATACTATTGGGGTGTCATAAAAGAGATCAAACTCATGATGAAGTACCATCGATGACCCAAGATTGTGGCTGTAAGATGGCATGTTATAGTTGGTGGGGTAAAGCAACTGTCCATTTTCATCTACCAATTGTTTGTGGTATCTTGCTCCTAATACGAGCTTGCGACATTTTTCAATTGGTTGAGTATTTTTTGCATTTGAACTCAATCCCGAATCAGGATCCTACAAAATTGAATACATTGTTATTTAGATTCACATGGATAAATAACATAAATTCAATTAGATAATGAAAATACAAATCTAAACTTATTGGAGATGGAAAGAGAGAGCATGATGAACTTTGAACAATATAGATTGATCTAGAATTTGAAGAATTGGTCATTTGATATTATAACTTTTTCTCCCTTCATTTGAGCCAAATCAACAATCAATACGTGTCTATAGTCCTAAAATAAATTTGAGAACCATATCACAATCTAATTTCCAATATAGATTTGAAACCATTTTTTAATGATAGGGTGAGTTTAAGCAACAAATGTGTACCCTGGAGTATTGTAATTGATGTGTACAGATCCTAAAAGAATATTTGAGATGAATATACCATTTTAAGTTAAAACATACATTCATAGAACTTTTTAACTACTCCAATGCGCTTTAATAATACAAGCGCACCAGTGCATCCTTAAAAACTAAATATGCTGGTGTGTATAAAATGCTTCTGCACTGTCCTAAAACATCCACACAAATATACACAAAAGAAAATATCCGCTATAGTAGATAGAATATATTTAAATATGCATTTTTCAATATTATTTCCATCAATGCACTTATTATATAAAATCGTACCAGTGCAATCATATCTCTCATACGCACTGGTGAATGGAAAACACAATACAAAATTATGGTTTTTAAATCTTATAAAGTTTTCAATTTTATGTCTACCTTTTTGCTATTTTCACACTATATTTCATCGATGCAACAATATAATTTAGGTGCATTGATGGCGGCAGATCTCAATATGGAAATACTTTTTTCACATGTTTATTGCACCGAGAGGAGTGAGGTGCTCTACAACCCAGTATGGGGGAGATGTTGTCATGTAAGGTAACGTAACGTAACATAACACAAAAAAAAATCATGTCGGCTCATAAAATAAAAAATTATGAAAAGTAATTAAAAAAATCCACGTCATCTCATAAAATAAAAAATTATGAAAAGTAATTAAAAAAATCCATGACGACTCATAAAATAAAAAATATGAAAAGTAATTGAAAAAATTGACATCCTTCTATAGAATAAAAAATTAAAATTGAAACCTAGATATACCAACCAAGAGAGATCAAGTTTCTTGAGTTTAAATTAAAAAAAATTACACCTCAAGAAATTGGATCCCTCTCGATGCTTGATAGATTAGGGTTTAAGATGGATCTATGCTGGTACTCCTATTTTATGTCCTTACGGTGTGCTTTATAACATTTAGTACACTGGCGCACTCATATCGTAATGGCGCATCGGTTTTCGGGAAAATGTTATGCGGAGTTATATGTGAATAGTGGGTTGTCTATTATGCCACACTAGCGTGCTTGTATATATATAAGTGCATCGATATGCGAAAAACATGAAAAAAAAACGCAAAAGGTTTTTTTTTCCCATGAGTTGAAAAATGAGCAGTAATTTTTTTTCAAGAAAATAATTTGATAAAGTGTTTTCAAAAATAAATCCTAATCACTATTTCTATATTTTGCCAAAATTTCGAGGGAAGAGTTTTGCAAGAGAGACTTACCGGGGAGGAGTTTGGAGCAACCAGATTGTTCTGAATATCGCAATTTTTAAGGTAGTGAATCACACAAAACTATGCATAGTAGAAATTTCAAGTATATACATTCTTACTATTGATCTCAATGCATGATTTATTTATGTTCCTATTAATATTTAAAAAAAATAAAAAAAATTCATAGTCACCTTCAATGCTGGAACCCTTGCTTTCTTGTTGCTTCCTTTTGTTTTATGTGGCTACACAATTTCACATTAGGGTTTAACTCCCTTTAATATTTCACAATTTGGGTTTTTATTTTTAGGAATTTTGGATTTAAAGGGTTTATGGTTCTATATGTAAGGCATTGGGCATTTGATGCAATGGGACCACTTATTGCATTAGATCCCAAACCCTGTCCCTGTCATTTTTTTTGTAAAAAACACTTTCGCGATTTTCTGTGCAGTTATTTTCGTATCACACACCAATGCACCTATACCGAATGCACAGCATTTGACTATAAATTTTTTTTATTTTTTTTAATGGAATATCGCACTAAAAAATACGTGGATTAAATTTTTAATTTATTTTTTGTTATTGGTGCGTTCAACTATGCTGCACCGGTGCTTTTTGGATGTAAAAACACTAGGTTGTTTGTATTCATAAGGCGCACAGATATGGAAGACTATTTTTTAGCTGGAACTTATGTAATTTATTTGTATAATATTTTTAATAGATTCTCCATTTAATGGTCTAGGTTTATTATTGATTGAAAATGTTTGATAAGAGATAAAAAAACACTAATTCTAATCGACACGGTAGGAGCACGTCCAAATAAGCGAAGAAGACAAGTTCTTTGTAATTTTTGTATAAAATTAATATGTTTGAATTATATGTAACTTTAACTAACATGTATTGGTTAATGTATGTCATGCAAAGCCAAAAAATGAAGAAGCTTGATAAGATTCTTTGTAATCTAAGTGCAAAAGAGTGTAAAACCTCGATGGAAAATTTGTATAGGGATGAATTAGGTGAATAAAAAAGTAATCAATTTGATTTTTTCTTTTCAATTTTCAGTAATAATGTACTTAAGAATATTCACTAACATGTTTCAAAAAATCTATTTCACATATGTTGGATGTTTTGTAGGGATAGACATCAGCAGAAGGGAATACAATCATAAGATTTTTTTTTTATAGAAGATGTAAATGATGATGAATTGATCCTTAGATCATCTGGAGTGGTGTTGGAAGTTAATGAAATATGGATTTTTTTATATAAAACTATGAGGGATTGTCACCTACCCAAATTTTGAGACTATTTATTTTATTTGCAAAAACATTATGTTAAATTATAATTACAAAGTTTTATAATTATGACCAAATCTGGTCAAGGATGATTGTAATGACATATTATTATTATTTAATAAACTAAATCAGGAGACAAACACCCAAGGGAACTGTTAAATAAGTGTTCACTAACCCACTAGGAGGAATGGAAGCTGTTAGCAGGCATGGGATAGGTGTCAGCATTTGCACTCCACCACTAGCTGTTGGTTATGGGACAACTATCCCTAAATTTGTGGCATTATACCCCAGGTGGGTGGAAGAGAGCTGTTAGCTCATTAATGATTAGGTTAACCACTAAAAAGGCCTAGGCAGCCTAGATAAGGAAATTCGAATTGAGCAGGGAGCTCCACATTATTTTCTGTAGAAATAATTTCTCAAGTGTATTAGGTGATCACTGAGAGATTCGAATGGGGAGGCTAAGTGGATGTGCATTGTGAGTCTGCTGAAATTATTCTGAGAAGGAAACCAGAGATGCTGATGTAGGTCTCTTTGATTGCTAAATCTATATGACTGAATGATCTACATTGTTGCTGCAAGTTGATGACCTAAAGCTTCTACAGATTCTTCTTCCTAGTGGTTCAGTGAACAGGCTCGGGGGTCCTAAGGCAAGTAATTTGGTTGTCTTCAGGAGTAGGTTGGGTGGAATAGGCTCCTTGGGTTGTTTTTTTATCCTACATTCAATTAGGTTCTACTGTTCTGTCTTGTTTACTTTCAGTTAAATGATTTTCTGCATTGATAGATTTAGTATTTACAGTTAATGGCATACAGAAGTAACAGTTTCAATTTCTAACCTAGGCATGATTTGTAGAATGATGGTTAAATACATCAGATGATTGATTAAATATCCTCTCTGCATTTTTCCCATACAATTTTCTCTATAGTACTCTAGTAACGAGAATTAAAATTAAGTTAGATGAATGATGGGCAGAATGCCAAATGAATGCTTAGACTAATACTATGGTATTTCTTTTAATTCTTCAATATCAATTATATATGTTTAAACTCAAAATATAGAACAACACATCATCAAACATATATTGTAGCATTTTCTTTACTTAGTAACAAAAGAAAAACATTTCATCTCTGCACAGAACTAGGTTTTCAAATTATCATTATCTATTTTTGAAAGCTAATACTATGCATTCTATTATTATTCTTTCCAACAATAAGCTGTTATAATTCCACTTATTTCAGGCGTTATTATTTCTAGAAATTTAACAGCTGCAAATTTAAATATTCTTTTATACAGAGTTGTTACATATAAACTAAAAATAGAAACTTATCTTTCGCATCACTGAATATCCCTATTTCATTTCAGTATCCATGTCTCATAATTTGATTTAATTAACAACTACAGCTATTAAATTCAAACACTTTCATCATAGGCAAAACTCCAACACTCTATCATTTATTATTTAGCATTCCATTGCATTACGATAGACACAGGATCGAAACTCTTAATAAGGAATCAAATCATTTACATTATCGTGACAGGTTCATGACTGGTTGGATAGTCACATACTTAAACAACTTACATCAACCTGTCGAATTTTAAACACAAGAAAATTAAAAACCTCACTTCTCAGAAGTAAAGACTTTTAGTTACGATTTTCTTTTAAACAAAACAAGAAAACGTTTACAACATCCTAAACAAATCCTTGGCCAAACCCTTATATTCGAAATAAAAACTTAGACATTATCGGTTTCCCAATAGATTATAGATATTTGTTCATTATCGAAATTTACAGTCGCAAAAATATTTAGAATTGGATCTTGGCCAATATCAAAAATGATAAACATTAACACCTTTAACATAGAGCATCGTTTCAAACACAGTATCAAAACCACAGGTTGAACCCTTCATCTTTGTCCAAAAGTCGAGGGTTAAGACCCTGCTAAACATGAAATACTTTTCATTATACAGTAAAAACCGTAGAATACATTTTGAAGGTAAGTCGAGGAGTTCATCCTTGCTACGTTGCTTATAGAATAAAAGCATGACAACATCAATGACTTCCTTGGAAGTTCGAAAGCTCCAACCATTTGAAACACAACCGTCAGGTTTCCAAGAGAATCCATAAGGGAAACCATTGAGACTTACCACCATGCAACAAATTTTTTTTATGACAACAAGAATCTTTTACTAATTAAATTATTTTTTATACAGAAAATTGTTTTCTAAATGACAGGTATGGAAGGATCAACTGAACACATGGAGGACATATTTTGACCGAACACTCATACCAACAATAGCACCGAACAACATTATGAAGAAGAAGTCCATGGTGAATTGAATGACAATTCATTAGAATTGTTACGTGCATTTCAGGAGTTAAAGCAGAAATAAGATATGTTAAATAGGATAATGAGAGAATTATGAAGGCACAAGAAGAACTGAACCAAGTACTATTCGATCAGTGTCCAATTGATGAACATGATAGAAGGGTTGAAAATACCTCCAAGATTGAAGACTTATCTCATGGGAACAAGGGTAAGAAAGTGAAAACTGATGATGAGAAAAACAGTTCAACATCATCAGGAGATGCCACTAAGATACGTAAAAAGAAACGTAATTATTCAAGTGATAGCAGCGAAGGGGATTACAAACCAAAAAGAAAAATCCATAAACAGTATGAGCAGATTTCTGGGAATTCAAAAAGATCAAACCCCCAACCTTCAATGGTGAAACTGAGAAAGGAGAGACAACTGAAGCATGGCTGTTCGACATGAAGAAATATTTCCAAATTTATGATTATTCAGATTCATTGAAAGAAAAGATGGCCATATACAACCTGATCGGGAAGGTAGACATTTGGTGGTAGGACACCAAAAGACTGAAGGGAATCAAGGACAATGATGTGAATTGGAGCACTTTTAAAAGGTACTTCAAGAAGAATTTCTTATCTGAACAATATTACGAAGAAAAGTCCAAGGAATTTTATGATTTAAGACTGGGAACCATGAACATGAAAGAGTTGAACAACAAATTTCTGAATTTGCTAAGGTATGTGCCATACCTTGTGGAGGAGAAACCAAATATTTAGAGGTATTTGAGTTGTCTACCTTTCAACATCAAGGACATAATAGAGTATTCTAATCCAAAGACCTTAGAAGAAGCCATGAGGAAAGCAACTTTCTGCTATGATACGAACCGGAAAAGAGAAGGGATATCTAACCGGAAAAATCATAAACCCAACAACTTTGAGCTGAAGAAGAAGAATTTCAGGTTCAATGGAAATTCTGGTTTTCAAAAGAAACACTTTCCAAATCGAAATTTCCAAGGAAACAGTTCTAGAAATAATCAACAGCAGAATTTTATAGATCCTAGAAATACACCCAATGTTACCAAAACTAATGACCAGAGGACACCTATAAAATGTTTTGAGTGTCAAGGTCTCATTATGCTTCAAACTATCCCAATAAGAAGCAGATAACCAATAATATTCACTCCATACAAGCTGAACCTACGATGGGAGACTTGGCAAGAGAGATGCCCAAAATTAATGCAGCTCTAGACAACAGGAAAGTAGAGCATCAAGTCTCTATGGTAGAGATTGAAGGCATGCTACAAAACCACCCTGTTTCTATTTTGATTGATCCAGGCGCTAGCCTGAGTTATATATCTCCAGATATTGTAGAAAATTTTAATCTGAAAACAGAAAAATTTAATAAATCCTCGTTAGTTAGACTAGCAACATGAACAAAAAGAAAAGTGTCTGATTTTGTTGAAAGTTGTGTTTTATCTATGAATCAGTTAAAGACACGAACCAAGCTAAATGTTCTACCTTTAGGATCCTATGACATCTTAATAGGAATGGACTAGTTAGAAGCACATCATGTTATTTTGATTTGTTATGAGAAAAGTTTTACCTGTCTAAATGATGAAGGAGAAATAGTAGAAGTGAAGGGTATTCCTAGAAAGACATCACTTAGACAGATTAAAACTATGCAAGTAAAAAGAGCAATTAGAAAAGGATGTAATATGTTCGCAGTGAATGTAGTACATGAGGGTTCAGTTACAAAAGAAGACAAACTGAAACTAGAAGATATATCTGTCCTAAAAGAATTTCTAGATGTTTTTCCAGAAGAGATTCCAGGATTACCCCCAAAGAGGGATCTAGATTTTACCATTGAGCTGATATTAGGTGCGGTATCAAACTCCAAAGCTCCATATAGGATGAATATATTGGAATTAAATGAGTTAAAATCACAGTTGAAGGAACTGATTGATAAAAACTATATAAGACCCAGTGTGTCTCCTTGGGGAGCACCTGTTATTTTTGTTAAGAAGAAGGATGGCACTTTAAGGCTTTGTATAGATTATCGCCAACTGAACAAGATGAAAATCAAGAATCGATATCCGTTTCCCCGCATCGACAATCTATTTGATCAGCTGCGTGGACCAACGATATTTTCAAAGCTTGATTTAAGGTCAGGATATCATCAAGTTCGTGTGAAGGATGAGGATATTTTTAAAACAGCCTTTAGAACTCGATATGGAAATTATGGGTTCGTGGTCATTCCATTTGGGTTGACTAATGCCCCGATAGTATTTATGGGCTTAATGAATAATATTCTGCACAAGTATTCGGATAAGTTCGTCATTGTGTTCATAGATGACATTCCGGTATATTCTAAAAGTAAGGAAGAACATGACGAACATCTGCGTATTATTTTACAAGTTCTGAGAGATCATCAGTTATATGCTAAGTTTAGTAAGTGTGACTTTCACAAGGATAAGATTCAGTATTTAGGTCACATAATCTCAAAGGAAGGAATTTCGGTTGATCCTGATAAGATAAAAGCCATTGACGAATGGCCAGTTCTTAAGGATGTGTCGGACGTACGATCATTTATGGGGATTACAGGATATTATAGAAAATTCATAGAAGGTTTTTTGAAGATTGCAAACCCCATAACCTCCTTACAAAAGAAGGGAAAGAAGTTTGTATGGGATCAAAAGTGTGCAGGCAGTCTTAAGAAGTTGAAGGAATTACTAACTACAACACCTATTCTGAGAATTGCATATCCTAATAAAGATTTTATAGTATGCATAGACGCATGTAATGACGAACTTGATGGAGTCCTAACACAAGAGGGACATGCTGTTGCATATGAGTCTCAAAAGCTGAAAATACATGAGAAAAATTACTCTACATATGATTTGGAATTACTAGCAGTAATACACGCCTTAAAAATGTGGCGTCACCATCTTATTGGAAGAAAATTTACTTTGATGACAGATAACATGGGGCTGAAGTATTTACTAGATCAAATGAACTTGAATGCTAGACAAGCTAGATGGCTAACCTTTCTATTTTGAAATTCAGCATATAAAGGGTAAAGAGAACAAGGTTGCTGATGCTTTAAGTCGTAATGCAAAGTTAAATTTTATTTCAGCCATTAGTACATACACAAGAGATTTAGAAAATCAGATTTTTGAAGGATTAAAACTGATGAAGAGTACATAAATTTACATGAAAGGACATCAGAAAGTAATTCTAAAAATTCTGTGGCAGATTTCAAGTTAAAAGAAAATGGATTGCTACTGTACAAGAACAGATTATATGTGCCGAACGTACCAAAGATAAAAATTCTGATTTTAAATGAGATGCACAAAAGTCATTATGCTGGTCATCCAAGTTATCAGTAAACCATAACTATGTTACAAAAAGATTATTATTGTCCCAGGATGAAGGATGAAGTAGCAGAATATATAACTAAATACATTGACTGTCAAAGAGTAAAGGTTGAACATCAACATCCTCCTGGACTGTTACAGCCATTACCTATACTTAGTTGGAAATGGGAAATCACAAGCATAGATTTTATTACTGGACTACCCAAGAATCAGAAACAAAATGATTCCATCATGGTGGTAGTGGACAAACTCAGCAAGGCAACACATTTTATACCAGTAAAAACTACTTATAAGGCTCCAGATATTGCAGAAATTTTTATGAAACAAATTTTTCGATTACATGGAATACCAAAGGTGATAGTTTTAGACCGTGATTCTAAGTTTACTGGAAACTTTTGAAAATCTTTGTTTAAAGGGTTGAATACAACCTTAAACTTCAGCACAACATTTCACCCACAAACGGATGGACAGACGGAAAGAGTAAATCAGATACTGGAAGTCATGTTAAGGATGCATGTTAAGGACCAACCTGGTAAGTGGGAGGACTACTTGCATTTAGCAGAATTTGCATATAACAACCATTATTATGCATCAGACAGGTTTAGCCCTTTTGAAATTCTTTATGGTAGGAAATGTAATACACCAGTTTCTTGGAATGACCCAGTTAATAGAGTTATTTTAGAGCCTGAATTGTTGCAAGAAATAGAACTAACTGTGCAACAGGTACAAAGAAATCTTAAAGCTGCCCAAGATAGGAAAAAGAGTCAAGCAGATCTTAAAAGGACTCATACATAGTTCCGGGTTAGTGAGCATGTTTTCATTAAGGTAAGACAAAAGAAGATCTCATTAAAATTGGGAAGTTGTGCCAAGCTGGCACCCAGGTATTGTGGTCCTTTCAAAATTTTGTTAAGGGTTGGACCCGTGGCATACCAACTAGCTTTGCCACAAAATCTAAGAATACATAATGTTTTTCATATTTCAGTTTTAAAGAAATATGTACATGATGCTACTCATGTTATCAATTGGAATGATGTATAGGTGGAACAAGACGACGATTTTCAGGTGAAACCAGACTGTATCCTCGAAAGGAGGGAAATTCTACTCTAGAATCGCACCATTGGGCAGGTAAAGGTGCAATGGAAGCACCTTAGCCCAGAAGAGGCAACCTGGGAGTTGGAGAGTAGTATATGGGTAGCATACCCAGCTCTGTTTCAGGAATACTCAGAAAGTGAATGAACAACATCGAGGATGATGTTGAGACTTAAGGGGGGGTGTATGTCACCTACCCAAATTTTGAGACTATTTATTTTATTTGAAAAAAAATTATGTTAAATTATAATTACAAAGTTTTGTAATTATGACCAAATCTGGTCAAGGATGATTGTAATGACATATTATTATTATTTAATAAACTAAAACATGAGACAAACACCCAAGGGAACTGTTAAATGAGTGTTCACTGACCCACTAGGAGGAATGGAAGCTATTAGAAGGCATGGGACAAGTGTCGGCATTTTCACTCCACCACTAGCTGTTGGTTTTGGGACAACTACCCCTAAATTTGTGGCATTATCCCCCAGGTGGGTGGAAGAGAGCTATTAGCTCATTAATGACCAGGTTAACCACTAAAAAGTCCTAGGCAACCTAGATAAGGAAATTCGAATTGAGCAGGGAGCTCCACATTATTTTCTGCAGAAATAATTCCTCAAGTGTATCAGGTGATCACCGAGAGATTCAAATAGGGAGGCTAAGTGGATGTGCATTGTGAGTCTGTTGAAATTATTCTGAGAAGGAAACCATAGATGCTGATGCAGGTCTCTTTGACTGCTAAATTTATATGACTGAATGATCTACATTGTTGCTTCAAGTTGATGACCTAAAGATCCTAAAGATTCTTCTTCCTATTGGTTCAGTGAACAGGCTCGGGGGTCCTAAGGCAAGTAATTTGGCTGTCTTCAGGAGTAGGTTGGGTGGAACAGACTCCTTGGGTTATTTTTTTCTCCTACATTCAATTAGGCTCTACTGTTCTGTCTTGTTTACTTTCAGTTAAATGATTTTCTACATTGATAGATTTAGTATTTGCAGTTAATGGCATACATAAGTAACAGTTTCAATTTCTGACCTAGGCATGATTTTTAGAATGATGGTTAAATAAATGAGATGATTGATTAAATATCCTCTCTGCATTTTTCCAATACAATTTTCTCTATAGTACTCTAGTACCGAGAAGTAAAATTAAGTTAGATGAATGATGGGCAGAATGCCAAATGAATGATTAGACTAATACCGTGGTATTTCTTTTAATTCTGCAATATCAATTATATATGTTTAAACTCAAAATATAGAACAACACATCATCAAACATATATTGTAGCATTTTCTTTACTTAGTAACAAAAGAAAAACATTTCATCTCTGCACATAAATAGGTTTTCAAATTATCATTATCTATTTTTGAAAGCTAATACTATGCATTCTATTATTACTCTTTCCAACAATAAGGTGTTATAATTCCATTTATTTCAGGCATTATTATTTCTAGAAATTTAACAACTGCAAATTTAATTATTCTTTTATACATAGTTGTTACATATAAACGATAAATAGATACTTATCTTTCGCATCACTGAATATCACTATTTCATTTCATTATCCATATCTCATAATTCAATTTAATTAACAACTACAGCTATTAAATTCAAACACTTTCATCATAGGAAGAACTCCAACACTCTATCATTTATTATTTAGCATTCCATTGCATTACGATAGACACATGATCGAAACCCTTAATAAGGAAGCAAATCATTTACAGTATCGTGATAGGTTCATAACTGGTTCGATTATCACATACTTAAATAGGTTACATCAACCTTTCGAATTTTAAACACAAGAAAGTTAAAAACCTCACTTCTCAGAAGTAAAGACATTTAGCTACTATTTTCTTTTATACAAAACAAGAAAACGTTTACAACATCCTAAACAACTCCTTGTCCAAACCCTAATATTCAAAATAACAACTTAGACATTATCAGTTTCCCAATATGTTATAGATATTTGTTCATTATTGAAAATTACAGTCGCAAAAATATTTAGAATTGGCTCTCGGCCAATATAAAAACTGATAAACAATAACACCTTTAACATAGAGCATCGTTTCAAAGATAGTATCAAAACCACAGGTTGAACCCTTCATCTTTGTCCAAAATTCGAGGGTTAAGACCCTGCTAAATAGGAAATACTTTTCATTATACAGTAAAAACCGTATAATACATTTTGAAGGTAGGTCGAGGATTTCATCCTCCCTATGTTTCTTATAGAATAAAAGCATGACAACATCAACGACTTCCTCGAAAGGCCGAAAGCTCCAACCATTTCAAACACAACCATCAGGTTGCCAAGAGAATCCATAAGGGAAACCACCGAGACTTACCACTACACGCAGTAGTTCCCACCTAAACTGGAGCGTAAAGCCATGTGAGTGTTAGCCTTTGCAAATATTACAAAAGTGGTTAAAACTTAAGTACATCTTGCAACATTGTAGATGATTGCATATAAATGAAAAGAAAACTACAGAAGAGACATTACCTTCTTATTAAAAAGGAAACGAAGGTCGAATCCAACAGCTTCTGTAACAGGCTTGAAAACCCAGAGTTGCATACAACTTGTGGAGCACAGAAATTACACTCACAACAACGGGTTCAATTCTTTTAAACACTGATCGTGATATTGAAACTAGAGAAGGAGCATTCCAAGAACTCTTTACAAAAAATCAAACCCTTCGACAACCAACATGATAATTCCTGAGTTTTTCGAATATAAAAAACAAACAGGAAATTTCCATGTTTGAGTTATGATCTTACATTATCATCTTGTGACAGTAATATTTCTCAGGTCACGGGTTCAAATCACTGGAGAAACCCTCAAAAACAAGCTATCAAACCCTCAGTTTTCGCAGGCCAGCCAACCTCTCCCAGAACCACTCTCGACACAATGAATGCCAAAGGAAAAACATTAACTATGAGGTTTTGGTGGAGGTTTAGGGTTAAGTCCCAAAGCCTGAGATCAATGTAAGATCAATGGTGGAGATTACGTATCACAACACCACGTATTTCCAAGCAACCACCTTATTTATGACTCCATTGATAACCATCGCCACCGTGGATACCAGCTCGGAGCATGTTCAAACTATAACACATATAGTTCGACCAAGATGGATAATTCATCATGATGTCTTCATGAGCTAAGTACCACAATGGCAGCCACCGAGGATTTACACTGAGCTGGTAGATAAGAATAATAAATGCCAAGATTGGTTCACTATCGCCTGCCAACACATATCCACTTCAACATTAATGACCATGTCCTTACCTTATGTTGACACAAAGTTTGGTTGTAACCCTGTCACATTATATATATATGTTAATATAAGTTATGCCTTAGTGCCGAACCATTTAGGTATCAAGTATATGTTTAAAGGTTCACGATTAAACTTATAGTTTCCTATTGTTGGTACATAGGACCCATGCATAACACTTGGCACATGGTCAAATAATATAGTTAAAGCATGGAAATAACACATAGTTTTCATATTGCGAAATATATTACATAGATCGCATATAGTTGAATATTATAGGATTTGCATATAGTTCTTATGCTAGGAGATTGCATATAGTTTACACTATATGGTTCACACTATATGGTTCACACTATATGGTTCACACTACTTGAATAACCATGCAATATACATATAATGCATACATGATAGTAATACACAAATATCGCTGATTTAGCCTATGCTTGTAAGTCACATTGCTCTTGTGACAAACATTAGTAACACATGATATCCTGCATCAAATCTTTGACACTCTATTTTTCATCATTTAAATGTTAAACAAAGAAGACATCTGAGTTGTCTAGTTATCGAAAACAAACTAAAGACGGATCGCTGTATTAGTACCTTAGAAATTTATATGCAGAACCCTTGAAAGCTATCTGAAAGTACTCTTTAAATGATGTATTACTTGAACTGGTGTGCCGCCTTACTTGTATTTGCGGAAGGGAAAGTCCAAATGCTTTAGAATAAATGCTAAGTAAGCCTCAGGGTACTCTTAGGACCCCTTTCATCATCAAAAGAAGAACAACAGTTAGCACTTGTAAACATTTATAATTGACAGAACATTGACATAAGTATTATTAAAATATAACTGAACATCCATAGCATCTTAATGTAGATTTCGATTTCATTTTATAACGAGACGATAAACAGTACACCATATGATAGTCACAAAATTTTAATAAAACATTTAGATTTATAATTAACATAAGCAAAACTAATGTCGTATTTTGTGTTAAGAAGTATGAAGTGTTGTCACCATAATTTGTTATTAGTTAAAAGGATTAGTATTTATTTTATTTCCGCATTAGTAAATACAGCTTTTAACGCTACTTTAAAATTTTCTAATTTTTGTGAATTTACGGGATGTTACAGGGATATAGTGGAAATAATGTATAGATGTACTTTCCTCTTAGAATAAAAAAATCAACCAAATGATTCCAAGAATTAGGTTATATCTAAACTATAGGAAGCATTTCCAGAGCAATGGCCAATGAGACCTGCGAGACTTGCAATAGAAAAAACATACAAAAAAAAGAGTCATTCAAAAATAATATTCTTAAACATGCTTTTCTAGAATATGTATATATTACTACAAAACATTCCTTTATTAATATTAATGCTGCTATATTTACTTTCCACATCAATATAAACATAGTTTAATGTCATTCTATTTTTCCAGGAAGATTATGAAAATCTCAAAGGATGAACGAGGTGATATTTGAAATATGCTAGTAGGGATTTGCAAAAACATGTACAAGGAGATGGTCAAAGAAATGGACATAATTGCATTGCAGGAGGATCCATCTCAACAACAACATGCTTCAAATGTATGTAATCATTGAAATTTTCTTTTATGTACATATAATTAATTAATTTAGTATTAAATGTTAATTTTCAATTGTTTTGTTGTAGAAAAGAAAACAAAATGGAACCCATTCAACACATAAGATAGGACGACAAGGAAAAAAAGGGTTGTTAGCAAAGTTTGTGAGTAATAGTGATTTCCTATAACAACTTAAGATTTCATATTGGTTGTGATCTTTATATTTTAAATTTGTTTACACCAACCATCATTGGATGTCTTCAAACACGTGCTCACATGCAACGAAGAGCCATCATAATATTTGATTGACATTGGGTTAAGTATGGGTTGTGAGTATATGTTGGCATATCAAAAATTAATTGTGGAATTTGTAAGTATCTATGTTATTTTACTTCTCTCATTTTATAATTAATGGAACAACAAAGATCCTTTGTATTAAATCTAGGATTTGTGATGGGGTATAAAACTTGCAGGAAAGAAACTATTGAGTGGATCCAATATAAGAGTTGTTGAGAGATGGCATGAGATTTGGTTTTGAAAGAATGTGTATCATTAAGGACTCAATTCTTTCTATGGTACACTTTCAATTTACAATCATGTATATTATTTATTTTAATTTGCATTATGCCCACCAATGTAGATTCACTCATTACACTTTATTTTTATGTGTGTAGATGGAAGCTGAAGATGAGGAACACAATCGAGGCAATCAACAAAACATTCGGCCAAATAATACAAGTCTTGCGCCAAGTAGCTCGAGCACTGACAACAGTTCCAATGAAGAATGATGATCAATATAATTGGATGTTAATGCAAGCTATTATATATTTTGAAAAAATTGTTTGTGAAAATCAAACATTTTGTATAATGTACTTGACATAGTATCCCAATTGAAAGACAACGGGTTACCGATAAGTGTAACAATTACATATTGACATTTTGATTATTGTGGACCTTTATGTTGTCCCATTTTGTATGACAAAGAAACTCTTATTCATAAATAATAAAATAAATTTTCTTAGCCTATTGCATTGTCCAATATCATTGTGAAATGTTACATCGTTGATTATATATATGGATGATTAAATATTACAATAGATTTGAAAACTGATGATATAAAAAATTAATCAAAACATGATATCCAAACACAATAATTAAAATTAAAATTACATGAATACTATTATAAAAAATATTTCGATTTATGATGAATAATGGAATTAAAAAAAATAAAAATAAAGTATAGATATTTCAGTGCATTGTCATCGGTCACTATTCACCAAAGAGAAAATGATTACTGGTGTGTTTGATTATTTTAATCGCAACGGTGTTTTTACAACAACAACGAATCGATACAACAAACTATTAATTACATGCACTGGTGCATGTTTATTATTATGCACCGATGCTTTCTATATATAACCACACCAGTGCTCCAATATATTGTAACCGCATTGCTGAATGTAAAAATACAACGAACGTCATCGTCTCAGTCAACTTCACTAGTGCATTTTCCTTCCCTTATTGCACCAGTGCATTTTCCTTCCCTTATTGCACCGGTGCATTAGGATAGTTTATAAGCACCGGTGCGAAAGTTATTAGAAAGAAACAGTGCATATAATGTTATAAAGCATTAGTGCCGTTGAAATTTAAGTATGCATCAACGCTAGTTTGTATGTAATGCATAGGTGTGTTTTGTATTGGTTCACAGTGGTGTGTTTATTTCAATAAATCACATTGATGAAAAAACCACTGCTAAAGCCTCTAACCACTAATTTTTTTCGTTATAATAAGTTTCCACAAATCCCTCCGCCAAACCATTTGGTACCATTGGTGGAGTTTGTAGCAAAGGTTTTTTGGACAATTTTGGCCAACC